>CALNVZ010003425.1:21064853-21169601 GCA_940671915.1 Paracentrotus lividus | reverse complement strand
CTCATTGTACTCTTTTATATAAAAGTGATTATTTCCTTGGATATTGGTCCCCTTTAAAATCGATCACAAGATTTGTCATATTTCTCTTATGTTACATGACACGGCCCCCAGATATTGGTCCAATTAGATGTCCTATACTAGTATTCTAAAGGCTCTTTTGAAATATGCCTCTCCTTTGCCAAAATTTGTACTTATTGTGTACTACATGTGGACATTTGTAATATACCCATAATATAATATAAGATTTGAATACAGTCCCTTGGCGATCTTCATGTCTTGTTTGCCATATATTCATATTGAGAATGACCATCCTGTACAAATTAACCATCGATTATCATCAATTATAAAATCAGAAATTTCTTGTAAACGAACTAGGCTAGAATTTTTCCCTTTTTGCACTGTTTGCTTCTTTTTCCTTTCTTTTCTTTTTAACCTTGTAAAATGCACCTTGTTCTGAAATATTTGTTATTGCATGTTTGTGCACTAAATTTAGAGTGGTCCCTAATTTCTAGTCTTTATAGTAATTTTGTAATTGATTTGTATATGAGAATTTTGGGCAGTTCTGTTGGGGATTTAAGCACTATAATTATATATATGAAAGTCTTTTCAGCTTTTCCAGCTCAAATGTTCATGCCACCTGGCACATGCTCCGAAATTAAAAGTATGTGTACATATTGTATATAGGCTTGATGAAGGCACACTATTTCTGATATTTACAATAAAAGACAAAACAACATCAGTGCATTTTTTCTATATTCAGTTGAGTTTTGGGATATGTTCTTAACAGGATATAAGTGCCTCAGACATAAGCAATGCATCAATGGTTGACCATTTTTTCAAGACTAGTTTCCGGTCTATATTCTACTCACTGAAGCGTGACATGGCATATAAGTCCAAATTAGGTGGTCTACCCAAAGGTAAAACCCTTTGCTGGCTGCGTGTGGACTGCATTGCAGGATAATATACCAAATGTACTTTTTGACTTCGAAGGAAGGGATTAGTATATCTGGTATATGATCCCGCAATATGGTCTACACACAGCCAACAGAATGCATTACCTTCTGGTAAGCAATGTTAGTCCTGGGGGGTGTTTCACAAAGAGTTAAGTAGACTTAAATCGTGAGTTTCGTGCGTTATATTACGCATCACCTCATTGGACTGACCATGCTCAGGGGATGCGCCCCATTGTGAAATCTATCAATTAAATTGCGCGTTATAAATCAAGATGCGCGTAGAAGTTAAGTGCGACTTTACGTCTACTTAACTCTTTGTGAAACACCCCCCTGGACTTAGCTTTCCTGTCATGCTTAGACCCAGCGCATCTTCTTTTGAGTTTTATACAGTCCACTCCTGTAATAACAAGCACGGATATGGTACACAAGATTTTGTCACAACGAGGTAATTCAGCCAGTCAAAATTTTAAACATCCGTACATGTAATAGTGTGTGTATGTGTGCCTTAAGTACATGTACAGTATTTGATCAGTAAAACAGGATTTTCTTTTAAGAAGTTCCAGTCATCCCATTAAAAGAGGAGTGGACTGTAAGTTGCTAAATGCCATCTGTACTGTTTATCCCCTTTCAAATATTTGATTTTTGAAAGTTAATACTTCTTTTTCTTTTCTACCCCCTTTAAGTAACTTGCTAAATAAATCACCTAATATATACAAATACCTAAGTAAATTTGTTTAATGAACTTGATCTTCAGTTCTCTATTTTGCTGCTATTATGTTTTCCCAGGCAACTGAATAGTTTGTAATTGCTTTATATGATGTGGGCCCTTTTGCATGACACTTGGATTTAATGCAATTATTTCAAACAAATTGCATTTTGCTTGGATTTGCGATTAACCGCAAGGTTGTGTTTAATTTCCGGGAGTTGCATAAAGGGCCCTGCTGTTAGGGTTATATATGATAATACGATATTGTTACATGTTACATGTACTTTTGTTAATTTGAGTAAAAGCATTCAGGGCTGTTTGTTTTCATATATCATATTCAAATTTGTAAGAGTATGTTGAGTAAAGTATTTAATGTTCGGAGTTAATTCATATTCTAGTAATAAACTAATCATGTTGTAGTACATTCAGTTTCATTGGCATTCCAATTTGATTGTAAATGGATTGAGGATTTGACAGTGGGTGATCTAGCCGGGATTGATACAATACCATTTCAGGGTCATGATTGTTTGTAAACAATGGAGTGTCTAATCTGGCCGGATCCACCACTGTATGAAAATATATGTGTGGGTTGGTGGCAAAAGCGTGTAATTTGTGCAGTAGAAAGGATATATTAAGCTGATTTTTAATCGTAGCAGAACAGAGGTATAAAGCGAGAGAGAGAGAGACAGAGAGAGAGCAACAGGCATTTATATTAACAACGTCCAAAACAAACAAAAGACATTGTATGGCATGGGAAATTATTTATCAAAATTGTCGATCTTGATATTAATTTTTTTCTAAATTTTCTAATTTCATACCAAGATGGACCATTTTGAAGCAGGCATTTTATAGTTATGGGATGGGCAGCATCAAAGATTTTCATAATTTTGGAGAACCCAAATGATACATTTTTTTATGAGAAGAAGGGGGAATCAGTGCTTTAAAAAAAAAAAAATGTCTTTAAGCACTCATTCTTTAATTTTTGGTTAGGGGTCCAAGGCATGCCTTAGTGGAATACACTTCCCTTTTTGTCTATTATATTTGACCTAATGAGAACAAAACAAACCACTGTTAGATGTTAAATTTCTCATATCAAAACCAAACTATGTTAACTCATTATTATCCCATATTGTCTTATCCTTACATATGTACTTACCAACAACTTGAAACTCTGCCCAGGTATTCTTTACACAATAATAAATACAAGAGTCAGGCAGACATTTATATAAATGTTCATCAATATTTTTTTTTTAATATGCATGATATCTTCATAATTGTTATATGCAATCAAAGTATTATACATAATATATATCAACATAGTAACTCTTAGTATCCATTTTTCACCACACCAGTATCTCATCATACTTCGAACATGATCAATAATTGAGTTTACTTGAAACGGGATCAAATATTACATTTAAACAAGATTATGTAATAGAATATAGACGATTTGACCTAAGCAACATAAGGCTATGGAATAGAAATGAAGACTTAAGAATACAATGTTTATCTAATTCCTGTGGGTGTAACACAAAGACTTACGATTGATAAAAAGTTACGATTGATTTTTTCTTGGTAGCCTCATTTGGAAACCAGGTACAGTTATGGATTAAGATTTTGATATGATTAAGAGTAGGGTTAGTGCTAAGATTAGGATAAAGATCATCAACTTTGGAGCATCCTGTCCATGATGAGGCTAACGAGAAAAAAAATCAATCGTAACTTTTAATCAATCATAAGTCTTTGTGTTACACCCCATAGATCTCCCTAATAGCAACACCAAAAAGTCATTAAAATACTCCATATAATTTGTCAGACACATGTCCATGTCTGAAACTAGTATCCATATCTTGTGCATGTATCTTTTTATCCCATTAAAATACAAGAAAGAAGGGAAAAGGGTAATTTAAACCATTTGACAAACATTGACTTAGAAATTATAAAAATCTGTTGAATGGGTTTCTTTCTTTTCTTTTCCTCACATCAGATTCAAAGAAGAGATATGATTAAAAATACTAAGAGAATGGATCATGGAAATCATAACAAAATTACTGATTTTCATTAACGTCATCAACATTATCATTATCATCACAATCATCATCATCATCACAACCAACATCATCATTACCATCATCCTTGTCATCATCATCCTCACCATCATCATCATCATCATCATCGTAATCATCATCATCATCATCATCATCATCATCATCATCACCATCATCATCATCATCATCATTCTCATCATCAGCATCATCATCTTTGTATTTTCATAACAATAATGTACCCAGATGAAGGATATTGGATATAAGCAGTTATTGTGTAACTAACATCACATCTTTGAATAGTTTCTTTAAAAAAAAATCATCTCCTGTGATCATTACATGTACCTCTTTTTCATCTAAAAATGTGTATATGGTAATATAGCAAAGCAAAATATACAATACAGTTCTATTTTTCTCTCATTTATCTTAGACAGAATGACCAACAACACTAAAACGTGCCCGGTACAAATGCGCCCTCAAATGTCAACAACAGATCCCTAACAATTTGAAATCTAAACAGAGGGACCATAAATAATCAATCCAGAGTTGCAATTCAGACCCTCTCTGTAAAAAATAAAGACAAAAAAAGAACAAAACAAAACAAAACAACCCCCCTCCCCACCCCCCCCCCAAAAAAAAAAAACAGTGTGTAGCCTTGCCATTTGGATTAGTACATTACTTCCATGAAAGTAAAAAATAACTATCAACAGAATATACTGTAATGTTATAATAACTTGTAAATAAATTATACTTCATCACCTATGTAAGGATCAACATCTAACTGTCCAAGCATGGAGATTGAACATAGCGATATAAAACTTGTAGTGGTGCATTATGGGTTCGCTTCGTCAAAGGGATTGACTATACTGAGAGTGCATCACATCAAGACAGTTAAAAAAAAGAAAAAGAAAAAAAAAATGTGTATACAAATACATATAACATTACTTGGGCTAGTGATATGCATAGAAAAGTAAGAATTAATTTGATAATAGTAATCTGAACTACGCTGTAATAAAAATGATAAGTGGTTTGTACAAAACTGACACTTTCTAAAAACATTCATGTTCAATGCTGAAGAATATGCAAGAAATATTAAACTTGACCATCAAGATATTTTTGTTTACAAAAGGGAAATAATTATCATATCCTCCAAAATCATACAAGGCATTCTTATAACTGACAACTTTGATGAGATGATATAAACAATGTGAAGCACAAAATTTGTTTTTGAACAATATTTCCATGGATGAATACAAACATAAATCAGAGATTGGAATCAGAATGAAGACCAAGACATATCATGACCAACTACAAGCAGATTGATGAAAGAAATATGATTACAAAAACGATTACGGTGAAAAGAGGGAAATATTTGTGGATTAAATCCACAATCCTGAGAAAATACTAGAATTGAAAAGTCAGAACCACGATTTATTTATCTAAAGGCAGTCATACGACTGGTCTTATTCCCAATCAAGGTTCATCCCACAAGAAGATTATCAAAATCACTTTAGATTTTATGACATAATTTGGACCTAAAAGTTTACAGTTTCATTGCTATTCCCAGTCTGATTCCTTTTCGACATCAAATCATAGTTGAGTTATTATGTGTGATGTGACCTAACACATAACATAATCATTGAATACTTTAAAGCACAGGCAATATTTCTGCTTCTACACTACATTTTTGTTAAATACATATTTTCTATCATCTTTACAAAAGCACCATTTTTTCTCTTACATAATCAATAAACAAAATAAGTTGCTATGAAGTTACAAATTATTCAAATATACAGGAAAAATTACAAAATATTTCTATTAGAAATGGGTATCCTATCTACCCTTGGTTAGAGAAACAGATATTAGAATACTTACTTTACAGAAAATAAATGAGAATAAAGCAGGATGAAAATATATGATGATAAATCTAATAACTACATGTACATATATGCCTTGTTTTACGTTATTTAAAAATCAAGAATTATTACCTTGGAATACATGAAAATACTACAGCATAAAAATAAAAACATTACAAAGAAACATATAAATCAGAATAACTTAGTAAAAGAAAATTGCTTCATCAAAACCACAACATATGCCCATAACCACACCAATCCTAAACACAGTATCTCCACATAGATCACAATGGTGTATCCCTATTGTGAGTCATAGTCTCTGTTATGATTACCCCATATATACATATTAATTAAAGTAATGTTATTATTCATTCATTCATGACATAAGAATGTGGACAATGATACTACAAATAAAATTACTAACAAACAGTATCAGGACACTTTTTTTTTTTTAATTTGTCAAAAGCAATCACAAAATAAAAATTTTAAATGTGCCAAATGATTATATAAAAAAAAAACATATATATTAAAAACTATTTCCACTTTTATAGCAAGTATTATGTATGATTTGTGAATTTAACATGTCCACAGGATGAGCTGCAATGGGTTTCATTCAAAACTTGAGATGTCTATCAATTTAGGTGTGAATTTATTTATTTTTACACATGGAAAAGATCAAGGAACAATGTACAATTCACACAATTTAATGATACACATACTCTTCATAATTCAGTGTAAATGGTTTTGATTTTAAGCGACATTGTATATGTTTTGAAATTGTATAGTTCTGTTCTTATCAATTTTAAACTACCGGTAAATAGATATTTGCATGTAGAACAATAATAATGATAATGCTTAATGAATGAATTCTGTGGAACTTGCAGTAAACAAAGATTGAAAAAAAAATTACAAAGCATAGAGGGTGAGACAGCATATGACAACCTTTCTACATATACATATACATATACATATAGGTCACGTGAAAGTTGGATACTACATGTATGAATGCCTTGCTTTCACTTGCTTCTAAAAACTTGTATTTTAACAATAAAGGATCCACTGATTATTTGTGTGCATGTAAGCCAAAAGTGAATTAGGAAAATTGCTTTGATTCGATTGATTTTAGAATAAAATCACATATACAATGTAGCTCAGCCAAGTGGTTGGCTTAGTGTTTTTTCTTTGGTAACAGAAAGTTTTAAAGCCAGAATCACAATGTATTGTGTACAAATATGTATGCCTCATTCTCATAAACACATATTACAGCATAGGGAATGTTTATTTGAGGGACATCAAACAGACAAATATATTAATCATAAATGCAGCTAATAAAAGAAACACAGGCTTGATTCAACTTCCCTAATATATCAATAAAAACAATTCATGATTTCAGATCTATCTCCCATTCACCAACTTCCTCAAAATGTGACTGTAATTATAGATTTGTAATTCAGTTCAAACTAGGAGAAATAACGATGAATTAGGGTGATGTGACGTCAAAGTTAAACCTACATTCAGAATGACTCACCATAGTGCGTTGTATCTATCATATTATTTGCTTGCTCTACTGATGAGTTTTAATCAAAAGGTGTATGCATAAAAAAATTACTAGTTAATACCACAGGGCCAATAAAATATCATATAATATACTTTTTGTCATTGTTGAGACATACACTGTGCACATACATCTGTAATATATTACTTTTATACTTCGATCCCTCTTTCTTTTATATATTGACATCCTCTGACGTCTCATGAAGTCATCTGACTATATCTTTCAAGCTATTATTTACAAGAAAAGGCCTCAATTCAGTGACTGAATATACAGAGTTTGTTGACGCCCTGGTACTGACGCCTCACGTCAAGGGAGTTCCCCTCGATCATCTGCAGAAGGAATTGTCATTGTTCCACAGTCTGTCTGTGATACTGTCTGGATCTCACTCTGGATGCATGGCTGCTGTATCTTGATGTCTATGATACCATGCTATAGGAATGACTATACGTTTCATCTTGCATGGCTCATGTGGACACCTAGGTGGCGCTGCTATCTTGATGATATCCGCGCCACGTACCTTCTTTGCAGCCATCATCCGGCCACTCTTCATCCTCCCATATATACCTCCTGAATGTCTAATTAGATGCTGGCATGTATAATACTCCAAATTGTACTGAACATTATATAAAATGAGTTAAAAATCTAACATCCATCTCTTTCTTCCATGTAATACTATCTGATATTACTGGACTTCTCTGCCCTTCATATATCCCATCCTCTTTGTAATAACCTATTTTTGGAAGAAGCCAAAGCTTTCATAAAATGAGCCTCTACATGTCCTCCTCAAAACAATACTTCTTGCTCATCATGCTGATCAGGATTATACATCAACATCTTCAATCGGTTAGTTTCTATCTAAAATTTTCATTAAATGGAAAAAAGTTTATTCCTTTCTCCTATTATACCATTATGATCAACCTTGATCTTTGACGATCTTTCTTTTAATGCGCACTCATTTTCAGGCTCAAACCACTTTTTATGAGCTCGAAAGTGGAGATGTTGCTTAGATATGCTTGTTGCTATGCTGCATTGCTGAATCAGTTGAACTTGCTGTGACCTCCATCTCATCCATGTGACTTTAAAAACCTTTAGGATCTACTATCGCGATGGTACCTGGTCGTCGTAATCCTCTTTCTATCTCATCCTTCTTTTGCTTCCTGGCTGACTTGGTAAAGCGGATGAAGAGCTCTATGCCATGTAACATTCATGTCCTCCCAGTTCCAATCATCACAATACCTTCTTAATTTCTTCAGTTCAGTTTATAAAGTTTTTATATGTAGACAGGTTGTTCTTGCCCTGTGAGAAGCTTGTACATGGATAGAGGCATCGTCTTCATTCGGATCTGAGAATAAAGTTAACAAGTTGAAAAATTAAGGTTATTCAGACTGAAAAGCCTGTTTTAGGATAGTACGTCGTGTCATATATAATTTTTCATTATAATGCACATCCTTCATTTTCTGATGATTACCACATTGCAGACTGGTGTATGCAAAATTAACTTGAGGCAGTCTTCGAGGGCGTGAACCACGCAAAAATATTCTCACTAAATTAATGTGGGCCAAAAATTAGTGGAGGGCAAAATTAATGACATGCTGTCAATCACAAAAATAACAGCTTTAAAATAGCTTAATCATACATACCTCTCCTACTGATGTAGAGAGCATCTCTACAATCTTCTCATGAGCTGTTGCTACAACGCTGCTTCCGTTGATCTCAATTATCCGATGCCCCACCCTCACACCTCCCCTCTCAGCAATGCCACCTCTCATTAGACTGCAGATCTAGGATGAAATCAAATATTAAAAGTTACATTTTTAATCCACTACGGTGGAAACACCGGAAGTAAAGGTGAAATCTTTTTAAAAATCTTTTAACTCATGTATTACTATATACATGTATATAAAATTTGTGTTTTAAATTTATTTTAACATTTCATACCTGCACAGTTATTTACATTTACATTTACATAAGAGTTCACTCCTGTTATAATAGGGTTTATACTCAAGACTACATGAAGCCAAATATCTTAATGAAATCTCGTATACTGAAGACATCTGAAATTGAGAGAGGGAGAATTGCCTCAGTAACAGGAGCTCACTGTACTTCACTTGATGCTTTAGTTTGATAGTTGAAGGTGGAGCCTGCAGACAGCTTAAAAAAAGCCTGGGATACAAAGAGAGAGACATAGAGACAGAGAAATCAAAGTGAGTTGGTGGACTTACTATTCCGTTTTGAACACTGAATCCCAGTTGGTACTTGGTATCTGGTCTCTTGATAAGGACTTGAGTGACAGGGGGACAGGATACTACATTGAATTTGACAAGACACTGACTCTTCAATCCCTGTAAACGAAGACAAATCATCCATTAGTGACTGATAGACCACATCCAAACAGTGAAACAAGTTTTGAGCATATTTTCATCCTTTCATAGATCCTCCCTTGAATAAATAAAGCAGCCCTTGATCTTATATTTTCTGAAAGAAATACACTTTAAATAGTTTGTATCTTGGATGTGGCCTGAATTTTTGTTGTTCCAAACAACGATCCCAAGTTTCTCTGTATAGACATTATTAATTTCATGTTTGTTCCCCTATAATGAAGCATTAAAGTTCCATTTACATGTATATACATGTACCATGCAAAAGTTGTGAATTTTTAGTTGTAGATTATCCATGTGAGTCAGAATTCTTTGTGACGACTATTAGTGGCTTCAAGGCGGCTATGGTGTTTCAGTAAATAGCAATATTCTGTTGCTGCACAACTCACCTTTATCGTCTGCTGGCATTGTGTTAATGGAAGCCCTACAAGGCTGGTGCCGTTAATGGACATCACTTGATCACCGATGTTGAGTTTGCCCGACCTAGCAGCAGCACCAAACGGTGACATGTTGGCTATGACCACAGTGGGGATGAGTGAACCCCACCCTGATTCTACTACCACCATGCCCATGATCTCACCCCTCTCCTTCTCCACCAAAACCTGTAAAGAGACAATGACAACTTGACGATAATGGATAGCATCAGTTTGAAAACTTAACTAGTTAGACTTCCCTATAGCTAGCATATAGCATGCATTCCTTGAACAATGCAATGAGGCGTAATATACAGCATAAAACTAGGAATATTTCTGAATTTCTGAATAGCTAGTTATAAAACACCTTCGTAGATAGAATGTTGACATAATAAAAGGTTCACAATTTGGAAAACCTTTTAAGTTTTTGCCCTGGTCACAATCAGCCATTTGAAAGTGCGTGTTCTGCAGCCTGGACGTGTAAACCCATGCAATTCTTTCCATTTCTACATGGCTGTAGTGCCGGAGAATGGCCTCTCTTCTACCAAGTGCTTTAAAAACTGTGCACTTCTTTGCTTCCAAGGTACAAATGTAGAAGGTAAACCAGACACAGAGATGTGCACGATTGACAAATGATAGGGTGTGACCATAACATTACCCCCGATGCTATAAAAAATAAGTGTCAGAATACTGTATACTCATGCAAGTTTAAAATTTTTCTTCTCATGTGCGACACTGATATAGGAACACCTGCTGTATGGTATTTGTGAAATCAATTCTTACTGCATATTCCTGTCATAGAAACTTCCAAATCTGATTTTGTTCATGCGATAGCAATTAAATAGAGGCCTGCTGATTCAAATCTTGCTTCATTGAATTAAAAAAAAAAAACTCATAACAAACAAACATAGGAAACAGCCCTTTTAACGTCAGAATCCTCGATTCTCTATTGCAGTGCTTAAACCAGAACATATGAGCATCCCCACATACATATCACCCTTATGGGATTACTACCATTTTCATGGCATGTACATATTCAAAGGGTACTAACCCGTTCGTAATTGAGAACCATGGGCACGCACTTTTAAAATAGTTTGAGAGGAACCTGAGATAGACTTGAACGACTTTACGAAAGAGGATACCTAGTCCCTCATCTAGTAGCCCTAAGATGAATTTCTAGCATGCAAGCAAGATAAATGAACATGCTGATAAACGACTTTGTGAAAGAGGATAGTCCTACCCTCCTGTAGTAGCCATAAGATACCCTAGCCTGCAAGCACGTATATGACTTTGTGAAAATGGGGCAAAGTGATGTGGGACCTACAAAATGAACATGTAGCAAGGATCACCCCAAGGACATTGAAGGTACATGTATTAACCATCCTACAAAAAAATGTATGTGTCAAGTTGGTTGTGAAAAAGGATACCCAGTCTCCCCTCTAGCAGCCCTATAATAGATTCCTATCCCGCAAGCAAGACAAATCAAAATGCACTGAATTAGGCTGGTGTGCAAAAGACCTTTCACCATAGTAGCAAATAAGTTTTGTGTTTTTTTTTCTGTGTATCTCCCGAACAAAAGTTGATCTAAAGTTAATCCTCTAAACAATTCTGCAATATATCAGACAGATGATGTTGTCATTTTTTCTTTTTTTTTTTCTTTTTTTTTTAGCATACATGTATTTCATAGTATTAGAGATACATGTAGTTTATAGTTACAATTATGGAAAGAAAATTCTCTGTATGCATTACTGTGGAACTTTCAAAAAAAAAAGTGAGCCTCCACAATCATAGGTTCTATTATATGGCACAGTCTTTTCTGGGGGAAGAGAGGGTTAAAGCTCATCATGTAACATGCAATCCCTTGATAAGCCTATAACGATGTGAAAATTTCATTCTCTATACGCGGGGCTAGGTTTTCCATAAATTTTAATGAAGCTTATGAATTTTCCATTGACCCATTTCATGGTCAGTCATCGGCCTATCTGGCAGGGTAATTAGCCAGGGAACGATGCACACTCTCATTTAGACTAAGTACCAGCTGATGATAATGAGGTAGTGATATGCTTCATCAGGCATATCAACCCTAGAGATACCATTATCATACCATTCATTATCTATTTTGTCTGGGATGTGTGTATCACACCAAACTGCCTCAGTAGTCATCTGGGGAGCATTTCATGAAAGGACTCGTTTTATCCGACAAACTGTAATAAGCTACTGAAATGCTCGCATCTGATTGGCTGAGAGCAAAATTGTTGGATAAAACGTCCAACAAGTCCTTTGATGAAACGGCCCACAGATGTAACTGTGAAACATCATTGGGGGGGGGGGGGTAATATCTAAACTCCTTTAATCAGTTCTGAAAAAAATATCACATATAAAAAAGTGAGATTTTTCTAAAATACTGACATAATTTGTTTACGTAGCATCATTATAACATCTCAATACATGAACGTCCTTCATTAACTCACGTTCTTATTTTAATAAATTGTATCAAGTTCTTGAGTGCCTTTAGACACAAACGGATACAAACGGATACAATTTACCACCCAAAATGAAAGTTCTGTACATTTCTTTTCTACAATCTAGTCATTCCAAATAATATCTTAAATTGATATAACCTCTTTATGCTTTTGAACTAATTTTCACTTTGTATTGTTTGCTTTGAGGCTACCATTTACCTCTTTCTCGCATTCCTTATTTGAGAAGAGCATGAGGTCATCTCCATAGATCTCCTGTGAGTTGAGTACATCATGATAGTCAATCTCCTGGGCATGTGGGTCTTCAATACCATTGGCTTTCAAGAACTCCAGGTATGCTAGAGCAAAGGCTTGACCTATCGTCTGGGCTATGAGTTGTGCCTTTAGAGAGAGATCATAAAGATACATGTAGATTTTGGACAATTTGTATGGTTCATCGACTTCTGGGATGGCCACAAGAACACACAATGATAAAATATACTTCAGTCTACAGCTCTGGAAGAAATTAAATTTTAAATCAGTAAACTAAACTTCATAGACCTACATGATTTATTGTATAGTGAGCAATCAATCATCCTCATCATCCTCGTCATAATCATTACAACCATCATTATCATCACAAGTATCATCATCAGTTATCTTCATTCTCATCATCATCACCATCATTATCATCATCAGCATCATCATCAGCATCATCATCATCGTCATCACCACCATCATTATCATCATCATCATCATCATCACCATCATCATCATCACTGTTATCATCATCATCATCATCATCATCATCATCACTGTCATCATCATCACCATCATCATCATCAACATCATCATCAACAACACCAATCATCGTCACCATGTGATTGCCAAAGCTGAGGTTAAGTTTACTTATGAACACCACATCACTGGTCCCTTTTGGTAATTTTATAAAATACTTTCACACATGTTGTAAATACTTTCTGTCCAAATTAAAATGCTTATTACTTTCAGGCAACCATAGAATTAAGAATGTATATTCAAGGTATTGTAACAGGTACAGTATGTTTGCCTAATCTATATTCTTCGTCACCAACGACTATTTAAATGAACATGAACTTCTCCAGACCAATGTAGTTATAATACCCAAAAAAAATTAGCTCTGGCAAACGGCAAACAGCTCTTTGCGATGAAGGCGATGTAAGCTTGTAGCAAACTTGGTAAAGTATACATAACATTTGACTTCTGTTTGCTCAGTGTCCTCTGTGCCTGGATACACATCTTTCATCAATTTGCCAGGATTTGCTATGCCTCAAGTTTGCCCCTTGTGGACTTACTCTCGGTTCTTGGAGAGAAATTACAGAGAGCTAGCACAGAAATGGTGAAATTTATGAAGAATGGGAAACTAAAGGAGGCAGAGAGAGATAGAGAAAATTATGGAGAGAGAGAGACAAGGACTGACAAACATTGACACATGTAGAGAAGTAGTAAAAACTTGAAGTGGTGTAAGGTGGAGAGAAAAAAAGAAAGAGAGAGAGATAGGGGGAAAGAGAAACAGAGACTGGGAAAGAAAGACTTGTACATAATGACACATGAAGATAGGTAGTGTAAACTTTGAGTTGGTGAAAGATAAAGATGAAGAGAAAGAGGACAGACTAGAATAGAAATTAAAGGAGAAAAGGAAGCAAGAATAAGACTTTTGTCAAAGAGTACAAGGAAGAGACATTGGTGGAATGACAGAAAAAGAATGATAAAAAGGAAAAAATTGCAATATAGCCTCGAAATCATCTATAAACAAAAACAAGGACAGGGAGGATTGCGAACATTAGATATCAAAGACCGATTAAAATTTTTTTTTTACCAAAATGTTGCCAGGGAACGACAGAAATCAAGTTTAAGAGAGAGGGAGAAGACATCCCTAACATTCTTTCCCGTCAGTCAAACAAAAGCAACTATTTGCACAAGTCACTCTCACCCACCTCAAATCATCTAGTGTGAGCCAAAAGGACATTAGCTTGCACCATTTAATGAAATAATGCCCTATTTGCTCCAAACAGCCAATATTTAACTTTCATCTTTCTTGACTTACATCTTCCGTCTCAAATACATGGCAGATGATTTTCCTAGGTTGCCTTCGACCGTCGGCATCCAACATGACCCCACTCTCTTCCATGGCTTCATCTAGTGTTCTTGTGATCTGACGACGTCTTGCCATGATCACCACGATGTTACCAATGTCTGCTATGTAGGAGATGGTCTTCAATGGATGGTCCATCATTGTCTCCTGCAAAAAGTTCAAGATGAGGGATTCAAGATACAAATTATTGTGGTGTATTAGAGGCAGAGTATAATTGTCTTTTTCGTCAGAGATTTTGTATAGAGATATATTGATTCGGCTTGTGTGACAATAATACAAAATTTCTTATGCGCTTAGCTGTATCAGATATCCATTGATCAATGCACATTAGAATTATTACCTCGCTTTAAAATGGCTGCCATTATACAATGGTCTCAATATTTTAAGGAATTAATTCCTGGCAGGTATGAAGAGCTATGAAGAACATTTAATCACTATTATAGGATGATAAAACATGTCTGTAAATAGCAGCTTGCTATATTTTTCAGGTCCGGGTTTGAAGCCTAGAAGATGTACTCAAGAAACAAATTTGTGCCTTTGAGTTAGAGGCATGATGTGCGTACATCCTTGAAATTGTCAGTAGCATCTCATAGTGAAGCCTCAAATGCAACAACTTTGAAGCTCATCGCGTTGAAGATAATTTCGTTTTCACTTGAAATACGTTTCTAGGGAGTGTAATCACAAATTTCCTCAGGCTTTCCTCAGTGCTTGGAAATATCACAGATGTCATTAATTTTCTCAGCTGCAATGCAAAACAGTGACATTCAAACAAGTACTTGAAAATTCATCATGACATTTCCACATATGGGAAGATGGTATTGGCATGGAATTAACAAGTCTTTTTATTAAAAAACACTTGTATGGTATATTATGGTACTCTAAGTAATTGGTCAAGCAATTCAGTTTTATTTCCTGCACAATACATGGTGTTTCCGCCAAATTTATCTCTTTATCTACTCTCACTATGCAAGCTCCATCCTTCAAGGATCATATTGCGCAAAGATTATTGCCATGTTGCATTGGGTGTTTTAAAAAAAGTTTTACATGCATGTGCTACATTTACCAAAGGCTTTTTTTTTTGTTGAGAAAACTGTGTTACTACCCAAAGGCATACACGATTTCCAATGGTTTAAATGAATCCCTTGTTATCCTCAAATTGGAACCAAATGTAATTACTACAACCTTTAAAAAAATAAAATTGATACTTAATGACTCTTAGTTATTGAAAATTACAAAATACATGGTAAAAATTGCCAATTTTTGTGTAAAAATAGTGTTTTTTAATTTTCTTCACGTTCCCAATTAGGAGATGTCAATCATTATTTTCTTTTAAAAATCTTCTTATTGTGGAACTCTTCAATGTACTGCACCAGAAATAAAATTGTCAATTATTTTTACTCTTTCTGCTGAAGTGTGTTATCATGTGATTCATCCCATTCTGGTTTCAAGAGAATGCCCAAGCATCAAGGTGTCACTGTAATTGTCTATCGTTTAATATTAAAAAAACAAACAAACAAACAAATGAATAAGAGGTGAGGGAAAGCTGATTTTTACCTGCATGTTGCTGACCTGGTTATCGGCATTGAGAACCCGGATCCTTTCATTGGAGATGGCTAGGTCTACCTCTGTACTAGGCTGCTCCTCCCCATCAGGGGACTATAAAAAACACAATAATATCACCATGGTTACTACATAGCAACATCACCCATTACTATCCCATCCTCTCATTAGAGATGGCTCCATTTGATCTATCGTCGTAACAATGATGGTATAGATGGCAATGATGATGATGATGACGATAATCATAATGGTAGCAATACTGATTGTTGAAGTTTATATTGATGACAGTGATGTCGATATTACAATGATATCAATAATAATTATCATGATTACCATCATCAACATCATCATCATCACCGTGGTAGCTTCATGTATATTATCTAACATTATATGGATGGTAATTAATAATTTGCTGCTGATGGTGGTGATTTAAAGGAGGAGTCCGGGCTGGAATGAAAAAGTTTTGTAAAATTAAGTAAAATTTATCACGCACAACACAGAAAATTTCATCAAAATCGGATGAAAAATAACAAAGTTATGCTTTTTTTTAGGTCTTGATTTTTTTTGTAAAACAGTTCTTGGCAATTGTCTCATTGTCTCATTTGAATATTTGAATATTCAATGAGCAAACTGATGATGTCACAGTCCCCCTTCTTCTTGTGTATTTTATTATATGAAATCCTATTTATCTCATTTTTTCATATATTGCATATACAGAAAATCTGTCCCTCATACTGAAATAAGTAAAAGCACTTGTGACCTTGAACATTCCACAAGGACTAATCCGCTTTTTTATGTCCTTGGGGGAGAAAATCTTGATAATTGGTATTTCATACAATAAAATACAAAGAAAGTAGGGGGACTGAGACATCATCAGTTTGCCAATTTGAAGAACTGTTTCCTAAAAAATTCAAAACCTAAAAAAATTCATAACTTTGCTATTTCTTATCCGATTTTGATGAAATTTTCAGTGTTGTGCTTTTTTTTATTTTACTTCATTTTTCTTATAATGCAAACTCCAGCCCGGATGAGTCCTTTAAATGTTGAAAGTATACCAAAATATTATATTCTATGACCATATATTTTTCAAATTTATACTTCCTATTTTGGGTCAGCATTTTTGAAAATATATGCCATATTGAACCCAAATATCCCTGGAAAATCAAGACAATGATGCCACATACTGAAGAGCACCGCTTTAAGAAAATTCTATTGTAAATCGTAATGAATCTTTTAAGAAAGCTGCACTGTTCTTTTGGATTTTTAATACTTTTAATAGATTTAAATATTATTTACATCATATGCCCTACACCGATAAGATGTATTGCAACAGTCATATGTTTTACATGATTGCATTTGCAAGCAAAATTTATATGCTCATTCGAAGCAGCAAAATAAAATTAAGTTATCCATCAAGATTGAAGGGGAAAAAAAATCCAGACATAGTTTTTGTAGAAATAAATGTGCTCATGAATAGATTATAAGACTGATGAGTAAGAATGCAAATGATCAGGTTTCTTTTGGTCATAATGTTATTTGGCACACACACCCAGATCTTGTTATTTTCACCCAAAAAAGTTAATTACCATAGTAACACCTATCTCCCAGAAAGTGAAAATAAGAAATCTAATCTCTTGTTAGTTAAACCATTTAAATATTCATTGAAAAAGACATTATATGAACAGATTGGGACAGACACAAATAGGGGAAGGTAGTACAATAACACCATCAAACAATACTGCACTAATATCTACATCTATAACACATACAAATCATTAAAGCCCATTGAAATTTACATTAATATAGTTTTTCACTTAAACACTGTATGTGTAAATAACTTGTACTGGTATATTTGCTCATTGTCCACACATTTATATGACATGGTATATGACTTTAAATTAATATGACTGAATAAGTACTTTATAAAAATTCAAATATCACGGTCAAACAATTATTATGCAATAACAATTTGTTTTGTAAGCTGATAGAAATTGCACATAACTAGTCACTTTCAGCAAACTTAGCAAATAAAAAGAAACAATGGCGGCAAAATAATCTTGAAGCAAAGAGTTTCAAAAGCGGAACACCTGAAACACATCGGTGAAAAAAAAAATGTCTGAAATACATCATAAGCCTATAGGCAAATTATCTCCTTTTTGTTTTAGCTGTACACACTTTACTTTGCATGCATGCACTGATAAAGTCGATGAAAGAATATGTTACTACATCATATTGTCAAAACGAAAACCATCTGTATTCGATTATCTACTTTAAAAAAATAAAAAGAAGTAATAAACATCTTGTAGAAAAAAGGGATTCATGGCAATTTCAATCAGATTTAAACTCTTTTTTACATTGCACTATAAATTGTGTAAAGCAAAACAAAGATATAAACTTTAACAAATATATTGCAAATGTACATATAAACCATATCAGGGAAAAGTCAATATCATATTTAGGACAAGGGGTAACAAAGTTGGTTCTATCATTATAACTTTACCAAATTATTGTGTTACAAGGGTTAAGTTTTCTTGCACATCTAACTGTATTACAATCAGGAGAGTAAAAATGGTCAAATACATCAACATATTATACAAAGACACAAATTGTACACATCTAAACTTGATTTGACAAGGTAAGTGGACTATTACACTGTGACAAGAGGTGAATTGGGATAATTACAGTAAGACATGAGTATACATATTGAAGCCAAAGTTAATACCATCATATCACATGTTATGGAGGTGATTGGTTATTGAAATAATCAGCTCTTGCTGGTTTTGAGAGAAGTTAAATGAGATTAAAAGTGGAAAATGCTCATTAATATCCATCAGTGTCTAACATTTGGTGAGTACACCAAACATTGAAGTTGTAAGTATTGATTTCCCAGTTTATGTACCAACCCACACTATTACACAATTGTACTTGTAAATACACACTTACTATGTACAATAACAAGAAACAACAACAAAAATAACACACTATAAGAGGAAAAGACAGAGGAGTATAAGAAACTATATAATATTAATAATATCTGTTTTGAAACATGGACTCTGATTAAGGTGCTTTTTCTGTTCTCACAACCCCTAAATTCCCACTGTGGCAATGACATATTTATTGTACTACATGGATCTCCAAAAAGGGATAATATATTTCATAACTTTAAATACCACTTTACTTCATGCAAAAAGGGTTATAATTGACAATCTGTCCTGCTTATTTAGAGTCTACTTTCTCAATTTACCAGAAAGGCAACTTTGTCCATCTACAAATTAGGCCTATAGAAAAATGTTCTCCATGCACAATTTTTCAGGGGACTGATACCGCTTATAAGCCACACTATACTCGATGTGTTTGGAAGCCCTTAGACTAGACGCAATATTGATAACAATGTTCATAAGAACGGGAGACAATCAATAGAGAATGAGACATGTATTCATGCAGAGATTTCATTTACATGCTAATCATGAGGGGGACAAAATAGAGTCACATTTATGTCGACAAAGGGGAGAGATAAACAAGATGAAACAAAGAGATATTCAGAGAGCCTACGTTTCTTTTTGGTTTATGAACTTTTGGCGGAGGCCTCTCCTTAAGTTAGCGAAAAGATGAGAAATAGGAAGACAGAATGGAAGAAAGATATAAATAAACATAGAACACACACTTGATCTTAATTGAATATGGGCTGTGTTTCAACAAGGCATTTGTAAGTTACGAATGACTTTACAAGTGACTGGTGCTCAGTTCTTTTGCTAAATGATATCAGCATGTGATAAGTATAGCACCCAAGAACATATTGCAGTTATTTGAAAGTCATTCGTAACTTTAAGAACCCCTTGGTGAAACACCCCCTGGTTTCATACTTCTGTAGGCACTTTATGATGAATACGTGTGGATATTTCTGAGAAGATGTGAATGTTAGAATAAACATTGATGGATATATTTAGTGCAAAAAAGGACTTAATGACCAATAGAATAGTGATATGAATACATGTGATTAGATGGTAAACCTGGCTTCTCCATGTGATACTGCTGTTATGTGAATACATCATCTGCAGAGAGCAAGAAGGGCACATATCATTCAAGAAGAATCAGTACCCTTCTTGTCCTATCAACAGATTAACATGTATATCCACTTGGTCTACTAGCAGATGTTCCAGTTTGCTGATTGTCTAATACCATATGGGCTAAACCCATTTTAGTCTACTATTCATTTGGTCTAATTGCTGTTTGGTCCAATTATCACTTGGTCTAATACTAACTAAAGCTAATTGTCATTTAGTCTAATGTCCAGATGGTCGAATTGCCCCTCAGTCTAGTAACTTTTCCTCATGTCATCAAAGTAAATTTGGCAAATTACCAATTCATCTAAACACATACTGATTAAGTGGTGTTGAAACAAGTGGATATTAGACAAAATAGGTATAACGTAACTGGAAATTCCACAAAAAGGTAAATGAGCTAATTAAGAATTAGACCAGATGGGTATTAGACAAATTGGCTGTAGACCAAGTGGCACTTCACCAACAGATGGTACGATAGCAGAATAAAGACAAGTTCATTTTGCTCATGAAACACAGCTAAATAGACTTTCGTAACACACTGATTTACACATTGAAGTAGTGCTGTAGATGTAGAAATATAGAATAGTGGATTTATGCCCTTTTGCCCCAGACACATCACACAATGTGAATATAAAGAATGGACATGAGAAGAGAAAAGGTAATAAGAGCTCATAAAATGCAATGCCAACCTTGTACCAGCGCTTCCTAAGTCGTGTCTAATGATGCAAGGGGAGGGGGTAAAAAGGGAGGAGAAAACGGAAGAGGAATACCACACCATTATGAAGAACATTAACAAAGTTCCATGCATGGCATGAATCAAGAAACATCATGCTTCCCCATGGAAATCAAAATCATCATTCTCATTTTCTATCATCAATAACAATTTAGCTTAAGCCTGTGATATCATTTTTTAAAAAATCAATGGTTCAATTAAAAAAAAAAAAAATCTGTAATAGCTACAATTTATAAAATAGTACAATATGGGTAATCTGTATTCAAGAATCACAAGATAGTAAATTAATAAAATTTCAAAATGACGATAAAAAATTGTTCAAATGTATTTTTTGTTAATGAGTACAGGTACATCTACATTCACTAGAATATATAAAATGAATGTTAGAAATCTATTTTCTTTGCTTTAAATTCTTGAATTTTCAAAATGTAAGATTTCTCCTAACAAATGGAATTATGTTCAATCCATCTGTCACTGATAAGAAATGAATGATTATGTACGAGTATGACCAAATAGAAATTGATAGAAGAAGACCATGCATTACATAATGCAAGTCAAAATACTAATGTGCATCATGCCTCCCAACAGACCAAGAACATATACACAGAAAAGAACCTCAATGACTTCTTATTTAATAAAAAGATTTTTAGGTTTTTAGTTGTAGAATCCTCCATATAGGAGGCAATGAAATTGTCAACTTTTCATGTACATTGAGTTAAAGTGTATTGAAATTTATATCATCATCATTTTTACTCAATATACAAATCATAATTATACAGGATGGTTTGTGTAAACAAAAATGTTGACACATCCAGTTTATGAACCATTTGGTCTCATTATGGGACATTTGTGAAAATGATTACAATATAATTATTACTACATGTATGTAGTATTAATTTGTAAATACACAGAACAGGATTGCAATTTACATTATTTGTTATTTCTAGTCTTGCATGGAACTTGATATGGCCAACGTTTTAGTATACAATGTATATGTTGCAGAAGTTTCAAGCTTAGGAATTATGATTTAAATTTAGCTTCATAACTTTAAAAATAATGGAATAAAGCTATGTTTATACCCATAAAAAATTTATGTTTCGCAAATTACAACCTTGCAGCATTCTGCCTTGGTGGCAAAATGACGACTCTGTAGTATTAGCCATGGCAACAACAAATTACTCCATGCCCAAATTACTTATTATTACCCAAGGGCAGTAATAAATTGCTACATTTGATGAGATGGAGACAGTTGAAGAGGCACAAGGTTCGACTTCACCAGACCGAAATTGAAAAATAACCTGATTTAAAGTGGATTAGAGGAACATGTGCGATCAGTGGATTTCCATCAACATCAGCTCGAGCCAAGTCCATTTTGAATTTTTATGATCTAATTTGAGCTTAAGCCCAAAAGACTTGTGCATGCGCACCGTAAACGAACAAGCAGGCAATACGCTTCCGAAGCGTATATATATTTTGCAAATAATTTACTAGTCCAAGATGATGCTGACTGACTATTCGCACAAAAATAAAAGTATCATTCAGAGAAAACACCCAACATTCTCTGATTGGCTAATTCATGGGATCGGGAATAGCAGGCTATTTTTCAAATTAGGGCTGATGAAAACGTACCAACTGATAGATGAAAATGGCTTGGAGGCATATAGATGGGTTTTAAACCCTATGACATGGGTACTGCTCAGGTAGATTAGTCATAAATTGATGAGTCAGGTTGCCTAATCAGCTTGTACTTGGAGCCGACTATAGCTGCAAGCTACACAAGACCCATAAAACCCATATACCCATGTCACACTGGCATGAATATGAACTTTTAAGTGAACAATAATATAAAAATTCAAGTAATGACATTTTTGTTTTGTTTTATCGTCAATATTTACATGAACAGACGTCTTATACACAAAAAAGGCCATAAAATTGGATACACCTCAATGCCGGTTTTTGACACCCCGTTTGTATACACTGTTATCAAAGCTTTCCAAGAAATAGAAGCAACATTGGCAGTAATCTTGTGATCAGTGGTGTACATGTAGGCCTAAAGGACAAAGATTCTGTACATTTCAAAATGATGTGTCGTGTGACTGACGAAGTAACTGATGTAGAAAGCTTTGTCACTGATGTGTCTATTCTTTCTTCTTTTTTTTTTTTTTAGGGGCAGTGAATATTTGTAAGGGTGGTATCTCACTTCGCGGGGACGTCTATGGGACGGAATCATTTTCGCGGCGGATAAAAAGTATTTGAGACATCTCCGAAACTTAGGAGACGTCTAATTTTCAAAAACTGTCTCAAAGCAGTTTCAAAGAAACGTCTTGGAGACGTCTCCGCGACGTCTCCAAAATCCGTCTCTAGGTTGTTTCAAAGTAGTTTCCACGAAGTGAGATACCACCCTAATGCATCACCCTTAGAGTTATATAATGAGAAACAGTAAACAAAAAAGTAATGAATTGAAAGTTCTTTTATTCCAAGGATTTTATCTACAGGCCATCCTAAACTTAGTTGTTGTTTCTAATGAGAATACTAACTGTTCAGCTAACAAATTAAATTTTAAAAATACCAAAAGCATATATTCTATTATATTTTGAATTCAAGATACTTGTGACATTTAATATACTATTTTTAGAATGTTCTGAGAAATTGTATTGTATGCATCGGTAAAAGCAGAATGTACATGAATATTTTGCTTTTCAGCAGATGATTCTTTAATTTACATGGCTAGGGGCATTCAATACTACATGTATTTGCAAGTAATACTAAAGTCATTTCAACCCAATGTTTTCTTTGTAGCAACCTCTGTTTCAAAAGATGATGCACTCACAAGGGTTAATTCAAAAGGCTGAGGACATTCAATACTGTTTGCAAGTAATACTAAAGTCATTAGAACACAATGTTTTCTTTTTAATGACCTCTGTTTCAAAGATGATGTGTGATGACATGTATTTTGAAGACCATTTAGAAAGCTTCCTTCAAGGGCCCTACACAGGAGTAGCATAGGGTAACATGCATTATGGAAATGTGGGATACATTCGCTGTTTTCGCTTCTTTTTCTTCTCTTTCTCCCGTAAGGTCTCCCGAGGGCTTCAATGATCATCTTGGATTGTCATACTTGAAGCCAATGTTTTTCACTAATGCACAGCTAAACAGTATTGAATGATAACAAGAACAAGAGTATGATAATCAAATACAGCCGATGTCGCTTCGGCAACGAAACAGCAGACTTGTTTTAACTCACACTAGATTAGGTATTCCCTTTAGTGAATATGCTGTCATTTATTATGACATCTTGATAATGACAAACATTTGTCAGCCTAACCAGATGCTCATATGGCTTTCAACAAAACGACTGAGTAATGATTTCTTTCATTGAGAGGGACAAAATATGTTCTATGAAATCTCAAACCATCTATGATTTACTGCCAATTCATTAAAAATTGCCTCATGCATAAACCATAACACATAATTCAACATCACATGTCTACATGCTTTCCAAAAGAAGATAAATATATAAAGAGTATTTTTCTTTCTCCCCCCTTTTTTTTTGGGGGGGGGGGAGGGGGGGGGGTAGGGAGCTACTCTTAAGCCTGAAAGCAAAAACCTAAGACATGAATCATGTTGCTATAAATCCTAAGAGAAAATTAGGGGCTCTTTTATTAGGAGCTTTTTTTCCACTGAATGAAAGGGTTGTTCCAACTAACTAATAAAAATGAAGAACAATACAGACTCACATTTGTTTCACTTATTTATTTATTTATTTTCTTATTTATTTATTTTTCTTCTCCCCCCTTTTTTTTTGGAGGGGGGGGGGGTGGGGGTGGGGCTCCTTCACAAGACTGCATGTTCACAATCCCTTTCAACATTTTAACCCTTCTCAAGGCCTTTTCAAATAATAATTTTGAACTCAATATTATTTAACTATTATGTTAAACTCTTTAATTGGCAGTGTCTTCTTCTTTTCTTTTTTTTTTACACTATTAGTATGTTTTGCTACAATTATCTTAATGTCAATTTAAGATAGATTTGTGCGTTGTTTAAAGGGACTGCCTGGTGGGCCAAATTTAGATTAAGCTATAAAAAAAAAATCATGTGCACAAATAGTTTCTTGTAGTGCAAACAAGCCCTTTCTCGACAAGGAACAATCCATGGCAATAAACATTTGTTCATCTCAATCCACAGCCAATCACAGATGAGATTTAAATTGAGATGAAGTAATTGAATTCTAGTTAATGAAAATTGATTGGTGTTCAAGCAAGCCAAATCTCACAACCTCACCAGATACCTAACATTTGAGCTTAAGGTTAATCACTTGATTGACATTTCTTCTCAAAATGATTTATCTGACCTTTCTTGATATAAATTTGGATACAAGTTTATTCTTTAACTGTTTCAAGTCACATATCTTTCTTGGCCAATCTCTTCATTACATTTCTTCTATCACCAACTGTCATTTTCAGTCTGTCAGCCCCCTCTCTACATTATAAATGTCATCGTCTATTACTAAACTGTAATAATAGGGATCAGGAGTTGGTCGAGTGGTAACGCTCATTATCAACTCTCTGAATCAGCCTACAAACTGACATGGAGCAGACCCTGGTTCAAAACCTAGTCACGTCTCTCGAATGGTGACGTTAAAGGGCAGCCCAGACGTAAATAATCATATCTGATTGATATAAGTCTCCTAAAATCCAATTCTATATATTTTCTGTTATGTTTAATGAATGTAAACGAATGTAAAAAAAAAATAAAAAAATCAGCATGCATTAGCCAAGTGTGAGAACCGCATTTACAGTAGGCCCTACCATTCTTTTCTTGTAAGTTGGGCCATTCCACCATGTGTGATAGAGGCAATAGCAATTAACACTGGACATTTAGGTACTGCAATATATAACAGCTGAGAACCAGAAGGACGCTTACTCTATCCCAAACGATTAAGACCTAATGCCCTTCTGCATCTGATAGGGACGATACAGGACAGGGAGTGAGTGATGCATGATGTCACTACCCATGATGTTGATGAATTAAACTTAACCATGGATGACTGTAGGTCTGACACAGGGGCATGGCATGACAAAACATTCCTTCGTCTCATCTCCTGGTCTGTTGAGAGCATAGAGTTACATACCCCAAACACTAGAGGGCTCACTTAGAAAAATTCAACGTTCCCGATTGAACGGACCGCCGCCATTTTATATCAGGGCAACTTACGTAGCTAGCGACCATATACGTATACGTTCTTTCTCTCTTCTAATCTCATGCATATTCATTCACTCCTGAGCCACTGTCGAATAAAAATTCGTTGTTTACGATTGTCCTCTAGATTCAGTTAACCAAGCTCGTTCCAAAAATATATTATTTGTCCTGATTTTTTTATATAAAAGTATTCACAATTCGCTTTAAAAATGACCTTGTTTCACATATTTTCAGGCCCAAAAAATTAAGCTTTTAGTTTGTTGCCATGGTAAAATTATTTGTACTTTTATGGTACCCCCATCCACTTATATTGTCTGATTATCATTTGATTTTCAAATTGTTCATTTAGTTTTGCAAGTCTTATTGGGTAGATTTTTTCTATTTTCACTTAAAGTTCAGGGAGTTTTACACGTTTTTTACTATTTTGCTGACATCGGTCGAAAAATTGGCTGAAATTGTTCACCGAGAAGGTCAGTCATATTATGTATGATTATTTTTCATTTAATAGGATATTATCGACTATTAAATAGTATATTTTATAAATTTTAACTGGTTGCGATTGATTTTGAGAGTTTGCAATCATAGTAAAAGCAGCAGTCTACAGTTTTATACGAGACTCAACGGTGCCGTGGACCGCGCCCACCGGGCTAGCATCACTGCTCCACCCTGTAGCGCGTCTCGTGTTTCATGCTGGTTTTCACCTAGAATTCATAAAACACCGCCGTCAACGTCATTTTCAAATCAATAATAAAATTCATTTCAGTTCATGGTGACTTAACTGTTCCGTCTCCTAAATATATGGTGATTTAGTTTAGAAAATATTTGCAATCTGTTTCCAAGAACTTTGAAAAATAAGGAATTTTGTAAAAAATTTTACTTTTGCAAACATCACGTTTCTCGCCCCATACATAATACACGGACAAGCAATAGACAAGGTCTCCGTCATACAACTTGCTCTAAAATTCCTTATTTATTAAAATTCATAGAATATCAGATCAGAAATATCATATAAATAAAATAAGTGTATATTAAGGAGACGGAATATGTGACAGTTAAGTCACCATGAATTCAAATGAATTGTTAGGATTGATTTGGAAATGATGTTGACGGTGTTTTTATGACTTTAGGCGAAAACCAGCATGAAACACGAGACGCGCTACAGTGTTGAGCAGTGATGCTAGCCCGTTGGGGCGCGGTCCACGGCACCGTTGAGTCTCGTATAAAACTGTAGACTGCTGCTTTTACTATGATTGCAAACTCTTCGAATATCAATCGCAACCAGTTAGAATCTATGAAATAATATTATTTAATAGTCGATAATATCCTATTGAATAAAAAATAATCATACATAAGTGACTGACTCCTCGATGAACAATTTCAGCCAATTTTTCGGACGCGATGTCAACAAAATACTAAAATCGTGTCAAACTCCCTGAACTTTGAGTGTTGAAAGTATTGCTTTTATTTATTCATAAACTGTCTGTTAATATTTGATGTAAAGAGATAGCATTATCAAATATTGCTCTTTATCCTTGCCCTACTCTTCCTGTCATATCCAGCTTTTTCTATTGAATTTTTCCTCTTCTAAATGCCCTGATCCTCGCAGGTTGTCCCAATGCATTTACACATTGTAGCTTACCCAATTTCCGGGTTAGTTGCCCGAATCGCGCGTGCGAGCCCATCTTCAATTAGGACCTTTCGTTTGTACACGCACTATGGGTAGCGCGCACTCTAGTTTAGTGCGTATTTAACTCTGTGGTTGAGAGCCAGTTCTATTATGATATGAGGTTACTCTATTCTGGCCCTCAGTACAGAATCTCCTGTATGCACCATATATTTGTTGCGTACATAAATTTTCACCAAATTAAACTTCTCAGACCCTATCGCCTGTGATTAAAATTAGGCTTTTCTACAAAAAGTGAAGAGTTATAGACTCTTCATGACCACACATGGTTTCAGAAGTAATCAAAAATCACAATTTCTTTTTTTTTTAATTTCAAGAACACAAAAAAAAAGGTTGCACTGATGCATTTCTTTTTGTTCAATTCCTAAATTGCCCAACCAGATCAGTGATTGTCTAACTGAAGTGGAAAAAAGAGATTAGTAACATGCATTATTAAAATATTAACACTTTTCAAAATGTCAAACACTTAAAGGTGGTAATAATTGGTGAGGCAGGAAAAATAAAGGATTCTGGCATGATTGCTTTTTTCATTTGCAGTTTTGGTTACATATTCCTTTGTCAATTATTATAAAGTGGGTATTAGCAGTTAGCAATGGGAGATAAATGGATGGTGCTAAGCATGATGACCTTTAGAGAATCATTTTCATTAAAATGTTGCCCTTCTTGCATCTAATGATCACCAAAGCAGGCTTATACTGTATCACATTTAGCTACATTGCAGATGGTAAAGCTGAATCAACTTGTTTTTCAATGTTACTACTTATGATGACTTTCTGCAGTTGTTTACTACTTTTGTGAGGATTGATTGTAATTGAGAATATATAAACTGAGTAACCACCTATGGATGGATTTCATACATCTCCTATATTACTTTAAAGATCAATCTTGGATTTTGAAATTTGGAATAGCAGCTTTGTATTATTAAGCCATACACACTATTGGTTCTGAAAATAAATATGTTAAACAATCTTTTCAATATATGATGGGAGGCAAGAAATATACTGGAAAAGTCAATGAAGATATCTATGTTAACATTTCATTCTTGAACAAAACCTTCAAAAAAGAGCAGGGGAATATGTTAATGCTGATAAAAGTTTATTTGAGTAATCGTTTTCACAGGGCATGTAAAATGTTCACCAAGGTAGGCCCTCAAAGGGTTAAAGAGAGGAGATGTATACCTTAATCCTGTTGACAGCTTCTTGGGCCTGCTGCATGCGAACCTTCTTGGTAGGTTGTTTGGTGGTGACCAACTGGGTGGAACCCAGGTACGCCGCCGGGTAGATGATACCTCGTCCCAGAGCTGTTTCATCGTGAGGACCACGGGCTGTACACAGAGAGAACAAAGTAGAGAGAGAGAGACGACCATAAGTTATCAAGCTCCAGTATACTTAAAGAAAACACTAAGCTCAAGATGACGTGGTTTGAAGAAGAGTTTTGTGAAGAGAAGAGGATCTTTCGACATACCACTAGTGATAATGTGGTGGATTTGAGATCCATTGAAACTCACAGAAGAGGAAGGATAATTGGTGAGCTAAGAGCTCA
Organism: Paracentrotus lividus; assembly: GCA_940671915.1. NCBI lineage: Eukaryota > Metazoa > Echinodermata > Echinoidea > Camarodonta > Echinidae > Paracentrotus > Paracentrotus lividus. The sequence continues at coordinate 21,140,320 of CALNVZ010003425.1, read as the reverse complement.
TGGCAAATAAAACTTAAGGGATGTGGTCTTAGGATTGTAATCAGGGGAAGTCCCTTGGATCAAGGAAGGGGAATTCCCTCGGATCAAGCGAGGGGAATTCCCTTGTATCGAGGGAGGGGAAATCCCTTGGATTGAGGGAGGGAAATTCCCTTGGATCAAGGGAGAGGAATTCCCTTGGATCAAGGGACGGGAATTCCCTTGGATTAAGGGAAGGGAAATCCCTTGGATTGAGGGAGGGAAATTCCCTTAGATAAAGGGAGAGGAATTCCCTTATATCAAGGGAGGGGAATTCCCATAGATCGATTCGATTCGATATTTAATTTTTGATGGCTTATAAGTCATATCTGACTATTCAAGCCAACTAAAGACAGTGGGTAAAAAGAATTTGATGGGAATGGAAGATTCAGGTTAAATCATTTTTGTTCAATATTATTATTGTTATTCTGGGTTATTACTTAAAGTAAGCGTACGTTGGGATGTACGCTGGTGTCTGGTGTCCCATAGATCAAGGGAGGGGAATTTCCTTTGGATCACGAGAGGGGAATTCCCTTGGATCAAGGGGAAAACCCTTGGATTAAGTGAGGGGTTGTCATTAGGAACAATTGGTCAGAAAATCTTAACTTCAATATTAAGAAAATTCACAGACTGAGTAGGAGGTAAACAAGAAAAACAAAACAAATATTGGGAATACTAGCATGCCGCAAATATGATTTAATAATAGGATATCCCCTGTAAAAATGTAAATGACTACAGTTTAACAATTAAATTGCAATTTAGCAAAGGATATTTAGAACTTGATAATCGAGTTTAACATAGAAACTTGTACAAGTTCCCAATTTCTGAATTCCTTAACAATATTCCATACATTGTTTGAATAAACACTATTCAGACTTTATCACATTACAAAGGAAAAACTCAACCATATTGCAATAAAAAAAAAAGATATTAAACAGCTTTTGAAATGCACCCTTTGTTTTTGTAATAGACATGATATTTCTGTTTGGTAGATTATTGTTTCACCATGATTAACCTTTCAAGAAAGCTGGTGTACTCATTAAATTAAGACAATAATGAAAGCATGACAAGATGACCTTTTATCCTTGGCATAAATCTGAAATTCATTACCATGTGGAATGTTCGTAAATGCACAGAAAATCGCATTAACAGTCTTTTCGGTTTTTTATCATACTGTTTTTATCATACTGCTTATCAAAAATAGGAATGGAACGCAACTGAGACAAAAACAATGAGCAGCATGCTTTTGACAACAGGAAAAAGCTACAGTGGTCAAAAGGTTTCTATTATGCACTTTTTTATTACTGTTATATCAAAAGGAGGAACAATTTCTGCTTGGAGTTTCTGGCTGTTTTTTCAACTTTACTAATTTCAACAGTGCCTGGTTACAGAAAATACATTGCAAATATTTCTAATCCTGAGGCCCTATCATTAATCAGAAGTAGCAGGTGTTTGACCGTATTTTCAGCAATAATTGTAATCCTCGTTCTATAATTCCTTTTTCTCGCGTGTATGATTGTTGTTATATAATTTCAGTCCTTAAATTAAAGAAGGAATCAGTAGTGGTCTAAAAAAAAAAGAAGAATCAAACATACATATTGTTATTAATTCTGTCCATTTTTAGGGGGGGGGGGGAATTACCACAGGAGGACGACAATATTATAATAAAAACCATTATGCACTATTCTCCTTTTCTTTTCCTTTTTAACATATAAAATTGATCAATTCAGGGTAGAAAAGAGAATTCATCTAAAAACTCTAATGATTTAATCACAAACTTTATATGGGCCAATAAAATTTACTATCAAAAGTGGGTGGAAATGATTGGGCAAAATGATTAATAAAAAGAAACACATGAAAATAATATATTTCTTTTTTTTTTTTCTGTCAAAAACAAAACAAAAATTGTATGAAAATACAAATAATACACAATTAGAGCAATGGAAATGATAAATACAAGAGAACACACCACACCCAATAACTGCCCAATTACCAAAGAGAAGCAAGAAATATTTGAAATAATTGCATATAAAGAATAAACAAAACAGCAGAAGAAATAAAAACCCAAATAAACTTTTGTGACAGTAGACAACACAGATAAAAGAGAAAAGGACATGATGACAGATATTGCATTAGAACTTTAGTATGTTAATTTCTATTTAATATAATTCCCATATTGATTGGTGAGAATAAATGAGTAATAATGTTTATTGTGTCACTGTGAAAACTTATTAAGTCTCACAATATATAGGTGAGGGAATCATGGAGCAAAAGGAGAGAAAATAGTAGGAAAACTGGGGTTATGCATTTGCACTTTGATGCATTTTTATTGATTTTTCATAAATTTTCTCTGAGGCTGTGAATTTAGCTGTGAATAGCGCCAGGGGAAATATTGGCACAAGGTTCCGTGTCTCTGCTGGGGGTGTCAGCATGATGTGAAGGAGATGAAATTGCGCCACCGAGCGGAAAACTGGCAGGACTTGGACTGGATCGGGAGCCAATGTGATGAAGGGGTCTCAAGTATTTGTCAAAAGCAATATTGGTGTGACTGGTTTGGACAAACTTATGAGAAACCTTGTAGTGTCATGTTGCAGTTCAATTCGGCTAAGATATGATACAGGATTGGGTTTCTGTGTGAGCAAGACGATGATCAATATATACCTTCAAGGTGTAAGGGAGTCTCAAATACATTCATAAGTATGGAATATGAAATCTCAAAGTTTTATCATTTGAGTTCAAAATATACTTTAGTGGTGCTTATTCTTTGTGTCATATATACACTTTTTTATAATATAAATAGATACAAATTCAAATAATAAATTCAACTGTTCATTAAGTGTATATTTGATATTATAAAATTGGATAGAATTTGGATTTTAAGAGAAAAAATATTGAAAGATGGAAGAAAGAAGGAATTAAGCTGGATTAGAGAGACCAGTATGCCCATCAGAAATGAGAATAAAAGGTTAAGCTTGTGCTTGAGTAATTAAAGTATGAGTCATAAAGTCTATTAGGGAGATTAGTCTATGTCACACCTGATATCTACAGTAGATGTAGAAGAACTATTATTAAAAGAGAAAGGACGAAAGAGATTTCCACAAGAGAATAAGTAGAACATTCATGATTCTAGATATAATTACTACAATTTATTGATTTCATCAAGAATTGAAATACCCTCCCACCTTTTACAGCTTGCCACATTGAAAATTGCACTTCAAAATGTGTTTTGACACACATTAAACAGATGCACAAACCGGATATACGGCATATAAATAAGGGATGATTTTGCAGAACTTACCTCTGGCAGCCAATATAGCTACATCAGTCGAGTCTCAATAACATATCTGGTTACCTTTCCCACTCAATGTATAACATTAAACTTACCTTTCCGGAGAAGAAAAGATTTCCATTAAAAAAAACAAAGCTTTCTCACATCATCCAAAACACATCAAGCATTCATTACCATGAATTGAGCATTTTAATATACTTATTTATAAGAATTACAATACAATGATCCATACACTCACCATTAAGCATCAACACGTTTCTATTCTGTGCTTTAGTATTTTCATGTTTTTAAATTAATTTCTTGTTATTTCAACCCATCTCTCCCTTTCTCCTTATTTCTTGCACAGTAATATTGTGTAACTGTATATTGATTTAAAGGTAATGTCTAATGGTTCATTTACATTACCTCCCCCCCCCCCTCTCTCCCTCTCTCTCTCTTTTATATTTCTCTTCTACATATCAAGAAAAGCACACACAAATCTTTCAAACGAACATTCCTTCATACATGAATCATGATGAAAAGGGCTAATCTGTATCTCTATCTACAGCCAAACCTTTGGGGGATATAAAGAGCGACCGGTTACCGCGATAACGGGGGCACTTATCAAATGTCAGGGGTAGGATAGAACGCGGGGAGGTGAGAGATGCGGGAGCAATGCCTCGCCAATCCTTGAAAAAGTACAGGTGATAGATTTGAAGATGCTCGCTTCGAGATTGAAGATATATGCTCCCCTCATCACCATTGTCCTGAAATCCCTTTTTAGATTCCACAGGGAGTTTGTGAGGTGCGGACTTTTTCATTGCAAAGAGATAGGCTGAATCATAAACTCCATTCAGCAATAATCTATGATTTGCTCTACATCGCGAGAGAAATAACTGAAATATTAAGTATTAGTAATCCCAGAATTATAAACCCCTTTCGCATTATTAATACGGCAATCATTACTTTCTCTCACTTAATTTGGCATTACTTTTTGCATGAGCTTACTTTAAGTTAAAAAAAAAATGATGTGGTAATTGATGAGTAAATCTAGAAACTGGCCAATATTGATGATGAAATATTCATTGTACAGTATATTGACATTGAGTATACATGAACTCGTAAAATACACTCATTAAGCTGACAAAAACATTTTGAAAGCCATGCTTGTTGGGGAAAAAAAAAAAAAAAAAAAAAAAACAGTGCTCGCATCTTCAAATGCAAAGTCCTTGCTAATTTATCATCTTTCATACATTTTCTAACAAATTGCTCTGGCAGATAAATGTATGATTTCATTTTATTTTCTGTTTAGAAAATCCAGTGTATCTAGTTCTATCAGCATTAGGAACTTGATTCAAGATTTAATCTTTAAGATAGATTCACACATGCGAGCAGCAATGAGTATACTGAGAGGGTGTCTGTGAAGGAGGCAGGGGAAAGCGGAGACAGGCCATAAATGCTGGAGCAAAACTTGATGCGATGCCTTGCAATCCCTAGAGGATGGAAAATAGAATGCGGATGCCTGTTTAGCGTTAAATCATTTCTTATCACGTCCCGAGCCTTCCTGTTTCCCTAAGGGCTACACTCGATAGGAGTGACCATACCATGCGTTATATGCCACAGATCAAGACATCAATTATCAGGCAAATATCCTAACTCTTCATCTACCACCATCTTCATATCATTTTCTGAGATGTGATATTCTCTACAACAAGAGATGGAAATATGTGGAATAGTAAGATTGAAATACTTGAGAACACTAAGGCTTAAAATTCACATGTTTTGTAAAGCACATTTGAACAAAATATAATGGAATAAGTGCTAGATATAAATACTTCACTTTTTTAATTATTATTATAAGCCACAGCTTAAACAGTCATAACACCCCTTTTTAAAAATCCAGTCTAAATTTAATTGTAATGTATACTACTAAAAACTCTCATATTTGTGAATTTGGGCTTATATGTCTAATCTACATAAGATGTTGAGTTAGTGTCTCTGTTTTCACATAGGTCATAACAGTTCTCAGGTGATTTGGAAATCAATAAATTAACATAAATATTTTGGTTATTTCTAATAGATACGGGAAAGCAACAACAACCAAAACAGATGAATAAATTGGAAATGTTGAATCTGACAATTCTCTGAAGTAAAAATGTTTACTGCCGAGTCATCTTGACCTTATGAGACTTTGACCATTGGTATCTGAAAGTGCAGCACTCTATGCCTATAAATAGTAAGGAGAAAAGGACTTGAAATTCACAGAAGACACATTGTGAAGGTAAATGCAAACACAAAGCCAAGAGAAAGAGATGGAGAGAGATTACCATCGAGAGTAAAAGATTGAGGTTTCCTTCAAATTGTATTGCTTAAGACGTTCAGAGATAAAACATCCCTTTTGGCGGAACGGCACGGCCTGGCAAGCCCGTGAGATGTGTAAAAGCACAAAGCTTTCCAGGCAGTCACGAACAAGTTACCACTTGAGCAAATTCTCATAATTGGCCATCTCTGGAAGCGGGTTATTTGCAGTGGAGTCTTTTTTAATGCAGGGCCGTTGGGAGACGGGAAAGAGGGCAGAACATTATCACGTATCGGGGAGTGATACGGGGAAAACCGTGGCAATGGACCCAAGATGCAGCTCAGATTGCCAGACACCCTGTTTGACTGTCACCAAGATATAGTCCTTTGAGAGACAGAATGGCACAAACTCAGTGTTAGGGCATATGCAGTAATGTCCTTCTTGGTCTCAACTGATTGGTCTGTGTTGCCCTCATACACCACTAAGATCAGTCCTAGGTTAACAACCATTCTTCTTCATGTAACGATCCAGTCATACCAACATCAATAAAAAAAATTAAAAAAAAAACCAAAATGAAGAATGTATTGCATTCAACCATGGCAAAACTATTGTCAGTGAATGCTTTTGGAGTCCGTTCAAGATCAGCAGAGCAGTCTAAATGGGGTGTAACAAGAGGCTATATCCGACTACCATTCCTCTCCCATCTTTATGGTTCAGTCACACCAACATCAAAGCAACAACAGACCAAAGACCATATTACACTCAACTAATGGCAAAACCCTTTGATATTGCCAGTTCTTTCAGAGTCTATTCGGAATTGATTGGGCAGTCTGACTGGCGTGTAAGAGGGTATATTTTGAACGGAAATCCTCCCAAACCTGACCTTCCATTGGCCAGAGGCATTTTCATCATTATCTGCAACCCTCATTTTTAGGATGGGATGCATTCTATAACACTCATTTTAGGACAAGAGGAATTTACACCCCTCATTTTAGGAAAAGAGGAATATACAACCCTCATTTTAGGACAAGAGGAATATACAACCCTCATTTCAGTAAGAGAGCTTTATGCGGGAGGATGTTCTAGGATGTCAGCCTGAGCTGTACATAGGAAGGAGAGCATCAGGTGCCATCAAATGCTACGGTTCATCATTCAAAGAGATGATGGAAGACTAATTACACTATGAGAAAATGAGTCTCATCTTCAAATAAATTTTTTTTTTTTTTTTACACAGAATATAAAAAAAGTCAACAAGTATAATTCAGAATTCTAATAAAAAAAAAAAAAATTATGACATATTGTCAATTCTAAAGCTAATATTTTTTAGGAAGCTTTAGTTCCCAGTCTGACACAGCTACCGAATAGGTTTTACGTCAAAGGCTCTTAGCTATTTATTCAGTTGCATGTGAAAATTGATTAACCTTTGCCAATAAGCCCCTCCCCTTCAAAGAAAACTTCAACTTCTCTAAGAAGAAACAATATTTCATTTAAACATCCATCATTAATCTGGCTTTTCTATTTCATCATCTTTTTGTAAGAGTATTATCTAACATGAGCAATCATTGATCTGATATACTATGTCTAGGCCCTTTCGGCTTTCCTTGAAACATTCTTATGAGTATGTTAAAGCCAGTTTAGTCTCCTCCGCTCACGTTGGGCAAACATGGATGGGTAATGTAAGCAAAGAGCCTGGAGATACAGCTAAAGAAACATCAAATTAAATGTAATTAAACTGCCAATCAAGTCCTCTATTCACTGCCCATGCTGTAATTCGCCCTTTCGTAAACTAGATTTACTGCGATTTAGGGAATGAAAGCTGAAGGGGAAGAGACTCGGTCAGGCAGGAGCTTCAATCGTGAGACCATTTGGGGAGTGAAATTGACATAATTACACAAAAATTAATTTCATTTCAATTTCTATAGGGATAAAATAAAAGATGTATAAATATCTGTGACTATCATTACAAAAAATCACTAAAAATCTTGCCTGGCAAAAAGGAACATCTTTCATCCAATTAGACATTAAATTTTGTAAAGAGCAATTATTATTGTGTGTTGAGCTTTTCCCCAATCAGTAAAACATAAAATGATTGCAGTTTTATATTTAAGGTGCAATTACTCATTCTCATGTTTTCTATTCCGAAACTCTGGAGCTCCTGTAACACACATGTAGTCAGTATCCATGTACCTCAACCAGGAAGACTCCCTGCTATATTCTGTTACATGAATTTTGTAATCTTGTCTAAAGTCTTATGGGGAGACTTGGGTGTACACAACAGCTGCATATCCACGATTTGGGTGTACAAATGGCACGAATGGCTAATTTTCAATAAGAGAAGGCACATGTCTCTTGCTCTTCCGCTGGATCCTTTGCTGTATAAAATGAAGCGTTCTCCATCCTCCCCCTTGCTGTATCACTTAAAATAAAGATGTTGATATGCGTTCAACTACCTTTAGCACCCCTATGCCCCCCACCCTGGCCCCCAGCCTGCATCGTAGTGTTTGCTCAATGATCATGGTTTCTATCTCAATGCTAATAACACACTATCATGTGCTACTTAACAGTCCAGAAACACCCCCTAAAAGTGTAAGATGAGTGCTCCGATTTCATTCTACAAATTCACACATCATTCAAGTGAGGTCTCAGGTTTTAAAATCAGAGCTCACAGGGTATAACTGCTAACAATATTATTGAGTCTATCATATTCCAACATCAAAGATGATTGGTATTACAAATATCAAATACGGTTTGATATTGAATGTTGCTCCAGTCAACAACTTGTCGACTCCCTGAAGATTAAATATTCTAAAGTTAATAACAAATGCACAATGTCAATTTCACATATTTGAGTCTTAGTCCGAATATGAAGCCTACACTGATGCTTTTATATTTTCTTCATGCTTTGTTATCCCTGCTAAGCTCAGATAGCTCTGAAAATGAATCATACACATTACTATCTAATTGCAAATTTGTTACCCTTTCTCAAAACCAGTAAAGACCAAACATTTATGGTAAACTATTTGGTTTGCGACTGCATCTTTGTATTTTGATTCCATAAAGAATGTCATAAAGAATTTAGCTGATAAATGTTCCCACTCGGGATTGGTGATGTCACAACATTTTTGCCTAAGGCATCCTTAAGTTTTAGGAGTAATTTCACTACAGGAGCAGCTACTACTTGATTCAGATCACGATCGAAGCGTTGGCTTCTGTTTGCCATTAGCCGAAGCGACCTCTGTTAATATGCAACTCGCAACACAAATGATAGTAATGGGCCTGAGAAAACACTGCTTTGTCTTTGAGAAAATAAATACTATGCGACCTGCGATGTACCGCCCAATTCATTTTCTGCAAGTTGTTTCCATTTTGCCTTTTCTTCGTTTTGCTCAGAAACGAATGGAAGACAGACTTTCACTGGCATGGAATGAAATCTTCTATTGCCACCCCCCCTCCCCCCAATAGAGAGATGCTCTCGTTTTGTTTTTTTTTAATTTTTTAAAATCAATTAAGAAAAACTGTGCTTAAACTTTACATCCTTCTGGCTTACATCAAATAAATAGTCAAAATTTGTTAGAAAATAAGGAAGAATATTTGAACACCAACAGAGTGAGAAAAAAAAATGACCCTTTTGACGAAATATATTTGGTTGATGAATAAGAAAATACATTTTTTGGGGGTCTTTTGCAATGAGAGAAAGCATTCTTACAGACTAAATATTTAGTGTTAACAACACCAGCTATTACACTATTTGTAGGGCCTTATAGCCCCACATCAAGAAGCTTTAAAGGTTAATTGCTCTTGAGTAATTTGTCCAATGGGTCTGCTAAATGCCAATGCCCTAATGATTCTGAATCATCATCAGGTTCATGAGCAATTGTATTTTCTTCCAAGAACATCAAGATACGCACTTTATATTTCCTTAATTTCTAAGCATAATCTGCGAGGGCATTATCTTTGTGTAGGCCTCATGACATAGTCACAACCAGTCAAGCAATTTTGTGTATGTCCCGCAGCCTGTATCCAGTGGTAGCCAACTCCTGCAATACCTTGCGTCTTTATTTTGATTATAGCTGCACTATGAGTAAGGCGTCCTTCCTCCTGCATGCACTTCAAAATATAAGAGCTGCCCACGTCACTTGACAAAAAAATCCCCCCAAAATCCTATGAATCTCTTGACCATGAAAATCTCATTTTCCGCAAGAAATTCCTGCAAGAAAATCATATTTTGGGAGGAAAAAATTATATAAGACCATATAAATATTAACTTCTTTAAATTCTAATAAGCTAATCATCGGAGTATAATGCCTTACCCTAAATATTTCGTAAACACAATTAAAATGGCCGACATAGCAGAGACAAAGATCATGACTACTAATTACCTCATTTCTTTATCCAATAAAAGACTATTATTAATTCAGGCTAACAGAAGCCATACCTTGAATACTAATGACACATCCACTATCCAATATCATTTCCCTATATGATTACTGGGGCTGTCCTATAAGCAAGGTCTTCATGCTCATGCACTAGTGATAGATGATAATGATTGCCTTAACCTTTTAAAAAGATTAAATTATTTTGAGGTTAATGTTGCTTTTTATGCAGAATATTGTAGCAAAAAGAATTCATAGTCAATTCTATTTACATATTTCATGTTTGTTTTTAATTCTTATAAAAGAGATAGGCCTACATATATGAACCATTGTTCCAAATGCTAATAAGTCAAAAGACTATTAGAAATCTATTTGGAAACTTCTAAATTCCTTCAGTATGAAGACGAAATATAGCAAAAATGTATATTCGTTATCTATCAACGTATGATGTATGAAGAATGGATCAATCAATACAGCACTGTACAAATGGAGATAAGGAATAAGAACATTATGAGAAATTTGAAAAATTTCTTAGAAGTAGAGCCCTTTTTCAGTCCGAGGGCAGCTTGAGCTATAATAAGCCAAGAGTGCGAAATTTATACAACTATCTCAGTCCTCTATCTGCACTCTGCGGAGCTGTGCGGAGCTGTGCGGCTAAAACTGAGATTTTGCAACTCTTGTAGATTTTGATTTTGTGAACGGAATTTCTTGATTCTTACATATTTAGAAAGAAGAAAGTCTAAACCTACCTATCATGCACATTTTATGGTATTTTATCATATCTGAATATTGTAATAATATTGGTGAAAGATATGGAACAAAAACATATATTGAGTTCGGTATAAGTGACAAGAAAAGCAGTTATTTTTGCATGATTCCAAAAGAAAATTACATATTTGGAAAGAATGAAATCTTAGCTTCAAAACGTAATAACTTTTAATATCCTTTACGTTTTATACCAGTCAGGAGCTAGCAAAATATAAAGCAAGTCCAAAATACAGAAAATGCGGCTTTCTGATTGGCTGCTTGAATCAAGGATTGATGCGAGCGGGGATTTTGAAACACGTGGGAGCCGTTACCTGACCGCGCAGTGACCTTTGGTGCGTGGTGAGATTCGCATCAGCCAATCAAATCACACTCAAAATCAGACCAGCCAATCAGATCGCAGTTATTGAAGCAATTTTGTATTTGCTGCACATTTAGCTAGCTCCTGACTGGTATAAATCTTGAAATACCATGTTTTGTGTATTTTTGGAAAGCTGAAGAGTTGCTGAAGATTATGAACTTATTTTCTCGTCGAATCATTGAAAATAAAGCGTATTTGTGGTTAGTTATTCAAAAAATTCCCAAACGGATTTTAACGCAAAATATATCCAACAATTTCTACTATTTTGAAAGACATATTTTCTTTCTTATTAAGGTATATTTAATTTGATAGTATGATATATTAATCCCGAAAATTTCATGTCAAATAGTCATTTCTATGCAGAATTATAACCGCACAAAGACAGGGGTACAAGCTGCTAATTACGTATTCAAACACACAAACTCATGAATAGGACTTGCATAAAAACGAGCGATTTCAAAATCGCTGCCGGTGGACTGTTTTTATTAAAAGAAACTTTACTTCTCTAGTATTGTGAAGAAATCTGTGCTTGCTCGAAATTGGCAACAGTTTGTCTGGATATGTGTGTGAAGTTTACTGCCAAACAGGAAACTCCTCACCTGCATGTTGAAGGCGAAAATGAAATAACATATATTTGCTGGAATACAACCATAGCTCATGGAGTGGAAAATTTCTTTCCTGTTTTCAAAGGGCAAACTCAGCTGCAAGACGAAGCCCAAAATAGTTATCCGAGGCTGTCTGAGTGCCGCTGTTTCCACGTTGATTAAATTCTAACTCTAGTGTGAGGATTGATCTGAAAAAAATTACATTTCTGGTTGTTGTTTTGGTCTAGCCTCTGAACATGTAGACATTAGTTTGTCTGAATTAAGAATTTTCTGCTTATAATTGTTGTGACGCCCATTTAAATTAGGGCTGCATTGATTTAGGGGACTGGTTTTGGTTTCACTACCTTACCATTTATCATTATACTCGAAAACGATTTACATTTCTCATGGGATATGAACCTTATTTGAGTAGAAGTACAAGCTCACTCCCTATGCACTGAAATATAATATATTAACTGCAGGTACTTCCCATTGCAATATAGGTTGTGCACACAATCCTTCTGAAATGAGATTTTTAAGATGTTTCTTGGGGTGGGGGGGGGGGGGGGGTGTTGAAATGGGTCTGACATTGACTTGATGACCAGTCACCAGCTGGTGAAGCTATAAATCTCTTATAATCTATAAAGCATAAAACCTTCAAATCATTACCTCTGCCTCCTGGTCTCTTTCTGCATTTAAACTTCAGTGTGTAGTTATCACTTGTTTTCAACATTTTGTAGTACTTGAAACAGTTCACAGAATTAGAAACAGATCATGTTGGCTTCATATCAGCCGAGTAATTGACCCAAATTTTTGGTTCAACGAAGAACACATGTAGAACACACGATGCAATATGTCAAGTGCATTTGAACTCCTTCATTTATGTGATTATGATAACTTCCTGTTGATTCTGGGCTGGAATTCAGTGAGGAGGAAATATAATTGTAGAAATCAGGCCATACCTTCAAACTCCTACAATAGTTGTACGTATGTGGTAAACAGTAACGTAACTTGCCAAGGTTCTGTATTGCACTGCAGGCTATATGTTTATGAATTGCATTTTGACACAGGAAGTGAATGTGATTTGCTCTGTAATGACCTTTCCTAGTACTTCCTGCTTAGTCTCGTCTCAAGCTTTACTTTCCTTTCCTAATCCACAGCACCAGCTTGCATCACGGACATACAAAGATAGAAAGAAACTTTTGGTCAACCAGTGCAGGATCTGACCCCTTTTTAACTCCTGATTCTTTAAGTAATGATAAAAATGTCAACAATGAGAGCAGGTAGGGTGTTAATTTAAAGTGATATTATTCACAACAGAAATCAAATCAATGTATGAATTCAAGGTAAAGAAAATCATTTACTATTTCAATATTCAAACCTCAATAACAAGTACTGGTTTAAAATGATTTTATGCTCAAGAACTATCCTCAACAACCATTATTCCTATGTGGAGATTTCAATGAGCATGCATGACAAGCATTATTATCCCATTGACTACTGATTGCCTATTCCTGTACGTTTAATAGTTCCCATAATCAATGGGTTATACTCAAATTTGTGAATTAATATTGCCCTTCTTGCTTTCCATACTTAGTATGATGATATCTCAAATCAAATCAATCAATATCTAGAATAAGTAAACAAACTTTGGATTACACAGTCATGCTAACATTGGTTCACAAGACATTGATCTACAGTTACCACACTCCACTCAGGGATGGTATATTTGCACCTGGCTGGTCAGATTTCTTGAAATGCACTATGAACTAGTTTTGGTTGCCCAAAACTAAATCAATATTCCCCCAAAGATCTCTAGATCTTTAATAGAATGCATGATAAAACATGTACTACACAAAAATGTATTATTATCATCAAGATGAAGTCTTACTGCTGCCTGCCATAATTCCTTACCTCCTCCAGGGCGTTTCCTGCACTTGTACCTCAGCATGTAATTCTCAGAGGTCCTCAGAGCCTTTGAAGGCACCGGCTTCTGCCAAGGGAAAGGTTTGTTCTGATCCTCCACAGCCAACTTTTTGGCGCCATCCTCTTGCCCTGAATCTTGAGCAGGGATATTATTATTACTGTTACTCAGTTCCCTCATAGGTTCACTAGCAATGCTTGTTACAGGCATGGTGGTAGATGGTTGTCAGCTGTGGCTGCCACGGTTACTCCCTGTGGCAGCAAGTTCACTGGATTGTGGTTCCTACAAAAAGTTCTCCACTTCTCCTAGTTGTTCGAGTGCGGCTGGCACATTGCTGATTAGCTGGCCAGCTATGTTTGAGAGTCTTGATATCATGTGGCACCTCCACCAACCATTATTATTGAAAATCAAAACATTCAGCTTTTAAAGTCCCTGGACAGCTCACATCTATCTCATACTACATTTAATTCCTTGAAATCCATGTCTATCTTTGAGAAGAAAAAAAAGCTCCATCTCTACATCAAGGTCTAATATTAAATGTGAAAAAAAGTTTAAGAAAACACATTGTCCCAGCTACAAATGCAAACAGATATATAATTGCCTGTTAAATCAAAACACAAATCTGAACTAAAACGTCCAGTTGAGAGCTTCCACTTAATAAATCCAGCCTTGTTTTTCCAATCCCCTAAGCCGAGGGGTAAGAATCCTCCCCAAGAACCATATCTCCTAACATTTGGCCCTTTTCAGTATAACTCCAGACTATTCCACAAAAGAGGATTAAAAATAAGAGTAGAAGAAGGCATTGACATTTCCTCATCCCAAAGAGAGAGAGACAGAGAATACTTGCGAAGCATCAAGCTTCTGTGATGCTCCAGCTATCGTGCTCCCCTTCCCTATCGGCACTGAGTTGGCTGAGCAAACACATTATCCAATCCTAACACGAGCTCCAACATCCACACACACACCCTCAGACACACACACCAACGTACGACGCCGCATCCCAAGAACTCCTCGTCCGTCCGCAACCTCCATCCAAGAGCACCAGCGCTACATATTGATACGTGAGCAATGTCACTGATGAATAATACAGCTGTACTAGCAGTGGAAGTAGATGAGGACTGGAATGCATTAGGCAGAAAGGATGGACGTAATATCTACTCACCCCAAAAAATCACTTTACTGCATCATGCAAATTGGATGACTTTCTCACCATCCATCTTGTATATTTTCTCTCTTTTTTAGGCATAATCAAAGTGCCCTGCCAGCGAAGGAAAATACTAATCAATATTCCTGGAGAAGAATAATAGATTGAACTAAACTTCTTACACCAAACAAAAATACCTGAATAATTTGAAACCATGCTATTCAAATATTGCAATCTGTTGATGAAAAATTATCATATAGAAACTGATGAAAAATGATCAACTTGTTTTTCTACCTCATGGCCCAGAGAATGGGAGAAAGGGGAATGTGTGGTGCAAAAACCAACTAACAATATATTACTAATTAATTTCCAATGTGATGTCATCTACCATCATTTTGGCAATAATGCAGCATATATAACCCATCAATTTATAAAGGGGTTCAAAAGAAAGCGCATATAATGAGTTTCCTCTGCAACAATACTACATCAGACTTCAAAGAGAACCATTGATCACAGAGGGCTTTTTATGCGAGCCGAACCAGTCTTCTTCCCCCGGTTCTCAAAGTACAAGTGAACCTTTCATCACCCTTACTGAAAATGGCAGACATGGCTTGGTAGGGAGGGGTATCATTCCGTGCTGGTTATGATCTAGGTTAGATGTATGTGGAGGAAATATAAGCATAGCAGACAATCATTTCTGCTCTTGTGAATATCTGTCAGGTAATAGCTCAACAATCTAGGAGGTGAATTATAAGTTTTTTGAAAGATAATATTTTGATGTTTCGTGTAAATTGTACGTAAGTCTCCTCAAAGCAACAGGTAACTTAAAGATTTATAAATTTTGATCTTCAAGTGACGTAGTTCTTTAAAAAAATGTATTATCTATAAGGTACTTAATCAGTTCTCTGATTTTTACAGATTTTGAGGACTTTGGTCTACCATCACATTTAGTCATTGTGTTTTGTCTCATCAACAAAGATCTGTACTCGGGGCAAAAGGGGTGCTCCTAAAGAAGGGTGTTTTCATCAACTCCCAGCCTTTACAATACCATTATCCATTAAACATCCTTCTAATCTCAAACTAATTAAATTATAGATGAACCATTTCACACTTGTGAGTTAATCTCCTATATCATGAGGAGGGTGGGGGGTTCACGGTGGATGCAACGAAATCAATCAACCTTGAATGACAGTGAAATTCAAGATCAGATAAACGGTGCAGTTGCTTCAATTTGATAATTATTTCCTCGAGCCACGACATAAAGTATTGATTACAAATTTCATTAAGTTGTAATCCCTCCCTTCGTTGCTTTGCCTCTTAACCAGTAATCATGGATCAAGAATCCAATCATTGGATAGCAACTGTTGCTCCAGGTTATTTGAATCAGGTATTAATGATTCTAATAGGCTGATTGAGGTATCTCCTGATCAATAATAAAGATGTCTTCCAAGACTTTATCTCAGATACTAGGCTTACATCAAATCCTTTGAGATTCACAGTTTATGCATGTATGTGTAACATGAATAACATGGATTCCCTGCTTTGAAGAAGCTGTTTTGTATTTTGAGTCAAGCATTAAAGAACCCTAATAGATTGCTTAAAGCATCACCTGATGAAAAACAAAGATGTCTAATGCGGCGGTCACAACTCGCCGTACCTTCGACGTGCAACTCCCTACGATGGATTTCGTAGAAAATTCGTGCAGCGTTTGTGCCATGCAGGCACGTTGCAGGCACGTTGCCTGTACGACGTCCAGGAAGTTTTTCCCATACCCTTACTACAGAAACGCAGGAATCGCATAAGTTGACCCAGGACATGTGCGTGCATTGTACATGCAACGCAGGCTACGTTGATGGCACGTGCCCCGTAGCCTACGACGAGTTGTGACCGCCGCATTACAAATCTCAGATTTACACCAAACCCATGGAGAGTGAAAGATTATAATAACAGATATTTGTGTAACATGAATAACATGGATTCCCATATCATCAAAGTTGCTTAAAATTTTAATGAATGTTGCTTTACGTCTTTTGAATCAAGTACTGCTGACTTGTTTAAGATGCTTGGGGCATCTCCTGATTAAGGATAGGAAATCTTCGGGTTGAGTTTGCAGTATAAGCCTCTGACATTTGTTTTATGTGGATGGTTGTGTACCATTAAAACAAGCATGAGCGATACAGCTAAGAGGGCACTGAAGACAGAATGTGCCTACCATGAAACCCATCTGGCGCTAGAATGACAGATGGATTAGCATTTCAAGACACTGTCTAGACCTAAACATGGAAAAGACAAATTATACTCTATTAAAAAGCCACAAAAAACAGCATACTATCTTCAGACTCAGAGGTTAAAAATTGATAGCTCGCACTTTGATAATAAAAAAAAATTTAACGGGCCATTTTACAATGTCACTCACAATAACCTAACCCGACTCGTCCCAACAGAGTTATAGAAGAGTGAAATATTTTTAGTAGCAACAAATTTTGGAGGGTTGTAGAAAATGAGAGAAAAAAAATAATTAAAGTACTAAAAAGTATGAATGATTATAAATTCTTTCATATCTACTCTCTCCTCGGTATTAAGTTAATACTATACATTTACAGTGTACTTCAAATATGATTTTCTTTGAGATTAACAGTAGACTGAGGGGGAATCTGCTACAAACCCCCACCCCCAATTTTCCTATGTATAAATTATATCCAACATATATATAAATCAATGCTTTATTTCTCCTTGACTACATCTACTACCCATTCCATACATTATCATCCTCCAATGTATATCCACGGAAATATAGGCCCTACTGTATTCGCTGTTATTTTTGCATGATTAATTTTTTGCACTTAGAGGCCTCAAAATATATTTGTGGGTTCTTAAATTCGCGCTGCATTTACGTACGAATGCAACTGAACCCTTTCAAAGTATGCATAAGAAAGCATACTCATATATTCGCATGTTTTTAAATTCGCGCCTTATGATCTTTGCGCGAAATCCGCGAAAATTAATGTACCGCAAATATTTCCACGATTACAGTATATGTAATCATGATACATGTTGTTCTGATGAGATGACACATTTGTTAATGGATTCCCAAGGGCATAAATAGCAACACATTTCCCATTCTCCAATACGAGGCTATATGCAGCCAATCTGCTAACGAGGCATGGATGCCAGACACTCAGTTTCATGACATCGTCACAACTGGTCCTGAACCTATCTGCATCTGTTCTGCGTCAAAGTTTGCAGAAAATCCATGCGTTAGATGCAAAGAGGTGCAGACAATGCACAACTTGTTGGCACCATGGCATAATGTGCAACAAGCTTTGAAGCAATAGTCGCTCAATATTTCCACCCAACATCCAACATAATACCTTTACCATCTTCAAGCTAAGAAGACCTCCTGATGAGAGCATTTAATGAGAAGACCCTATATTGAGTCTGTTCACACGTCTTATAACATCATACTAGTGATGTCACCAGCATACGTTGCAGGTGACACTACATTTGTTCCAGGATTAATTTCATCTTCAATGTAGGGTTAGGGTTGCAATAGGGTTTTATGTTAGATTCACGGTTAGGTCGAGGGTAATGTATACAGTGAAGTCTTGTGTTAAGTTAGTCACTCCTTTAGCGTAGAATCCACCACTATTATATGTGGAATTAATTAATTAACTTAATGTAAAGCTATAATTTGTCTCTGGAGCAAATGCTTGTACTGAAACTCAGTAATATTGTAAACATACAAAATAATTCATCCTTGAGTATTCTGTATCCTTAGGAAAATAAACCTGAAATTCATATGCAGATTTAAAAAAAAGCAGAATTAATTTTCGATCAGAAACAATGCGAAAAAGAAACTGAAGGGGGGTATGCATCACATAGGCAGCATGATCGACAACATTCGCTGGCCCTGGAAACAGATTACACCTACACTCAAGCCAAGTTTCTTCTCTGCTTTTGATTGACCTTTTATTTGCAGCAGGTCAGGACTTTCGATCAGCACTGAAATGAACTCCGGGCAGCCGACAGACATCTCTCTGATACATAGTCTATGGGCATGATGTACTATATACTATTCCAGACACTGCATGCATGGAGACATGTAATAGTCAGTTCATGATGATGTCATTCAAACAGCCACAAACACAAATATGGGGTAGAGTTTTTTCTTTCTTCCGAAATTATAATTCTACATGGTAAGAACCCCCCCCCCAAAAAAAAAAAAAAAAAAAAAAAAAAAAAGAAAAGAAAAAAATGAAAAAAAGAAAAGAAAAAGAAAAAAAAATCTCACATTTATATTCTTTTGATTCTGGAAGAAGGGTGGTCCACTTTGTACATTTCTGGAAAAGTGTAAAATAATCCCATGAAGCAACTGTAATCAATTGAAGTTGTTTGTACAAATAAAAAGAAGAAATAAATATAAACAACGAAAAAAAAAAACAACGTTGCTTTGGGATTCCATATCTCGGCTCATCCAAGAGGTTATTAAAGACATTGGAAGATGAGTGCAATAGATGCACACCGTTTGGAACAGAATGACAAATCGTTGAATAAATCCTTCACAGAAGGCTCTGTTTATGATACAACTCATGGTGAGTCATAAACTGTTGAATAAACATTTTTTTCTGGCTGCTGCTCCTCCTCTTATCGTTATTCTGTGGAGAGGAATCTGGCAAATGATCTTTGTGCAGTTGTTACTTAAATACTTTAAACATCATTATTGACAACAAAGCAACTTCATAAACAAGGACATCGTATACCATCAAAGAACACCAAAGGAAGAAAACATTCCTTAATTAAAAGGGAAGAAAAACATTGATTGTTACATTTTAAAAAAATCAACTGGACAAGGAGAAAAATCTGAAAACAACCTTATTTTATTACAAGATCGCATTACAAGAGACATAGAGTCAGCGATATATCTGTATTCTACAAAGATTAAATCAAGAGTGAATAAACTAAATGAACAATAGATAATTTTACCAATCAATGAATCAATAATATTCAAGACATCACAAGACTTTAGAAGAGAAAAGTAGACATTCTAGACAAACAATTCTCAAATTCTATCCCACTCCGGATATTTATAAATACAAATTAAAAACAGAGTAAACTCTGGAAAGACAAAAACAAAATCCTCAACTGCCAGGGGAAATGATGATGCTCCACTTAAGCTCACATCTCCAAAAATAAGTATCTGCAGCTATTCTCATTTGACCGCATTAAGCTTTCTTCACCTATACACAGATTTAGAGCAACGCAAGAGGGAAAAGAGAGACGGAAGACATGATCATAAGCACACACAGTAAATCCCATATATCCCAGTGAGCTGTCGTTACGAAATGGCTGTGACACTGAGGCGGTACAAGACACGTTCATCTCACCAAGTCACCATTGATGAAGAAAACAAATTTTACTCAGAAAAATGTCTTAGATGTGATTGCTTTGAGCGAATGGGTACCTACAGTGATGACGGAAAACCAGAGAGAAAACTCTAAATGCGATTAGAGCATCCCACCTGCAAGTACTGGTAGAAGATGGAACCACTGAGACAGTTACCAACCTCCCTCTTGGGTACCTTATTTACTAGATAATGGTCTTAGTCTCAATCCTCTATCATCCTCAGACCTCAACTTGACTTTTTCAAGGCTTTAAATATTGCATATTTGAATACAGGCCTAGTTTGTAAAATGTCCTATCTTTTTGAAGTGGTAACCATACATTTATAATTCCATTCATGTCCATCATCACTACTGGATTCTGTGACAATAATCAAACCTCTATTTTTGTATTGCTGCATTCAATTTTATACAGACAAATAAAAAATACAAACTAAGAGAACTGCTGAAACTGCTTATCCAATTAAGGAGAGCTAATGGTGTAAAATGAAGTCAAAAGGAGCCTGAGCTTTTGATCCTAGCAGAATCTTCGTCAGAGAAAAAATGACACAGAAAAGTAGTAAATAAAAAATAATGTGACATTTTTCCTGCTCCATAGGATATCAAATTAGGTCAATTTTTAGAAAGAAATTTGAGTACCAGTACTTGGTTAAATGGCAAAAACTCGCAATAACTCCAGATTATTACCAATACTAAAGTTTAAATAAATGCATGTCAGTCGATGTGTATCTGAAATCCATTATTCCAATTTTTTTGTTGAATGAATAATGGGTGTAAACTGATGATTTTTGACAGCTCTAATTCATGCAGGTTCCGCATTCTAGTATAACCTTTTGAATGGTAAATTCTTTTACCACATCAAGTCAAACATGTCTGTTAAGACCACCTAAAGGGAAAGAAATCACTATAGACAGGTGACCATCATAGAGAGGTGGCTAGTTAGTCAATGACTGCCAAATTTGCCTAACTTTGTGCAAAAATATTGGAGTTGTCACACTATGCTAATGTCCTGACTGGATGTGGGTGTCTTGCAAGTCCTGCAGCCTGCATAGGGTACCTGGCAACAACTTATATTCCTTAGTTCTACAGCCACCTTGGTTATTGGAGGTAGTATAATGTTTTGTTCAGCGTACTAATTGTTAATCTTGATTATGTTAATACAATTAAAACAATATCAGATCCACAAGCTTCACTGGGCATGCAATGCTGAATTAAAGCTAACTTTCAAGTGTTACCATTTCTCAAAATATAAATATGATACAAATAAACTCTCAGTTTCTTACGTTTTCCATATTCCCTCCCACCCCTCCTTTTCCTGTCTATCTTGTGATGCACTTTCCACCTTAAACCTCCCTCCTCTACTCCTCTCCTTGGAGGCAATCAAAGTGCAATAAGAGGTTTATTTATTTGTGGCGCCATATCTATCTTCAGCCTCGCTTCCAGACTATCCACTCTCTCAAACACTATTTCTACTTCTCTATCGCTGCGACTCGACAAATACAATACTAGATACCCACATCTACGTTACATGGTAAGACAGATGCAAATGAGCTGTCATAACTAAACCCATCAAGATATTGATTCATAATAATTCTGATGACAATCAAGATAGAAATGGTAAATGTTTCTGAACCCCAGGCTAGAGTTCAGATGATGCCTGTTTACAGATGAATAAGAGGATATAAATGTCACCTTCTTTAATCTAGCTCTATTGATCTAGGCTGTGGGCTACAAGTAGCAATCAGACTTATTCTATATCCCCGGGGCGCTCATACAAGGCAACTTCACAGCACGGCGGAACGAGGAACGAAGAATTATAATTGGCTCCGTGAGGGAGCATTCCTAAGTGATGCATTCGCATGACAAACGATGCCACTTTGATAGCCTCATCTCCTCCTGTGTCTGTGACTTTTACCAGGGTTAGGTAACCTAATTTGTTATTACTGATATCGCTTTCCAAATGATTTGATCAAGGGTGGATGGCGATGCACACTTATGATCACATTGCTTCTAAGTTACATCTTTGGTTGGCTTATTTTGATCAATCATGAAGCGGGATTTGAGCAAGAAGAGTGATAATTCATTTGAAGTAGGGAAAGACAACCAAGACAGCATAATTATGTGATGGATCATCAGAATTTGCAGCTTTACAAATAATTAGATTGATACCTGATATAAAAATAGATTATAGTTAATAATTATCAAAATTCTATATCCTTATAAATTGTAAATCATACATGAGTTCGTAAAATCTAAGTTTTCCTATTTACAATGAATCAACTTGTTTTCCCTCATATAATTATAATAGCACACTTTTAAACTGTCGTAAGATAATATATAATGTCCATAAACCCTTTTACTTGGTGCAACTTTTCACCTTGTAACCAGTTACTTTTATGGATTTAATTCATTATAATATCAATGTTCATATTACATGTATCCCAATGTCACTATTAATAAAATGAAATCCATGCATAATATCTTGCTTATATAGATGTTAGAAAGTGTGAATGAATTGCACTTTTAAGACTTCCTTTACCAGAATTACAATCATGAACTAGGTGATGCTTCAAGTATCCATGGGCTGATGCTACAGTATACTGTCACCTTCGTTTTACACCTCATTTCCATATAACTTAGAAAACACTTGAGATTGTAAGATGGCATTTGAATGGTGAGTCAGAAAGATCTTGTAATTCAACTCCTTGATAAATACTATGCGAACCAAAGAAGTGGGAGGTCAGGCCTCCTCTACCTCTGTCACACCAATAAAACGAACTTCAAACCAACATCAGATTGAACACATGATTACCTAAAATGGCAAGTTAAAGGGTCTATCTCACTGGCATTGAGACTAGACTTTGCCAGTTGCCGAGAGTTTAACACAGACTAGCCAGGTCTCTCGGGTGTCGGGAAATTTTGGGGGACTCTTTCCAGTCACCAGCAGGTCTCCAAAAGGACAAAAACAGGACTCCAGGATGACCCTGTGACATCTCCATCAACTTGGGCAAAGAATTCTGTCTGTGACTAAGGAGACATTGGGAGACCAGCTGGAGACCGAGGAGACTGCTGATATCTGAAACTGAGGAGAGGTCTTGACTGTGTACCTGTGACTTCCAAGCAAATTAGTCGTCAAATTGTTTGGAGATGTCACTGAGACGGTAAGAGTCAAAGCCATTGGTCACTAGAGTCATTTCTAGAGAGATAGGCCCTTTAAAGTAGGTCGAGTCTGTTTGGAGCAATGTGACCGAGGCCTCAAAGGCAATGCCTAGAGAGGCGGAGACCGCAACCATTCATGCTGAAGTTTGGCTTGAGCTTGGCGGAGCAGAAACCTCTACTTTACTCTAGAATAAATCAACTTACAGGATTAGAGCAGGATGGCGCATATTTGCTTGCTTTTCAACCGCTTTTCGCAATAGTAAGTCATCTGCTCAGCGCCTAATGGAACTTAACTCACAAGTTTTTTTACACAGTTCACGCCTTTCTTCTTCCTAATATCATATGTTATAGTATCCTGCGCTGTGAGAGGGCAAATGGATCATGAACACTTTGCTTCCATCCTCCCCTTTTACATTTTCAAAATTTGTTGTGTCTCACATAAAATGCAAGTAAAACATTACAATTTTTTTTTTTTTTTACTGAAGACCAATCACCACCTTTCATGAAGTAGTACTACCAAAATGCAAAACAAAAGTTAAAAGAAAATGGCTTACTGTTAAATAGGTTAACGTCTCTCTTTGGTTTGGATCTTTTTGTACTGAAGGTACATAAAGAAGTCATATCTATATAGAGTTCTATTGGTTTGCTCATAAGGACAAAAAAATATCTCCAGAATTCAAATCACATTCCAGGAAGTATTTAAGAATTTACATTCAGAAACCTGAGCAGACAAGCATAAGACCGGAATTGACTAAATAGCAGCTTGAAGGCCGGCTTGAATATGATTTCATGATGCATGCACAGCATAATGTTTCATCTTGTATGAAACTTTTCCCATGTCTCATGTTTCTCTCCAAACCCAAAATCAATCGAATCTGTTTTCTCCCAAGAGAACAGGGAGACTGTAGCAGTATGATCTGTAGTGATTCCCCAGTCATATCATCACGCCTGAAACCAGGCCGTAACATTACTGCCAATGTATAGTTAATACATGGTTTTAGGTTGGTCTGGGGTAGGTCTTGCCGGGTGTGACTGACATATGAAGGTCTGAGGAGATGGAACATTTAGGAACCATGGATGAAACAGAATCGCGTTCTTCGATCAAAAGAGGCAGCTGGTCGTCCATTACGAGAGAAAGAGGAGAGTTTGATGACAGGAGTAGGACAGGTTGCTAGGGGTGATGTCTTCAAGTAGAATAACCCAACCAAGGATGATTTTTTTTTTAATGCAATTTTTTATGTGACTTGTGATCAATCAACAAGTTCCAATAATTCATAGTCATCACATATGAATTGGCGGTGAACACATTCATCACAAAATTGTTGCAAGGGTTTTGTGTAACAAGGTCCATAGACTGACAAATAAACAGATTGTTTTTAGTTCATTAGGTCTTGGGATACTGATAAGATGGAAATGGTGGTTATAATGATGATGACTAGGTTGATAATGACAAAGATGAAATTAATAGTAATGATTGTGGTGATAATGACAATGGTCACAATTTGGATGATAATAATGATGGTGGTGATGATGGTGATGAGGATTGTGATAATAAAGATGATACACTATAATAAAGATGATACACTATAATAATTTTGGTGGTGACAATGAAATGGTCATGGTAATGATGAGGACAATGCCGATGATGGTAATGATGATGAGGAAAGTGGCAATGATGGTGGTGTTGATAGTGATGATGATGATGATGATGATGATAATGATGATGATGACGATAGTGATAATGCTGCAGAAGTTGAGGAAAGAGTCAAGTACTAAAGTAACATAGATATTGACAACCTGAATAGAATGTTTTTAGCAAACACAGCAGCCAACTATATCCTAGCCATAATCAATACATTGTCATAAATCAAAACCAACAAACATTGATTGAAGATTGATTTTATATTTCTGGAGCCTAGAACAAAAAACACAGTTATGAAAGTGGAGGAAAGATAATAAAATAAGTATGCAAAACACACACACACAACAACAACAAACAAATAAGATGAAACAAAAACACATGAAATTTGAATCGTTTCAAAAGAAAGAGGGAAAAGTGGGAATAAGTAAATACACAAGATACGCAGGGCAAAAAAACAAGAATAAGTAGACATCTTGAATTGAAGGTCGAAGATTCCTGCAAATGTATCAAATACTTGATAAAACTATTTACTTTATTGTGTTAGGTGCAAATCGTGCAGCAGAACTTATGTGACGCAAGGCACAGTCAAGATTTAACATTCTCCCAACCCCATTTTCTTTCTTTCAACCTTTCTTCATACATTTTCATAAAAAACAAACATAGCTTTGATTTGGAAAGTCCATTATGGTGTGAAACAGTTTTACGATGAATATATTGCTATCTTTATTTTATGCTACTATACAACCTAAGTTCATTTTAAGTATCTATCAAATTTAGATCAGTTTGTTGAATGTTGCCAATTTGACATAATTTAGAGGCTGTCTGCCTTCAATGCAGTCTCTCGGAATACATGAATCTATTTGCTTTTTTTGTGTCAAAGTGTTCTGTGTCTCATTAAAATTCTAGAGTGTGTCTCTTTACAATGCACACAGTCCATAGCAGCTTTTTTTTTGTAGTTAGACAAACTGCTGTGAATATCAAATATTCTGGAGTACTCCAATGTTCTCAAATGACAAACACCATGGGTGAAATGAGAGAAATGACCCACCCTAGGTAGGGTCGGGAGGAAAGAGAGAGAAGGTTGTGACACAAGAGGGCAGCAGACAAGAAATGAGGCTCTGATAACATTGGGTTCACTTTCGTGAGCGAAGAGACTTCAATGGGGCAGAGAGACAATAATTTTATTATTCTTATAATAATAATCTATTGGTCATCAGGTAGAGAAATTAAAGCAGAACGGAATCGTAAAATCGTAATGTCAATGAAAATTAAGGGCATTACAATAAATGATATTTACATGATGATTGATCATTGACTGTTTCATCAAAATCAATTAATTATTAATCAAAGGTATAAGCGGTTTTATAATTCTTATTCACATTTATTAATTAATATATATAAATCATCAAATCTATTGCAGATTGCACAAATAACTCACATACTTTTCTAATCAACCACTATCATAATTTCAGTGGTTTCAAAAGAATTAATATCAGTGGGACTCTAAATTTCAAAAAGGTAATTTGAACTTTGATTATTCAAATGTGGCATATCATTGTAGATTTTTGTTTCTAAAATCCAAGAAAAATAAGGTCGCTTTAATAATTCAACATCATTCTGACTACTTTGTCCTGCTGTTATTACATTATCCTAAGCACTCGTTTGAATCTTGTAGACAAACATATAATACATTTCAATCAAGTTTCAATCAAAATGCCAGCCCTTAAACTGTAATTGATACCCAGCCATATGCGTAGCTGACAAGCCATCGTTTACTACGATCAATATTGGCTTGAATTCTAAATTAAAATTCATAGCCAAAATCCTTTCTTTTTATGGCCCCCATGTCTCCCTCTACTCATTTTTCTCTATGAGGCCCAAGGGACGGTTCTCTCTGCTAGTGGTATCAGCCTGGGTTAAAGACCATTTTGCCCTGCGGCACTCTGGTGAGCACGTGCCCTGCATATTCACGGTCCCAGATCCGCTACCTTAGCGGGCGCACTGAAGCACGTTTGGCACGCTGCACCTGCTACAAGAACCCTTCATCTCTGCAAGGCCTCTCCAACGCATCATATGTAAATAAATGTTCATTCACATGGATTACACACAGAAACAGTGAGCGTAAAATAAAGATAGAGTGAGAAAGAGAAAGGAGAATGATAAAGAGAAAGAGAAAGAGAGAATGAGAAAGAGAAAGGAGAGAGAGGGGGGGGGGGCAGAGTGAAGTTCAAGAAATAAAACAGAAAAAAAAAAGAAGAGAACATAACTAAACAGATAAAGTTGTGGAGACAAACAGAGAGAGGATTGGCAAGAAGTAGTAAGAAAATTTGAAAATTTTCCCAATTTTCAGAGTTTCAAATCGTATCCAACCAATATCATTTTGACTACAATTATGTTCACATGCTCAGAGGGAAAATATATACCGTGGCAAAATGAATTCCAGATAGATCTAGATATTCATCATATATGTGAATGGACAATATTATTTCTTCCCTACCATATGGATATGAAGATATACTTCTTTATTCAGAACATGAGCTTTGCTTTTCTATAGCCTTTTACGCTCTCACAGTTACAATAGCACAATACTCCCTTTCAAGATTGGTTTTAAGGACGGAGCTGGAAACGATAGCTGAAGGCATTCTGATATCACATGACAAAAAGGCAGAGACATTATCGATCCAAAAGAAAATCTTTACCCTTTTCATGAAGTTATTCTCTTTTTGATATAAAAAAGACAAACTATATCTTCAATAGTACTATAGGTAAAATTGATTAAAATGAAAGGATATCATTCTTTCCCAGTCCTCTTCTTACGCCCACATGCAAAATTGATATATTACCATGAAATCGTATTTGTGTTTAAGGACAATCAAAGATATCTTTACAAAAACGATACTTGAATACACAAGAATTAATACCAGAACAGCTTACAGTATTATTTTTCTAAGATGTTCCTTTTTTTCTATTGGTTTTAATTTTGAGGATATTAAAGAAATCATTTTGAAAATGATACTACATGTATGAATAATCGGTCAAAAAGGATTAATCTAAACGAGGACAATATTATATTTTTACATAGCTCTTTTTTCTCAATGCTATTTCTTAAGGCACTGAATGAAAATCATATTTCAATACTATACACAAAGATTAATCCCATAACAACTTGGACAGTATTATATTTCTCAGACGCTCATTTTTTTCGATGGTATTTACTTATAACAAAATGAAAGAAAAGGATACTTCAATAGATTACACAAGGATTAATCCCACAACAACTTGGATGGCATTATATTTCAAGAAAAACAGCTAGAGGGCAGCCTACAGTGTGTGACAGGGTTATAAAAGCAGACGCGAGTTCTCAAGATGGTATTTCAGGTTCGCCCTCCTCCTCCTCCTCATCGCCAATTTCTATGCACATACTCATTGAGGACGACAAAGGACCTCTCGAATGTGAGCATCAAATTTATGAATTTCATATTCTTTCTTCTCCCCTCTACCCTTTCTAATAAAATATCCACTTGGTATTTAAAAGCAAAGTATGAATTTATTGTGCAGTGTTGCATGCAGGCTTATATGATTATGTGCAATACGTATTTCCCCGCTATTTCCTGTTGGAAATTTTTATTTCATGAATTGAATTCCATTAGAAGTGCCACTCATCTCGTGCTGTTTTTAAAGTCCGTGCTAGAAATCCTCTCAGATTTCACTTTGTGCTGACAGTATAAAGTGTTATAACTTTTAGTTCATATGCAGCTTGTAATTACTTAGGAACAAGGGTATTAAGATTTGTTTCCAATAATGTCACAAAGAAGCTTAGTTTCCAGTTCTAACTGGCCAGCAATATGTTTATCAAGAATATTCACTTTACAATATTCTAGCAATAAATCTATATCCAACAATTTGTGCAATGTGACAGTTTCAAAAGTGTTTTTCCCACAAACATTTCTCAAAATAAAGGAAAACTATATAAATATTACTCATCAATCCACAACTGTTAATGTGTATTGGTCAGAAGTCTGCATTGTGATATTTTCAACAGTGATTCCCCTTTGCTATCGGGACAACTTTTCCTGTGCACATTGATATTGAAAGAAGAAAGTATATCAGAGACAAAGGTGAGATAACTTGACATCTCTATTTCCTGTTCCTTCAATTACATCACACTCTGGACTATGTATAGTCACGGTTCTTACGTCCTGATCGAAGGTTCAATTTCTCCTGCCGTTACCACTCATCTAAGCCCCCTAGCTCCATGAACCTCTACTCCATTTACACTGAGCTCCGTTTCATAAAAATTCATTGGATGCTGTTTATTCATGCAGTCAGAGACCAAAAATAAGTGTGATCGCAAGTACTATCGATGTAACCCCCGGTCCAAACCAACTATTGATTCGTCGCTTACTCTCTCTTCCTCGATCTTATCCCTTTATCTTTCATCTCTCTCTCTCTCTCTCTCTCTCTCTCTCTACTCTTTCTCTGTGTCTCTCTGTCTTCATCTCTTTCCCTTTTTCTCCATCTCTCCATCTCTCTATATCCATCTCTCTGTGTCTTTCTCTCTTTTTCTGTTTCTCCATCTTTTTATCTTCGTATCTCTGTCTTTTTCCATTTATCCATCCCTCTCTCTCTCTCTCTCAGTGCATTTCTCTCTTTACCTATCTCTCATCTCCATCTCTCTTTCACCAATCTCTCTCTCTCTCTTTCTCTCTCTCCCTCTTTCTCTCTCTCTCTCTCTTTCTCACCCCTTCTCCCTCTCTCTCTCTCTCCTCCCCCCTCTCTCTCTCTCTCTCTCTCTGACCCATGAATACCTCTGGCACAAACTGATCAATGCCGCTAGAAGGATACTTATTCAAGATCCTACACATCAATGGAACGTCACAAGAAAAATCTCCCAACTTCTAGTACAATCTTATCCAAGGCCTCCTCAGATGACCAATGCTTAAAATCAATACAAAATATCATGTTCATATCATTTAGGCTTGCAACTCTTAAAAGATCTAATACAGCATCAATTCACACATTTCATTGGGGCTTATCAAAATTTCACGAAGGTTATTTACTGTAGAAGCCAATACATGTATTTACAAGTTGAAATTTGTGAGTGGATAATTTCAGGATTTTTGTGATTTTCTTTTCATTACTATGTATACAATTATATTGAGATGAATATTTTCACGAAGACAAACTGGCAAAATTCTCAAAAATAAAACCACCGCGAAAACAACCATGGATACAGTATCTCGAAAATGCATCAAATGTGTTTCATTCTCACTAAGTTACAATTAGTATTCTGTGGGATCTGAAATATTGACAAAGTATAGAAGAGAGTAGTTCTGACGTTTCCATAGAAGCAAATTTCATATGCATTGATGATATTCTATCAAGGTCTTAAAAGCATATCCTATCAATTTTTACAAAGCATTGCAGTGATCTAACAACCATACCATAAAATAATAATTATATTGGCTTGGTTGTTGGGATGGTATGATGGAAAATCAAAATTAGAATGTAGCGTGGTATCAATACAAACTAGGTTAATTACTAGGCTAGTAGGGCGATGGATAATACTGCTTCCATTGCATAACCATACAAGTTCACAGGGTTTAGGAACTAAGTGATACCCAGATGAGCTTTTCCAATGTGTGTACTGTAGATTGTTTGCATTTCAATCAGTTTACTTAATGTAAATGTGTAGCACTTAATGAAATGTAATTATGCAAACAATAAACAGATCTAAATAGATCTTACAGTGCATATTCAAAGGTTTTTAAAATTAGTTAATGTAGCAGAAATAAATTGATTGAAAAGGTATTTAATGTTCAAAACCACATGGCAGCCCAAAGGCTGAATACAAATACAAGGAAGAAAGAAAGAAAAAAGGAAATATTGGATTGTGAAGAAAGACATGCCTGCATTTCATTTCCCATTTGATCAGACAAAAGATTAATAATAGCCATCACCACCACCACCGCACCAGACTGCGCAGCTCTTGATCTGTCTGTTCGAATGTCACCTGGTGATCTCACCAAGGAAGACATCCCCCGATAAGCTTCAGACGTGCTCTAGCATGGCAGGAGGCAATTAGTCCATTATTACTCCCGTTCAAACCCCAATTTCCGATGGATGATAACATGTCATCCGCGGGATGGCACTCCAAATTGAACCTTCGCCCAAATTGCAGTGCGGGGGATCTTCTGTGTTTTTATCGTCTTCTCCACCAAGTCGGCTCTACGGCTCCCTCTACTGTACGACATTTCTCTTTCTCTCTTCATTCCAATTTCTCTCTTATTTAATCTCCTCATTCTTATTCCAACCACAAGCTATCTAGATTCCCTCCTGACCGTCCACCATGACAAATGCACAATGACCTGTAATACTCTTTGCATGAAGAGAAGGGGGAAAAGGATTGATCATGATTCTTTTTCACACCACATTTCATCCTTCTCACATCACCGTGGAATCAATCCATTCTGACTTTTAGAAAGTCAGCTTTCCTCAACATCTGACCACTTTCTAGCAGACCATTTCCAAAGGGAATGTGCAATCAGTCAAAGTTACAGTTTGGGACTCGGGCTAATGTAATTTTCCAATCCGATTGCAATGAATATTGAATTAGAATTCTCCCTCTATCGTAACCATCAACAATGCTAAACAGAGGCGATTCATTCTTGAAGTCAAGCGGTGGAACTAATGTCCCATGCCTAGCACCACCCATCTATCATCCTATTCTCTACAAAGTCCTCTATTTTCATTCAACCACTTCACAAGTAAATCACACGTCTTCATTTTGCACCTTCGGACGGTGCTGCAGAGGGGAGGGGGATTTAAGACATTGCCTGAAATGTCAGCGTGTTGTTTGTAATTTTGCCTTGCTGATTTATCGACGGTCTCAGCTCTTTCTTCTCTTTGACAAGTCTTGCACTATACTAGAAGTCATTCCACAAAGCATAACACCCCCCCCCCCGCCCCCTCTCCTCAGTCTTATTCTCCCTCCCTTTTTCTGAGAGCTAAGTTCATACAATATTGCTAATTTGCTGGCTTACCATGTTTCCATGACATTAAGAACCACCCTCTTTCCTTTTTACTTGAAAAACAGCTTTAGGAATACGTCAGAGTTCACAGATATTGTGAAATATTCAGGACGACGGGATAAACCACTTTTACAGAACTGAACTTGACCTCTATGATGTTAAATTGTTTGTTACTTGTTTATGTTTTAAGTTGATTCATGTTTATTTTGTTTGTATTGTATATGTTCACAGGGCCCCCTGGAAAACAATGTTATATCACTGATGGGGCTACCCTGTATAAATAAAACGGAATAAATAAATAAATAAATAAATAAACAGAGGGAGAGGTAAAATGCTTTGAAGTCTCGGACAGATATGATATGATAATTCTTCAGCTCTGATTGCTGCCACATGATTCTTGCTGGAATAAAGAGGATGAAATTTTGTCGGCCACATTTTATCACATAGACATAAGGAAAATATATAATGAATCCCAGTCAGAGGACAAAATATGAGATCAATATGATGTAGCATAATGGAACAAAACTTCTGTTCTCAAAAAGAAGAAAGAAAAAACAAGCTTGATAGTATAGAAACAGGAGTTTTCATCAACAGTAAAAGATACTCTAACAAATACGAGAAAAGAGGAAAAAGGGGTGGATAAAAGAGATAGAGAAGACCCAAGTACAAACTGCTTGTTGTTTCACCTGATAGATAACACAGTGAATCGATAGAGCTCCCATTATAGGCAGCTCTTGTTTCAGCTTAAACACAGCTTTTAATCCCAACTCCATGCGGCCTGGAGGATAGAGATACTGGCAAGAAGGACGGGAAAGATCGCATCCATTCTTGAAACAGAACTCATCTACTGTTCATAGATACTTACAGCAGAGAAGACCTTGTTGTAGAGAAAGTTTATGGATCATAATGAGTTGCACATTTAAATCCTCAAATTGTTTATGTTTTTACTTTAGACAAAGATATATCATAAATGTTCTGCATTTGAACGATTCTTGCTTCTGAATACATTTAATGCTTATTTTCTCATATGAAAACTCTATCTAATTAACATAATCTTGGAGAATATTTTTTTTTCCACTAGATCTAGCAGTGTAAAGAAAGTGGAGGCTTTGTGAAGCTTACAATTATACATATAAGTAAACCTACGTCCAAGATCAATATGAGGCTTCTTTTTAGCTTAAATATGGTACACGAAGGGTTAAGATAGATCTTCAATATGGGACTGGTTTTAGAGTGACATACTCCCTAACTGAAACTGACCATCCGTCAAGTTAATGAGAAATACTCCGAGACGGCCAATAACTCAAGCTTGAAAATATTGCCAACCATAGAGAAAAGCTTAGGTCATATTTACAGACTGTAGTAGAGCTAGCTCTTCATTAGAAGGTCAAGGAAAGTCTAGGATGAAGAGGATACAAAGTGTGAAGGCTTTTTTTTTTTGGTTGACATTTTTTTTTTTTTTTAATATAAATCTCCATGTACAAAGAGTGATTTCAAGATGTAACATTTCTCCTATCCCATCTAATTCAATAAATTGTAAAATAGTGTGAAAATCTTGTTTTATAATCAAAGGCATTGATATTTATGATATTTGATGAATATCCACTGTAATTCATTATACTATTGCATTTAAAAATATTTACCAATCAATAAGCACAAATTTAAGAGTAACAAATTCATTCTCACTTCAGAAGATAGTATTCATTTCATGTTACATTTGAATCATTAAATGCCGTTAAACAGTATTAAAATCTACTCATTTCAATTACAGACATTTTGCATTTCCATCACATTTTTTTCTTTCTTTTTCGTCTTAAAAAAGAAAAAAAAAAAAATGCAGTTCATTGACCTTGCATGGTGCGATCACTTTGGGGCTTTTTACGATCACTTTCTTTGAAAGTTTGTAATTTCCTCCACTTCACCATGGATTTTCTATGTATTTATTTCATTAAAGTGCAGTGGTGGGTAATTCAGTCCTACCTACAACTCCTTATCTCAACATCATCTTACATTCCCTTTTAAATTGATCAAGGATCGATTCCAGCTAATAATCGCAATTAAGCCAATCAAATCCCACTTGATACCATCTAACTGATCAAAATCTCAGTGTTTTTCTTTTCTTCTCCTTTAAATGCAACTCTGTAACCATAAACAACTACAGGATATTACACTTACAGTTAAAAGAAATAAATATCTATCAGTACTGAGTCTTAAATGTTACATGCCATTAAAGACCTTGACAATCTGGCAGCATTAATATTATTTTGTTCATCCCAATTTGAATGTTTTCCTCACGTACTGCACCTCCAGATAGTGCATCCAAACAAATCTTCAGTTCATGGTAATATATCTGTTTCCTAGTAAAGTTTAAATTGGATCAATTTTCAAATTAAAGGAATATCTTCTTAACTCTGAATGAAACTTTGTGACAGAAAGACACAATCATTTCCAAATGCAAATTTCATTACCTTTGAATCATACTCCTTGAAAGGACTTTAATTTTTGTTTTATACTTACCCATGACATCAGAGCATACCAAATAAGAAATATATTAAAATGACTAATCCTTGTAGTTGAAAAATTGCCTTTGTACATTAGATTAAAGAATAACATATAGCTCCCGATTCTAAAGATTAAGATGATTTTGTTAGACAGAGAGCAATATCAAATGCTCCAATAAATTTCCATGAACTATTCAACTCTTACTGTTGATGTTTAAAGATGCTTATAGAACATTAAAGTTTAAAATGATGAACTATCCCTTCAAATTCTGTGAAAGATATTTACTCCGTCTTCTTTCCGCTGTGTTATCTACACATGTATCATTGTTCCTAAAATGTCTTCCTTATTGACTATACTGGTTTTCTGTTTGATTATTTTTTTTTTTAAATCATTAGTGAACAGAAAAGTTACAAATGATGAACTATTCCTTTAATTTCCATGTGACATCCTATTACCTGTCTTTCCACTATCTTACCATTGAAGATGTCTTCTTTATTGACTATACTGGATTTCTGTTTGATGTCCATTACACATCTATACTACTTTCATGATAAAGACATCTTTATTCTTTATTTAGTGCTAGCATGGATCAATTCCTCCTGAAAGGCGCTGAATCTCATCAACTCACTCCATGAAGGAAGAACATTGGGATGTGCCATGACGGCGACAGCGCCGTGTAGCCGGAGGGCTCACTTCCCTTCCCGGCAAACATTAGCGCTCTTGCTAAAAGCACTTCCCCCTTGTGCAACGCCTTCTCCAAGCTGTGTTAACCGCCTCACGTCCATGATTAAAAGTATAATGCACGGATTTCAATAGCACAGTCTATCATCAGAAGGCAGTCTTGAATTATGACTGAGCCACTAATATCCAAAAGAGAAGTAACTTCATATCAGTCAAGGACTAATTGCCTCTTCATGAAAGAGACATTGAAGGGGAATAAATGCTGGACTTGCTATACTTCTGTATTACAACAATCATTCAATGTTAACTCTTTGACAACAGAAACTTGGGTGGTTCCGGTATTAGACCTATAGGAATCAGAAAATTCAGTCGCTGATAGATTGATATTATTTGAAAAAATCCAAATGTATGTGTACGGAACATTTGCCTCATCACTCCAAACAAGGATTAAAGGATCTTGTAAAGCTAAATTGAAATGATATTGTTGCTTTAACCCTTTAGCACTCAAAGGCTATAACAGGGCAGCTTACTACTCAGAGCTATATGTACCTTCAAAAATGTGTATTTTAGACAAGTTGCAAAAAAAAAAACCCACAAAAATATTGACGTTGATTTACTATGGCCATTAAAAAATGAATGATCGATAGCAGGCTAGAGAAAGCTGAAGGGCAGGTTTGGGCTTTTTGAGGGGCTATGGTAATCAAAAGTTGAAAGGGCCATATAGGCACTCAATGGTTAAAATCAATAGGAGCCATAGCAAATCTGTATCTTTAACAGAGAAATAAAATTTTAAGCCATTGCATTAAAGTACTAAGCAAAATGGCAGTCCAGGATAATGACATCATGAATGATGAAAGTACAAATGAACAGCAACGATGTGGGAAGTGGAGCACAATTAAGTGAGAGATGGGGGGGGGGGGGACCTTTCTACCCACAGGGGGAATTTGGAGCTACTTAACTAAATTTGGACTTGTGCCTAAAGGCATTTTCTCACTCAACTTGTTACTTTGGATCGAAAAAAAAGCATTGCAGCAAATGTCTGTCGTGCATCAAGAATGCTGTCTACTTGTACTTTTCAAACAGAATTGGAATATTTAGGTGGAAAGAGTAAATAATAAAATGAGAAGAGGAACAGATTGAGGATCGATGTATAAAGAAAGAGAATAAAGTGATTTGGAAAGAGTTAAGACAGGGTGTCAAAGGAAAGATAAAACTGGAGTTTTAAGAAGGGACATATTAGGGAACGGATATAGAGGGAGAGGGAGAGACAGATATATAGTGGGAGAAAGGGAATGAAAGAGTGGGAACGAGAGAGAGAGAGAGGGGGGGGGGGAGTGGGAGAGGGTATGGGGACAAAGATAGAGGGAAAGAAAGAGACACATGGAAAATTCAAATTGCTATCAGGTTTAGATGTGAACACAGCCAAGAAGCAGGAATCAGCCATCATCCTTTAATCTGTAATTTTCAAAAGCTTGAACATACTAACTTGTAATTGCATTAAAATGTGACATTACCATGGCACGCACTTCAAACAACCATCTTGCTCTCAGACCCTTCACAATATTATGCGACCAAGCATACATAAATGGGAAGCTACAAATAAAGATGTGTCGCGTGATGAGAAAGGAACATGTGTGTTGAAAACAAGGATGTGATGACATATGGGTTTGTACATCTTGTTGCAAATGTGGCCGAAAACCTCTCCACTGTTGACTCGGACTCATTCAAATAAACAGGATACCCATACACACACATGTCTGGCCAGCCAGGCAGGGGATAGATAATTAATTGACAGGGATTGAAAGCATGTAAAGGGATAGTCTTAACAACGTTTTGATAGAAATATCATGCTAAATTTATCCCCAACACTATGCGAGGTATATCAAATAATATACCACTCCAGGCTTAGTCATCAACATACCTCCACCAAAGAAGCGATGATGGATTCAACAGTATTACCTTGTTGCCCATTTGACGAAGCAATATAAGTTGTGATATGATGTGATTTATTGACGCTGCAAAAGGGCCCCCCCCCCCCCCCCCGTAATAAAATTCAGCTCAAGCCCCTTCTCTCAGAAGATAAATTGTTTGCAATTCGAAAACAAACACTTAAATCCTCTCCTTCTCTTCCAAATTTACGAGGGTTTGCAGATTTCATGAAAGTCTGATATTGTGCAATCGTGTGCACTCATGGTTTCTACTTGACTTTTAGGCTTCACTAAACAAAATGATTCAACTGTACGTCTGCTTTGTCCTGATTACATGCACAAACAGAAATGGGGAGAAGAAACTTGATCCAATTGTACGTATTCGACATATTCCTCATCTTCCACACTGCCACATCTCTTCACATCAGCTAACATTCCTCCATTGTAATAAATCTTTTTTTAAATCAACCTGATGGATTGGCTTTGTCTATTAAATCCCTCCACGCAATCCCTGTTGTTTTCGTTTACAAACCAGCCTTGATTTTCCCCCATCTACAATGTTTTGAAGCTAGAACATAATAGATATTCAATGTTTTCCTCTTTGACAGATCATTCTGTGTATTTGAAGTATCTCCTTGTATTTGTATGCAGCTACAACAGCCTTAAAAATTTGATTAAGATCCAAATGGAATTTGTCTACATTATTGCCAAGCCAGTAGATTATACCTGAAATGGTGTAAATCATTATAAGAATATTGTTCTCGCAATATGAAGATGGTGTGCGCCTGACAGGTCGCCCCTCTGTGCTCTCTTGCTATTCTTGTATTTTGTTGTGTTTATTTGGAGTTATCTGTCTTCAGTTGTTTATCAGTGGATTGTTTTGTGTGTTGCGGAAGCTGGTAGGCTGATTTCATTTAATATTATTTCTTGGATGCGATACACTATCAGAGGAAAGATTTTGAAGGTAAACTGTATGTTGACCATATCCTCCATATTACTTTCTCCTTCCATTGAACTTGTCTTCTATTGTTAATGCCTACTAGTCCTCAGCTCTATTGTGCTTGAGACTTTTTAGGTGTCAATAGATCCTCTTTGGACAATGGGGTTACCCAAGCTGATCATCTGTCTTCTTTTGTGTACTGTTGCAAAGGTATGTGTAGCTAAGGTTCACCTACTATACAGCCCTTGTATAGACTTGCATCAGCATGCTAATGGTGTATTACACACACAAACCTATCAAATTTCTTGGATCCTGTTTTACTTATTATGCCAATACAACTGCTACTTTTAGTTGGGTATCCTTAAATCTGGTGATGTACAGCCAAATCCTGGCCCTTTGAGACTACCAACTAGTAGTAATCCTTACCATGATCCACAAGTTGATGAGAATAATACATGTACTCATCGTCTATCTTAGACAGGAACTCCATGCTAAGATTCAACGCCAACTCTAACAAACACTTATATAATGTGCTCAAACTAGAAGTAATCAATAACATTAACCTACTTGGTATATCTCGTCAATCATATGTGCATAAAAAACATAAAAACATAGGAAACATAGGCATCGGGGTAAACGTGGTGGTCAGAGAAAACAAATCGAATCCCAGTGGTTGTCTCCTCGACTCCACCTAAAAGATCTACAACTATATACAACGTGGTGTTGTTCAGAGCAATCTTGTACCAATCAAGATATTTGACCCATGTAACTCATCAAACATTAAACTTTGCCTATGGAATTCCCGCTCTATAAGAAACAAGACTTTTCTTCTCCACGATTATGTATTAGAATATGACTTAGATATAATGATGATAACTGAAACCTGGCTTCATGTTGATGATCCTGCAGTCATTACTGAATGTACACCCCTGGGTACTCCTTGTTTAGTATACCTAGACTTACTGACCACCATGGGGGAATTGCTATTTTATACAAGTCTCATTTGAACCTGAATGTGTACTATGCCCCATTGAAATTCAAAATAAGTTCAAGAGTTTTGAACTTGCCCATGTAGTTTATAGACACAAAACTGGTAAATATTCATTATACTTTCGTTATCTATAGACCTCCACCTTCGGCATCAAACGGTCTGCGTCTTAGTGAATTTCTAGTTGAATTTGAAACTCTGGTAAATGAGATTTCCCTTTTATCTGGTCATGTTATTATGGCTGG
Organism: Paracentrotus lividus; assembly: GCA_940671915.1. Classification (NCBI taxonomy): domain Eukaryota; kingdom Metazoa; phylum Echinodermata; class Echinoidea; order Camarodonta; family Echinidae; genus Paracentrotus; species Paracentrotus lividus. The sequence goes on along the minus strand of CALNVZ010003425.1, from coordinate 21,101,072 downwards.
TGATTTCAATCTCCACATTGACGATCGTTCCAGTCTGACGTCAAACAATTTCTGTCAATCATTGAAACTGGTAGTATGATCCAGCACGTAAATGGCGCAACACACAAATTTGGCCACACTTTAGATCTTGTAATGTCCAGGAAACTCATAAATCCTGGTTGTTCTGTGTTAGACGATAACTCCAATGACACTTTGATCGATCGTCAGATACATGACGTTACTATACATGAGAATTTTCTCTCTGATCATCATTGTATACATTTTCTTATAGCCCGGTAGAAATTCCTGCAGCTGAGAGTTTCGGCACACTGTCCGAAAGTTCAAAGATATCAACCCTGAAAGTTTTTCTTTGATGCTTTCTAACAACCTATACACTTCCGGACAGTGGTGACGTGAATGCTTTCTTGCAGGATTATACTACGGCAGTAAAGGAATGTCTTGACAAACATGCACCTCAAAAATCATGTGTGCAGTCCATTCGTACCCGTAATCCTTGGATGAATGCGGATGTTCTTTTCTGCACGTAGGTCTAGGCGGCAAGCCGAAAGAAAGTGGAAGAAACATCGGACAGATGAAAACCGTGCACTATATGTTGCATCAAATAAACTTGTCAATGATGCAATAGTACATGCTAAAAAGTCATTTTGGATGATAGACTCACTGATGCTGATGCTAAAACTGTTTTCTCCACTCTTTAACAGTCTTCTTAACAGGGACAAGAAATCACTACCGAGTGAGAATTGTTCTCCCCTTTCCTTGGTAACAAGATTCAAAGATCTCTTCGTTGAGAAGATTGTTAGGATTCGAGAGAGCCTGACAATACCAATAATCGGGAACTTGATCAGTGCCCTCAAAGTGACAGTGCTTGCTTTTTCTCTAACTTTGATGTTATCTCTGAAGAAAGTTTAAAGAAATCATTGCTAAAATGTCTAATACTTCCTGCTCGTTGGACGTTGAACCAACGTGGCATTTAAAGAAATATATTTCATATCACATCTCGACTCTTACCAAAGTGGTCAATGCCTCTTTACAATCAGGAGTTTTTCCAGTAGCATGCCACCAGGCCATAATTACACCTGTACTTAAGAAAAGTACGCTAGATTGTCAAGATTTGAAAAATTATAGACCTGTGAGTAATTTAAGTTTTGTAGCTAAAGTTATTGAGAAAGCTGCAGCGTCTCAATTAGTTGAATACCTTACCACTAACAATTTATATGATCCAATGCAATCAGCCTATCGAATGAATTTTAGTACCGAAACTGCTCTTCTAAAGTTCCAAAATGACACATTAGCTCATTTCGACCAAAGGAAAGCAGTTTTTCTTGTGCTTCTGGACCTGAGCGCAGCCTTTGACACTGTAGACCACAATATCTTGATAAGACGACTTGAATCAAATTTCAAATTGTCAGATGTTGCTTTACAGTGGATGCACTCATACCTCAATGGCTGGAAGTCCCGTGTTAAAATCTCAGAGCAATTTTCAGCTCCCTGGACTTGTGAATATGGTGTCCCGCAAGGGTCTATTATGGGCCCGATACTTTTCAATGTATATATCACTCCGGTCTCAAATATTATTCGTAAGCACAATCTTTTCTATCTTATTAATGCTGATGATATTCAACTATATGATGCTTTTGATCCTCGTTCACCAGCTAGTATGCAAGAAGTGTTACAACGAATTTCTTCATGTATTGCTGAGATCAATGAGTGGATGACTTCCAACTTTCTCAAATTAAACGTTTCTAAAAACTGAATTCACTGTACTATGTAGAACAAACCAATTAAATGAAAATCTATCCAATGTAAAACTCAATGTCTGTGATAACGAAATTGCACTATCATCCAAGTTAAGAATCTTGGCTTATGTATTGATTCTTGCTTTACACTCTCATCTCATGTCAGTAATACCGTACGTACTTGTAATTTCCATCTCAAGAACCTGTGGCGAATCAGAAGATTCATCAATGAAAAAACTTGCCATCATGCAGTTAGGGCACTTATACTTTCTCGACTCGACTACTGTAACAGTCTCTTCTCTGTTCTTAGTGTTAAAGATCAGAAAAAGCTTCAGAGTATTCAGAATCGTGCCGCACGCTTAGTGTTTCAGTTGGTCGCAGAGTACATACATTCTCTTTGATTAGGGAACTCCATTGGCTCCCTTTTTCTCAACGTGTCAGGTTCAAACTCTGTCTCTACATTTACAAATTGATTAACAATACTGGTCCTTCTTATCTTGCTAATACAATTGCTATTACACTCCTGCTCGTAATCTGCGTTCCATGAATGACACCACCAAACTTGTTATACCTAGAACAAACCTTTCCATAGCAGAAAAGCGTTTAGCATAGCCGGATCTAAACTTTGGAATACACTCCCTTCTACATCCGAACACACCAACCATATCCTCTTTCAAACGACAACTGAAGTCATATCTCTTCCAATTACCTAGTATACAGTGTGTTATTTTCTATGTTTCATTAATTGTTATCACTATTTGTTCTGACCGGCTAACCCAACTGGGGCCGTGGGCCTCAAGTGCTATACTAGAGCTTCTGTGAATAATGTGCTGACGCGGGCTTGTCCCTTAAATGTTGGTGAACACGGAGCAGCAAGCAAGAGGCCACCAGGCCTCACCTGGCGCTGCTGAGAAAACTAATAGTTTAGCAATTTTTTTCTTTTTAATTCATATTTTTTTTGTAACTTAAGATTTACGCGATGTATCTTTATACGTTGTATTTTTACAATGATATTGTAAGCGCTGTGATACTTTTTCGTGTATAGCGCAATTATAAATGACCATTATTATTATTATTATTATTAATAAACTCAATTACCCAACCAGCTTAACTACACCATAGGCCAGGTAGTATTCTTATTATGATTGATCAAAGTCTAAAAAATAATATGCTTTTACTTGTATCTGTATAACACATTCAGTTCCTAACCCTCCTTCTATGCCTCACCTTTCCCATTATTCCATACTCTCTCTCTCTCTCTCTCTCTCTCTCAAATATATATATTTCTAAAACTCTACTTTGCATATGAAAATATATACCATTTGCTGTTAATAACCATAAAAATACCATTCAAACATCTGATAAAAAGACTTATGGTTAGTTTATGCATGATTATGTGGCTTTTAATAGATACTGCACACAAATGTAGATAATAAAAGTTTTCACCATCTATAGTGAGTCATATCATATATCATGAGGGCCATCTAAGCAATTAGAATACTGATAATTGGCAATCTAAAATTCAATTTATTTTATTCCATACTGGGTCTATGGCCATGCTATATGAATTGCAAAAATATCATACTGGAAATTTTAGCAATTGAATCTGTAATTAAAAGGCTTACCTTCTATTCTAATAATGTATTATGTTTTTTTTTCTTCATTATTGAATACCATTTTTGTTCAGCAACATTCAATTCGGGATGCATCTCTCAGCCCTTTTGAATAAGATAAAAGTGGGCTTAGTGGTGATTGGTATTAAATAAAAAAGAAAAAAAGGTGAAATAGTCATCTTTATATGCCTCATTTTAAGAATCTTTAATAATCCTGTCTTCTGATTGGTTGAAAGTGCAGTCATAATCTGACCTATGGCCGCCATAGTCATTTTTCCCGGTTTTACCGGTCAATAGAACATTTTTACAGTACTTTTTGCGCGTGGGCATAGTGCGATCCCCATTTGTTTACGTACGTGCAAGGCTGCTTTATTTCAGATACCATAATTTGCGGCGCGATTTGGTCGATAATTTTAGACAACTCCGCTGCTTGTGCGTCAACGCGCGCGCACGCAGCGTAGACAAATTCTTTCGTCGCGCTAGAACGGATCCCAGATTTCTAGTTGAGCGTTAAGCCTGAATTCCGATGACGATGTTGATCTAAACAAGCGATTTAGAGGTTAATCTTCCTCGGCATTTTGCAGTTAACTGTAAGTAGAATGCAATTGTGTTGCCTGTGCATGTGGCGAGCATGCATTGTGGCCTGCAGAGCCAGAGGCTCGAACTGACTTAACTTTCATGACATGTTCTAGGCTAGTCTAGATCTAACGTTATTTTAGAATCTAGATCGTAGACTTCACTTAGACTTAGTTCTAGGTCAAAATTAGACCATGTTTGTTGTTTTTAGATTCGGCATATAAAATATATATTGACTGCTTTTATTTCCGGGATATGGTCGTTTCTAGACTGCTCTCGGGAATCTCCGAATCTGCCATAACCCGCGACCTGCGGTCTTGGGTTATAGCAGATGCGGAGATTCCCTTGAGCAGTCTAGAAACGACCATGTCCCTCAAAGCAGTCAATATATCTATACTACATTACTAACATATATCATGATGAAACACTTTAAACATGTAAAGTGGAGAAGTGTAAGAGTATTATTATTATATATTTTTTTTAGAAAGAATAAAACTGGGATAAGGTTCTGCATCTCTTAAATGTTACACAAATATGTTGCCATGACATTTAATGGCGTCAAAGAACATTTCTGCAGATTACCGTATGCAAGTTGTTTTTCTGTATCTTTATATTCTACAACCTGAAAATTATTCTGAGAGCTCCAAAATTACTCATTTCATTGAATCCCACAAGGTGCATAATTCACTACTGACTTTTAATTTGCTTTCCTTAGCTTCTAACTTTTTTTCTTCACTCCCGATAATTCAATCTATGCAAAGAGAGGAGTGTTTACAAACAAAGTGACCAGATAGTATCTCAAAGCCCAATTTCCTTGAGTTAATCTTATTACAGATCGATTCTAAAAATACACACCGTGCATGAACTATCTCTTGGGGCAAAATACAATTTTATTCTTGCAAAAAGATTAGATACTTTACATATAATTGCTAGAATACTATTTAAAGGGATTGGGTAACTTTCAAAAACAAGATTAATAAAATTATATTGTTCCAACAGTAAAAACAAACAGTAATACTGAAAGTTTCATATCAAATGGAAGTCATTTACTACCTTAAAACAGTGTAACAAACAATGCCAAGCATACAGCCGAACACCAGTACCCTCTGTTGCTGGCTCAGCAGGCCACTAGGGACGGGGACTATACAACAGGAAATGGGTGTATGTTGTGCTATGTGGAAAAGCACATGGTTTTATAAACCATCCAGGGTTGGTTAAAAAAAAGCACATTTGAGTATGAAATCATTGATATCTCGAAGGTAAAGCAAGCAATTAGCTTGCAATTTTGAAGAGATACCAGACTGACCTAAGTGTTTATAATTATGTTGGCAAAATAAGCTAAATCAAATAAAGAGTGATTTGAATATCATTCAATGTTACTGCATCCCTTTAAAAGAATCTCTAACCTTTTGTTGGTATATTTGAATTGTAACAAAGTTTGTTTCTTTTATCAAATTACAGAGAGGTTAGGCAGCACAATATGTAAAGAATGAAAATGGTTTGGTCATGATGAGATAATAAAAGAAGTTCATTTTGTTTAAGCAGAATTTTCCAAAGGTCTAATGCTGCAGTCACACAGACACTTTCGTAAGGTTACGTTTTGGTTGTTGCAATTTTATTCCATCTTCTATTCTATCATTTCTTATGTTCCTTTGTTTTACTGGATGCATGAAATTATCACTATTTCTACTGTTGACTATGACGGGAAGGCATCTGTGGGGATCCAAAGAAAAGAAAATAATTTTTGGACGCAACTGGACGTAACTCAACGTAAGTGTCTGTGTGACTGTAGCATAAAAGAATAACTTTTACTTCACTAAATCAGTGTATTTTTTTTCAGAAAATTTCAAAAAAATAAGTATATTAATATAAACATGAAATTCACTGACAAAATTGCCAATTTGTATTTGAGAACAGTGATTTTTATCACCTCTTTGCATTACTAATTTAGACATTTCCATTACTGTTTTAATTCAAGTGGTTCTCATCCATAAGCGACAAAATATACTGCCAGAAAAATAGATCCTAAGTTGCAAGGGACATTTGCTCTTTCAGCTCATGTAAGTTGTTTAACATGTAGCATTGCAGATTACAAAGAAAAAGAGACAGCTTTATCTATGGGTTGGACTAGTCGGTCATTGACGTCATATTAAGGGAAAGAGCCCCGGGTGAGGTAGATTGGAGTCATGTTGCCCTGTATGCTTGTGATCTACTACCAATGTAGATGCACGCTCCCGAACCCAACAGTCATCAACAGTGTGCTTTAATCCCAGTATTTTCTTGTACCCGAGGGGGCCATTCGTAACGGTCCACATCACCGATTTCAGCGCGATCGTTAAACAGCTCTTCATCTGACGTTCGCAAAAATGGCACATTCCGTAACTAAAATTACACATTCCGACAACAAATTTTCTCTTCACTCCGTTGGCTTTTGTTGCTGTTATCAATCATACATATCAGGAAGATGGATCCATATAAATATGGCATACATGTAATACAAATCTCAAATTACTATTAATATTGACATCATTACAGAGAAGTTATTGTAATGAATATGATCACAAGCATATATCAAAAACTCATTTTGTGACATTACAAATCTAATATCTGATTTCTCAGAAATCATATCTCTGATTCATACCATTATGATAATATTAAATTATGTAAAAATTGATGGAGAAAAGAGACATTCCCATGTATGTTTAACATGAACTTTATGGACCTACATGTCTTTCTGGAAAGAAGAGGAAAAATTTTAAAGGGATAGTTTAATTTTGTCCAGCTTATGCTGTATCATTTTGCAAACCTTTAGATCAGACAGGAATCACCTGTGATTTTCAAGCTAATAGTTTAATTGCTACATTGTACATGTATGAAGGGAAAATAATCCCTTATTTACTTATTGTGAAGAATGTAATACTGCTTAGGAATAAGATTTTCAGGCTTCCTCTTTGCACATTTTTGCATGCACTGGCAGCACGTAGGGTCCCACAGCTGGCATTTTGGCAAGCCTTCACAAAGCAATCCCTTTAATATCATACAGTATTTTTCTTTTTCATGTCCTCCTATCAATAGATTTAAGCACTGAACAGAGAATGCATTTTGGTGGAGACAACGTGGTGGCGAGGTATAACTTTGAAGATGCTGAAATAATCAATCCAATATGACGAAGAAGACAGGACGTTATTATCTTCCAATATATGACTTCTCCAGAGCAGATTTCTGAGTCTTTATTTAGAAAAAATCTAATAAAACTTGCCCATGTCATTGACATTGACGTTCAGAATGTTTCTATACAGATCTTGAGAAGAAGTACTGTTCAAATGATACCAGATATTGGTTCAAACATGATCATGTTGTCTACATTTCAAGCCTCTTAGGATAATACATACATGTACTGTACAAATGTGGACATCTATTCAAATTTAGTTGAGGGTTATTTCATTGTGCATTTAGAACGAATGCACTCGCAATTAAGGGTATTGCAGAATTCAATGAGGGGGTTCATTTAAAATATAAAAATATATATCAACCCTTTATTTTATTTATTTTTTGTTGTTGGAAGGACTGTTTTTAGTTGCAAGATAGCGATAGTATGCAATCTTCAGTAGATAGCAAACCATTATTATCCAAGATAAATCCTTAATAAATTTTTAAGCCCATGTCTTCTAAATAAATAACATATGACAATGTATTTATACATGTAATTCATATCAAATTTAATCTAAAGCCTACCATAATGAATTCTTCTTCAGAAAAATCTTAAAATATTGATCAATATTTGGTATTTTAAAAATATAAAATAACATTCCTTCAGAATAGATTTCTAATATTACCAAACAAATGCAACATTAATACAAAGGCTTTCAGCACAGTACGTAATGAATATATACATCTTATTGTCAAGGTGAGAAATAAATATGGGGGGGGGGGGAGAAGTATCAATTTTCCAATCTCACTATCGCGAGAAGAACGCAGACAATGCTGTGGTACAAGGTTAAAGAAACTGTTGGATTGATCAGATATGCGTAGCTAATCACCGTATTATTGTCAGGGGAGTCATAACCAACCGAGATAGAATTGGTAAAAAAGATAAGAGCTATAAATAGCTCAAGACCATTGCTAATAATCTCTATGAGATATCATATGCATTGTACAATGTCAGCTAATATCAATACACAAAACTCTCCCCACATAATACTACTTTGCATGCTACATTAAACCTCCCCTTCACAATTTGACATATTGATCTAGGGAACAAATATTAAGTAATGAAATGACCGTTCCCTTTATGAATTACTTATCCATCACCAGGTTTATACGACTCTCAATATTTTATTTCATTTTTGAAAAAATATAATGCTTTAAAATATATATTATATATATATATATCTAATTTTAAAAAAAAATCATGGCTAGTGGAGATTTTGATTGTTAGCAAATTTAACAAAGAAACATAAGGCTACTATACAGAGGCCAGGAGAATATAAGATTTTAGTTTTGAAAAGGAAAATGATGTAAGTTCACATTTGAAACTGAGTCAGATTATTGACAATAGTTTCAGAAATGTCAAGCAAATAAAACTGATCTTCAGTATTGCTATAAATTTTGAAGGAATAAGAATGCGGTCTCCTTTTGAAATTCAAATAACATCGGCCCACGTCTGGCACAACGATGCGTCACCAGACATATTAACATGACCATTCCATCATGTACAATACACTTGTCCACTAGCTCTTTTCCTGTTATTTCAGCAAAATATTCAAAACACACTTAACAGACAAATAAATCAAATGATAATTATACTCCAATACTACACATGATTTGTGTATTAGTATCTCTGACAAGATAGCCAAATCCCTAACAATTCTAGATGTTATAAGACATGAAATATCAAAGTAAAATTATATCATATTACTTCTCGTTAAAAAAAAGGTAAAACTTTGAAGAATTGTTATTTTATGAGTGAAGAAAGGCACAAGAGTGTGAAGAGTAGATTTACAATCATCTTTAAAGTGAACACAAATTTATCTGAATATGAATGATCAGCAAAATTACACAAATTTATCCAATTAAACCTTTCCAATTATCCTGTGGTTATATTATTCTTAATGATCATATCAATTATTAATTTACATGAGATATATGTTGATTCCTCGTCTGGAATAAGTTTTTAAGATCAAAGACAGTTGATTTTTCCCTCTGTGAACCTCTGAATAGTTCTAAATAGATCACTGGCATATTAAAAATGCTGTGTTCATTATTATTATTATCATTTGTAATTTTCCATCGCACACAGTCAGGGAGATCAAATGACTGAGCTCTATCAACTGTGAGATCAACAGCTTGTAACTTTCATTTCTTACACAGCTGACCAAAAGGTACTAAAGTACATGGATATGCTCTACCGCAATGCGGTGTTATATACCGGATGTACTAATCCTGTCCTAAGTCAATTGGAAGGAAAAGCACAATCGGTTTATAAATCTGCAATGTGGCCCTCACGCAGCCGCCCGAGGGCATTACCATTTGGTAAGCCACCTTTAATAAAAAATTCCTTCATTCTGCTTTTTGTTTTCCTGGGGGTATATTCCATTTCAAAAGACAAAATAATAAGAATACTAAAATATTTTAGCATCAATTAATATACTGTACACCTTTAATTTATTGAGTGAGGCAAACTGTGAAATCATTTTTGCCTCTATTTCTCTGTTTCCATTTTTTCCCCTCTGTATCTCCTACTCTATCTATGCTTTCCTGAGCCTCCCTAACCCCTACCCTCATTTCTCTATTTTCCCTCTCTTTTTATCTCTCTCAATCTGCTGACCTCACCTCTTTTTTGTTTTTCCTGTTTTCTACATCCCTCCATTCACCATTCACCTTTCATAGAATATCTCTGTCAATAAATATCTTTGATTTGTGATTTTTGAAATCGGCTTTCGCATCGACTCTTAAAAGCTCATCACAAAAGATGAGAGGAAAGATGCAGGGTGATGTGAATACAAGGGAAAAGCATACGTCACATTCCATACGTCAGTAAAATGGTGCTAACTCTCCACCACAAATTTCCAGAAAATCAATCTAATGTAGATGAATACAGCATGAAAGGCTGAACTGATTTCTTCTGTCATTGTGCCATATACAAAATTAGATTCATTGGATACCTAATCACTACCCACCACCCTCTTTTGTAGAAATTAGATGACATTTTTTTTGTTGTATGTTAACTTTTTTTTTTCCCAATGAATTTTTGTTGGGTTGTATTTTGATGTAGTCTAACAAAACATTTGTACATGAAATCTGATATTGAAAGTGATTAGTAACATAGAGATCTCTCAATTAAAATGTATACCTCAGGGAAAATTGTTTGACAATGCCATTGCATCTAGAGTAAAAGTAAAGTTCTGCTATCTAATCTTCATCATTACAAAGCTTGACGTCAACAAAGAAACTTGTTTTAAGCATGATTACAAAATCATGAATTTAACTTACTTTGCCCTCCAAATCGCACCCAAAATAAGACGAAAAAAAAATCCATAGAAACAACGACATAACAAAAAAAAAACCTATATCAATTTATTCAAGACATCTTGAGCGCAATGTATGTGAACACATGGGCATGAAACCACCTGCAATCTTGTACATTCCAAAGCGTCATACAGAGAAATCTCACCCCCTTTGGTGTTTCAAGACATGTACACCAAACACGAAAGACAATCTGCAAAAAGCTGGGGGCAAAGTGATTGTGCCTGACCCAGACAGATTCTTTTACTGATGAAAAACCCGCTCAAATTTTTCCGCAAAATCCATTATTAATTTTTTCTTCTTCTTCATCCATTTTAGCGGCAGCTTCTCATCTATCCTTCACTCAGTTCTGTCATGGGAATGGAATAGGCGTCTTATTTTGTACTTAGTGGGATTTCTTGAACCACTTAACCGTTGCTTATCATGGGGATGATTTTAACGACTAAGAGCTGATTACCAATCGGTTAAAACCAATAGGTTGCTTCCCTCGTTGATGACCTCTGTCATACAAACGATAAGAATTTAGTATTATCACTCCTTCATAATAGCACCAATAAAAAGAATTTGCAGGTATATAGCCAATACTACCTGTCATTAGAGAGTGATAAATTGGTTCATCAGAATATGAGCCAGCTCTGGCATGTAACATGGATAGCACTTCCAGAGGTGGGTCTTATACATCTTTTATACAAGCTTGGTGTGACACCAAGTGAAGGAAATGTGTTTACCTCACAGCTTTGGGAAGACAAACCGTCACTCTCCCCACCTTACATTTCAGTTACATTGCTGAACTACTAAAAACCTACCACACATCAACAGCATAGCATCGCAACCATGTGAGGTACAGTCAATTTCTTGTCTGGCCTATTATCAATTTAGTGTCCCTGCAATCAGTATGACTAGAAATATTAACATCCATTTACTACGAATCAGTGATTAATATTAATTCACACATTTATGTTTAAGATTCTGACAAGCATGTCTATCCAACATGTAAGAACTAAATAACCAAAAGTAACTAAAAGAACACAACCACAGTAATTATTTACTCAAGAAGTATGAGGTGCTGAAAAGGATCTTTTTTTGCAGTGGAGCAGACGTGGGGGGAAAACCTTTTCCAATCAATAGTTTGGGGTATAATATAACAGAGGTATGTGCTATATAACAATCCTCCACCAAAATTTCCAATAAAGTGTTTAGATTCACACCTGAATTCCATTCATATATTCCCACATGGGCAGGTGTTTGTAACAGTTATACAATCACTAGCGGAAGTCGCTTATGGATTTTTGGTACAGAGGTTTAAGAAAACAGAAACATACTGAAAATCAATAACTGCAGTTTGTGTGTGAATTTTCAGAACAGAGGTTTAAGAAAACAGAAACATACTGAAATCAATAACTCTGATCACGTCTGTGTGTTTGTGTCCAGTTAAGAAATGTTAACATGATTTTAGAATGTTAATCTTGAGGCAGAAGAGATTACAAGAGAGTATAAAACATGAGGACTTATTTTGGTTTCTTTTCTGGGTTCTTTTTTTCTTTTTCGGCTGCAAACCCTTTGATGGCTCGTTTTGGTTCTTTTTCGGCTGCAAACCCTTTGATGCATTGATGCAAAAAGTATTGTTTTCGACCCAAACAAAATTTGATCTAGCTAAATTAAATTCTTATTAAACTCTGAGACATTATTTTTCTTCTATCTATGAGAAAATATGAGATTTATTTTTTCAAATCAAAATATTTTCATCAAGTTATAAACGTTTATTTTTCTTTCGATTTTGTGATCCAACTCGCAAGGTATTATTCCAAAATTATGATTTGTTTCAGCAAATTCCATTAACTGCCCTTTTTTAAAGTAAATTGCCCTCTTTTTTTTACTGTTCTTGAAGAAGAAATAAATATATATTTCATCAGTTAATGTGTAACAACAAATGTCAAATAACACATTCTCTTGAAAAGAACAATTACATAAATCTAATAAACAATATGAGAGAGCAGCTCGCAAGCATCATCACAAGATTTAAAAAAAATTAAAAACCTGAACTCAGCTATCCTTCAATGTTCCTTTCTTTTTATTTTTTAGTGAAATCTTCACAGATGTTCATCTTATTTCTGTTTCTATTAAAATAAAAAAAAAAAAAAATAAAAAAAAAAAAATTAGTTCAGGGTGGGCTTCCCCTTTAATAGCAACTGCAAATTTGATACAACAATTATGATTGGTCCGCAGTGAGACTTTAACACAAGAATTCTATGCAACATGGATCTTGATTGGTTAAAAATCGAAGATTGAATTGCCGTTGATCGCAAATTACTCTTCATGTTACAAGGCGCAGGTTGTTACTACATGGACGATATGAAAATACAAATCTGCTTTCAGCTCATGCATTGCATCTTAAGTAATGACTACCATGGACACGAATATAAAACACAGTGAATCAGTTCTATCATTCATAAAGGATGATTCGCATTGCTATAAATGTATGGTATGTTCTTGCCAATAAACGAGTGTGAACGGCTCTAGCCCCCAAGAGTAAAAGAAGAAGAAAGGGGGACGTGACTGGTATTGATCTCTATCAGGAAATGTGCATGTGAGAGAGGCAAGCAGTCAGGAACTCAAAGCCTCATGAGAGAGGAAACTTTCGCTGAAGATTACAGCTTAGCCCCCTCACACTTCATTACCGCAAACGAGCTTTAGATGGTACCGTTCCCACTCCTTTAAATTTCCTTGCACACTTCCTCGCTTCCGCGGTGTACAACCCCTTCATCTCATTAATTGTATACATTCTACAACACTATGTCACATGTTTCCTCACACTACTTCAGCTATATAATGGGAGTGAGAATGTGATGCAATGTGGAATGGTATTAGCTCTACGGAGAGCACTAAAGGTAATCAGAATAAGACATGTGTGCATAAAAGACCCCCAGGATAAACTGGGGGACGGCATGCGTCCTTTCGATTCGTACGCAATCGACCATTCACACCGACACATTCACAAGCATCAAAATCAAATTAAAATTCCTGAACTAACCATGAAGCTGAAACGACAAGCCAAAGTATGTCTAGTGGCTGTAGCGTCTATATTATCTTTACACGTTTCATAATTCTTCTATCCAATATTACCATGGCTGGAGGTTATATGCCAAGGCTCATCCATCCACTCGCCAATTTTCTTCTCTCTCAATCTCTTGTAGGCCCTATCTATTCCTAACAAATTGAAATCTACAATTTATTTACTCAATAATTGACAAAAATCTGAAGATAATGCATTCACTAAAGTGTTCCAATTTCAAGGAATATTTGAAAGGAGTAAATGATTGGTGAAAGGTATTAAAGTATACAGAATATGCACCAGTTAACGCTAGGATAAAATGTACCATCAAAAACCCCAGACTGAGGGAAAGATTGTACTCTGGGACGAGACCAAGATTCCTGTGCTATTTTCAACCTATTGCACCTGTGCAGGGTGAAGTAAGTTGGTAGAAGCAAAATCTACTTTTGAATCTAATCAGGGCTCCATATCTCCTTCTCATCCCCCAATCTCAACTTCCAATTTGAAGAAGACGATGAAGTTCTGGATGCTATCAGCTAACAAGCGTTGATCTGATGCGAGCAGATATAGCTCCATCGCTCTGATCATTCTCTTGAAAGCGAACCCGACATCAAGGACGAAGATCAGTCAATCTTCAAGAAGATGAGAATCAATGCAGGATGTTGGTCTGGGATTAGTCTAAGTCAGCACCACACAGGCAAGGGATAAATTGTCATTTGCGAAGAGCAATTATTGACAATTTCATAGATGAATGTGTGGGGAGGTTTGGTTAAGTGCTGAATCTTGTACATTTCGATCTTATGTTCTACATACATGGAAGGTAGTGATACTTCAGTACGCAGTGAAAGGAGTATTGAATTACAGTGCTACTATCTCGAAGACTGGCAGGATAAAAATAAATGGGGAAGATACAGCTGAAATAGCTGTCCCATTTTGAAATACTGCTCCACGACATGTACATGAACTATGAGCAATTTCCTACATGTAGTACATGCAGCCCTCCCGCCTCTCTCTTTTCTACTTTCTTTCCTTCTTCACAGGATTTGCGTCTGTCTATGTATGTCAATGCATTATACCCTTGCTAACTTTTACACTCTTTGTTTTTTAATGAAACTGAAAAAAAAAATACATATATGAAATCTAAATGAGTCTCCACAAAAGATATTGCCACAATCTCAGACCACTGCTGCCCATTCAATACAATACATAGAAAAAATAAACCTTCCCACCACAAGAGTTATACTCTACTAATAGACATCTAAATGAGATGTGAACACATTGTGTGTAATAAATTCACTTCCAACAATGTTTTCTAGTAATCATGCTAAATTCTATTTAACTATACATTTTTAATTTGGATTCTACATATCAATGAAAAATATGAATGTTAAATCCATTGATAATGGGAATCGAGGCTGTTTCTTTTAAACCTAAATGAGAATGAGAGAATTCAATGGTCAACAATTAACATTAAGATTTTGCAATTTTGTTAATCGCTTTTAATGGGAGTTTATTTGTATAAACAACATGTCTGACACATGTATCGTAAACTTATTGTTTGTTCTTTTCACACCTGTCGAAAACTATTTAGTTATTTCATAATCATCTTAGACAGAGTAAATAGAGGTAAATCCTTTACAAGCATTTAATATCACAATTGAAAATCCAATGCGGACCAGATTACGTTCAAGCTCGTATACCAAAATAGTACCACTTTCAAAAGATATAAGATTGTTTTTCATTTATGAAATCCTAACGGAAATGGAATCAATCAATAATACCCAGAGGAGTTATAGAAAAAGAGAGACTTCAGGCCTCAAGGCTGTATGTTACGTAGAGAGCTCACTCTGTCACTCCATAATGCTTGGGAATTATTGATGTGACGGGTGCAATTGTGTGGTTAAGCACAATTTGAACTGGAAAGTGAAGTTAAACAAAGAATCGTTTTAGTATTACAACACAACCTCAATTATCAAGATTTGCACAGGCAAAATGCCGAATGATTCACTAAATAATGGAGGGTATTTACATGGCTGGATGTGTGCGATGATGTGAGATTTAATCAATTATTTATGTATGTAAGTACGGCACTGGAGAAAGTAGTTTGAGTAAATGAAGAACGGTGTAATATCTGCCATATCAATAATTCAATGTACCAAAGACTCATTAAATACTTTGATAAATGATTCACATCTCGAAATGTATCAGCAGAGATCAATCACCACCTTGGTGGAAATGTATGAGGTCATAAATACATGGAAGAGCTTTAAGTCTCAAGTAAATACACAATTTCATGATATCTCATAACATATTTTTTATGTTAAATGAGCAACGCAAAAAAAAAAAAATGTGCCTTATCCAGATATGGCCAACTTCTAAAAAGCATTGTATGTAGTTTTCAAGAAAACAGTATTTTGGCTGAAAAACATTTTACCTTTCTGAAGATAAATTTGGGAAAGAACGGTCATTTCCAGGAAACCTTAAGTGTCTTTGACAAAAGTCAGTAGTACATATTGCAAAAAAATTGACAGTTGCATCTCTGCTAATCCAATCGATTTAATAATTTGTATCTTAACAATTCATTCCTTATTTCCGTGGCTAACCAAAATGGAAAGATAGCTGATCAACAAATAAAAAATGTAAAAATGGGAAGATGATTTGTAATTGAGTTGTTTTCGTGCCTATTGTGTATCTTCATCCTAAATATGAATTACATGAAACCTTGCTCTTCCAAAGAAATTTTAACAACTTTTTTTTTTTTTTTTTTTTTTTTTTTTTTTACCTACATACATGCTAAACTTGTCAACTGCCCAACTTTTGATCTTATTATTTCATTGAAGGCACAAAGAGGCTATAGATAAGGAGGGCTTGACTTACACCAAGTCTACTCAATACGCAGAAATTGGAAGGGTAATCCCAATTTAATCTCATCCTACTAATTCCCTCCTGAGGCTCGCATGAAACGTGAGAAATGGAGAGCGCTAAAATGATGAGTGCTGATAAATCCGATTTGCTCCATTTTTCCGCTTTTTTTATATCACTTGTTGAAATATGTCTTGCAGGCCAAAGGATAGCGAGAGGAATAATTTGGGGTAAAATGGGAAGTATACATGCAATCTGATCCTTTTTGGGCTGGTGGGTTTAGAGGAATATTGGGAAAGAAAAATAAATCTCATTTTACTGCTCCAAATAAAGGTTGGTCATGCATACTATTTTTATATCAGAGAGTGTGTTCATGGGGGGGGGGGAGAAATTGTTGTGCTATGGAGTCCCAAACTCTAATGCATTTATTTAACCCTTTAGCACCTAAACCGCCCGAGACCGCCCCTCAGCTTACTCACTAAACCGCCTCAAACCGCCCCTGTCCTAAGCACGCTTTAGTCAAGGTTGTATAAAAAATATGTGATGAAACATGCCTATACTTCTTGTGGATTACCCATTGGATGTCTGCTGTCCGATTCTGCACAAGAAAAAATGTTTTTAGAGCTATTCTTATTGGAAAAATGATTGAAAGTGATGGAAACACAGCATAACCCTTTCCGCTAGTGAGTAAACTGACACTTTTCATGCAGTCTCTAGGTGCTAAAGGGTTAAACAAAAAAATTGCTGGTTGCCAATTGTCTTTACATCTCCATTCTCAAATTCAGAAAATTTAAAAATGGTGTAATGAGTGGATATGTTTTGAAAGAATGTTTTGTATTATGAGTCAAGTGCCCAATTGTGACTGAAATGGTTTTATGTAGAAGCCTAAGATGTTCAAGTGAGAGAGATATAAAGTGAGTCATCATAGCTCTGTGCACCACAAATAAGAGAAAAACAAATGTTGACATGGCAATAGACTTCAGATCCCAGTTAAAAGCTACCCTTCGGCTTTATTCACAGGGTAGGGTCTAATGTAATGTTTCAGCATAGGGAAGCATTTTGAGGGAAGCATACAAGCAGAGTTTTACTCTTATATTTTAACAAAATGCTCTCAGGTGACCTAGAAATAACATTTAAATGCCATAAAGCAGAGGGTACCTTATACCTGTGGGGGTGACAACTCAGAAAGAGAAGTCACCTACATACCCTAAGGCATCACAAGACAGTTCCTACTGTCTGTAAATGGTTAACGTGGCACAGAGTCAAGTCCAGATAGTTTTACAAGTGCTTTCCGCACAGCGAAACATATGGTGTAACCTAATGCATGCTGTATGTATACAGTGATTCTTTGCATTCAACATGACGTGGTCCGTGTGAAGAGTTCTTTACGCTGTCAATCTTAAGCAGCAAGCCATGCAAAAGTTTCTTCTATCTTTACGGGTTCCTGGAAAGGTGTTTAACTCCTAGAGAAACAGGGTGTAGAAACTAGAGCAAGGGGCGCTAGCTTGAATACTTCCTATTCACTTTTTGTTTTATTGACATACCCGACTTCAAGACTAGGTTAATTAGGGAGTTTCCAGCAGCAAAGGAATGGTATAATATCCTAGAGGTCATTAGAGTCTTTTCAGAGGTGTGCAAAACTGGTAACAAACATCTTAAACAACCCTTTCATTAATATAAATTTAAATGGTATAGGTACTATATACGTTTACACATCCATATACTTTAATTTCAAAATGCTTTAATAGAGATGAAACTCTTTCTTATTGATAGGCAGTATATAATACATGTAAGTACAAACTCTTTTTATTAAATCATAACCTTACTTGTATATCGTCCTTTTAAGCAGGAGATTTGTTTTGTCTTTACACACAAAATGAGTATTTTTGGAATTTGAAAGGCAGAAGCAATCCATGCATGGATTTTCTGGTTCTGTGAATGTGTAATCAATCACACATAATCTAACAATTATTATAAATCCCATACTTGTGTATGTAAAAAATATATTTTCATAAATTCTGCAGAAAGAAATGTAAGTTGAATAAGCAAAATTGTACTTCACATTGAGGACTGACATCAGGAATGGAAAAAAAGGCCTTTTATGACAGGATTTGCTTCTATTTTGGGAGAGCACTTCACACACTAATTTGCTTTTCTGTACCTCTCTTGTGATTTCTATCTTGAATCAGAACAGAGTGATCACATGTAAAGGTGCAATTTTAGCATTGACAAAACACCTTCTATACAATTATATTAATGACATTCATCGAGGGTCACCTCCATGCGGAATGCTGCACTTCCATTTGCTTAAAGATTTCAATAAGATTATGCATCATTCGAAACATTAATTTTTTCTCATAACCAATAATTCAAAATATCTTCTTTTTTGCAGAAAATGAATAAGGAATTAAATGTAACAGTTATATTGTGGTCTACAAAGATTGTCAACAAATGATTTTGTTTGCGTGTTGACTCATCAAATAACAGAAAGCGCAATATGAATTTTGAAATATGAGTAGCTATAATTTCAACTCATCAAACTAGATCTTGCAGAAAATGAATGTTGTGGTATCCATTGTGGTCTCCAAAGATCAATTTCATAAGATTTTTCCCAAGTGTTGACTCATCAAATAAAAGAAATTCTCTGCATTGCCATAATGTCAAGTCATCCATCTATCAAGTTTTGACATGCAGTTGTCTCCCCGTGTGTGATTTCAAGATGGAGAGATTGAAACAGAGATCCCAATCTCTCCATTGCCATCCATGCATCACTGTCATCTTGCTTTCTTTCCCCATCGTTGACTCTCACCAAGCCCTAACCGATCTAGTCTGCCTACCGAGTCCCACGTCATTGAAGGTCATACAGTGCATCTCAGAAAAAAAATGAACCGGGACAGTTTTTTTTTTCTTGGTGAAAGAGAATAATTCATGACATATCAAATGTATAATTTTTAAGTTTAGTTGATAACATACGTAAGAGCCACTGTACACACACTCATAGATGAGCCAGAAGTTTGACATTTAATTGTAAAAATCAAATTGTTTCTCTTTGTTATTTCTTTCAACTAGTCACTAAATGATAATAATAAAATTTCTAGTTGCTCACTTGCAGCAGTTGTCCAGTGTGGTTTTCTTTGCTCTGTCTGTGCAATTTGATTTTGACAAGTACATTTCAAACTCTTCTTGTTCATAAATGCATGACTCTTCATACTGTATAAGGTGTCAAAAGAAACAAGAAGTGATATTTCTTGAACTGTTTGCTTTCACAAAGCAACATAACTGACCATCCGGGTTCCATTTTTTTTTCCTGGGCGGCACTGTATAATTTGGAGGACGGTCTTGCTACAAGCCATCCTGCATGGTTTACGCCATGTTTGCCTCCGGATGTTGTTCCACCAGTGAGAGTCAACTCCAAGGACCACCAGACAAGATGATGATGATGATGAGATGAAGGCATCAAGTTACAATCTCATCAGCCTATTTGCTCAGGCATGGCATTAGAGCATACACAATCAAGGCCCATTCCGAGGGTTAGCAGCTACTTGGGTTGAGGTTTTATGGTCATCTTGCATGCTAGTCACGCTCATTACACGCTTGCAGAGCCAGGGGATGGGATGAAATTAAGGGTCGTTGTAAATATCGTTTCAAGATACCCACGTAACAGGAGAATTACACATTTATTTCAAAACCAAAGTATATTTTACGAGAATTGGTTTAATAAATGATTCAATGCCGGAAATCATAAAGGAAATGTTCTGACGCGATTGCAGTTTGTTTTCAGTTTTTGTATGGCAATCGATTACATTTAGACTATTATCACCCACATAAAATATTTCTAGTCTAGTCTTTTTGCGATGTCATTCAGAGTTTTTTCCTATTTCTTTATTAATTTTTTTCACTGTTGTAAACAAAAAAATAGATATATGAATGATGAATTATGATTCATACTACCTGGCAACATCATTCATTAACATCTACAGAAATTTTTAATTGATGTTCTTCTAGAAGTTGTAAAGTTTACAAGTATGGATTGATATCATGTTTGACAGACAACTAAATTCTACAAACCACAATCTTGCTAAAAAAAAAACAACAAACAAACGTGTATGAACACCACCCTTGTCTGAACACTGTACAAGATGTTTATAGCCTACAGATATATAGGTTCTTTGAATCGCGGGACCTGCTAGTGTACATTAGTCAAACAAACTAACCTACATCACAGAATCGAAACCCATCTCGCTTTGCGGCTCTTCTTCTTTTTTTTTCTTTCATCTATTTCTACTACAACTCTCTTTCTCTCCCACTCAACAGAATATTGTCCATTCTGATGTATGAGTTGTAGACAGGTCCTCTGGCCTCATATATAATATATGCCTTTATTGATTTTAAATTCAATTACCTACAGCCAAGTGAAATAGGTCCTTAGGCGGTCAATATTCTAGATACATACGATACAGCTTGGACGGCAAGCACAAACCACAGGGGTAAAGATTTCACAAGAAGGGGTGTGGGACATTTAAGGAGAGAGATGGAAATTGAGTTAAGTTTCTCCAAAACAGAGAATAATTGAATCTCAACACATCAAAGATAAAAATTAGAAAATGAAGTAACTTAATTGTATCAGATTGAATGATGTTTACTGGTTTAGTCATCTAAAATGTCTGTGAAGGATAAGAATATAAAAATATGTCAATTTGTGTATCTAAATTAGGTCTTGAGGCAACATCAAAAGCATTTAAATGACACAATATAGAAGTATTTAAATGGAGATTATTAATAATCCAAAAACTGCAAAATCCTAGCATTCATATGTAGATAACTTCAATCTTTTTCACTCTCTTTATATAAAAGATAGAATTGTCATGAACAATCATTTTTGGTTACTCAAACCAATCAATATTGCAGGAAAAAAAAAATCAATATTTCCATATGAGAGAGAGACAAAAAATTCACATTTTCTAGATGGTGGGCAGAAAGCAAAAGTTACAGTTAAAGTAAACACTCTGAATCTTAAAGTGTAGGGAGTCTGAGAGAACAACAGGTTTCTTTCTAGAAATAAATCCTACGTCTTTATAGAACTGGTTGCATTGAAAATGTTATCCGACAGGCACTAAAGCCAAAGAAGGTCCTTAGCCTTTCTTTTTCTCTAAATGCTTGAAGATTATCAAAACAAACCCCTGACAAATGATGGCTTACAAATGACAGTATAACTTGGTGCTTGAAGAGGTTTATACGGTTAGATATTGGCTTGCCATCAATGATTTGTAAACCCCAACAAGCAATTTGGTTGCAGAATAGAGGGTAGATGCAATCTTGCTTTGTTTCATTTACCATATCTTAGCATTATTATAAGTTGTAATGAATATAGATTATTTTAAATGATAATTAAATCTACATTGGATGTTCACAGAGAGTTAACATTTCAATTCATCAGTGAGCAAATTTAGGAAAAGGGGTATGAAGATTCAAATACTTGTTTCACATGTGCTTTGTTTCCTCATTGTAAATAAACATGATAAAATCAAAATTTGAATATTCAAATATTTCTCACCCCTTCCCTTGGACAAGACGGAATGAAGGGTAGATGTGTGGCTTACATTTACACAATTTTGGCTTGACATACTAATACAAGGTGTCGAATGTAGTATACATGTATTTCAAGCATTCAAACGATTGTAAAACAATTGTTATTTATTAGAGAAGAAAGTACTTAAAAATGGGTGGATTTGACTAGTCATGTTCCATTTATGGCATTTAGAATTTGGCAATGGAAGGAATAAAAACAAGGGCAAAAAAAAATAAAATAAAATAACCCCTCTGCGGCAGAGTTGGCATTATAGTAGATGACAGATCCGGGCAAGCTAAGGACCCGCGACGTGATTGTTCTGATGGGGTGGGTGGAATCGATAGGACCCTTTCTATGTCTTATTACGACCGGTCTATTTTAAGAGCCAAGACTTTCCTTCTTGTCGGCTTGCAAGAGTTTCCTGGGCATTCATCACTATCGGAGTAGTGACCTTTCGTTTGGAGAGTCATCGGCAGACCCCTCTGACATTTTCATCCCATC
This sequence comes from Paracentrotus lividus, assembly GCA_940671915.1. NCBI lineage: Eukaryota > Metazoa > Echinodermata > Echinoidea > Camarodonta > Echinidae > Paracentrotus > Paracentrotus lividus. The sequence goes on along the minus strand of CALNVZ010003425.1, from coordinate 21,078,638 downwards.
ACTTGCGTCAATGTTTAAACTCACAAGATGTGGCTACATTTTACAATCGTAATGCTGATGAAAGTCATAGAAATTCCAGAAACTGAATATGCAGCAAACTTTAATTTCTCTACATTGTCAATTTTTTTTTTTTAAAGTCAACTATAAAATTCCAAGAATTATTTTTTCTCCCACACAGATTGTTCAATGATATATATATACCATACTCTGCTTAAAATATTTTGTTTTCTGTGTGTACATGTACATGTATGTTTATTTCTCATAAAAGGTAAGAACCATTTTTGGGGGGTATCATTTAGCCCCTTACAGAAATACCCAAACATATTAGTTTAAAAAGGATACACTGTAGATACATGTACAACAAACACAACCACTGGAATGTAGTGACCAACAGAGTATGTTCATATCTAAGCCTGATAAGGATTGCATCCTTCTGTCTCTCTCTCTCCCCTCTCCATCCCTCTCATTCTGTCTCCTCCCTCTCATTCTGTCTCCTCCATCTCTCTCTTTCTGCCCTTCCCTCTCTCTATATCTCCCTCTTTTTCTCTCGCTACCCCCTCTTATACTCTCTCTCTCATAATCTTTATTTCTCTCTCTCTCATCTCTTAAAAACAGGAACTAGTTTTATTCTGATGTAATCCTCAGACATTTGTCAATGGTATTTTCTATCTCAGGTTCATTTCTGAAATATTTGTATTGTTTGCCTGGAAATAGAATTAAATTAGATTATATTAAGAATTTACTCTTATATCCTATGCATATATTTTCTCTCGCTCCTATCTTTCCTTCTCGATCTCTCCTATCATTCTCTAACATTTTCTATCTTCTCCCGATTTACCCTACGTTATGCAGGCTTATATCACGAACAAACAACCCTAGTCAACGTGCATAAAAGTGCATAACTGCTCACTTTAATTGCCTACAAATATTGTATCCCATAAAAAGCTAATCACATATTCACACAGCCTCAGGTATTGTACTATTTTCGGGACATAACAAATTGCCGGTATGCTAGGGTGTTTTGGAAGGAGCTGATATTTAGGGGAAAGGGACAGAATAAGAGTGGCTCAAAATGAAATCACTTAGCCCTGAAGACGAAATTACTGGAGCAGCGCAGTTGCAATAATGGGTCTATCAGTGGGGAGAAATTTGATTACTTGCAATAGGAGCAATGGGCTGATGGCATCACGCAATAAAGTCGCTCAAGAAAATTTTCTGCTTGAGGTACAGTGCATTTTTTGACCAAAACAATATATGATGCATGAATTGAGTCATATATCCCTAGAAGGAGGAGTAGTAAGAAAAGCATGACTATAGTTGGGTTCTTATTATTGTTTTAAAAGACGGGCAAAAAGAGGTATTTCGAATTTAAAGAACTAATAAAGGGCAATGCACTGATAAATATGTTTTGTTTCTTTTTCTGTTCACCAAATCCTTAATTCAAATTGGACAATCTAAAATTGTACTATACAATTACTGTTTGACGTTGTAATGAAAGCAATTGACTTTTCCTTACAAATCATTTTTAAAATGATTGAGACACATACACATCAACTTCAAAGAAATATTAATTACAGTAATAATATAAAAATTCTCAAGCTTTTATTCTCAGTCATCTTCTTTTCTGCACGTAGTTTATATCCTGTTCATTCAAACAAACCATTTGCCTACAAAAGAGCACATCATGTGACCTATAAAAACAGTTGAATATCAAAAGTTTAGACGTCTGAGTTATGCAAGCCTAGTCAACAGAAGGAAAGAGCATACAGTAAATACAAGACGTCAACTACGGAAAAGGACTTGAGTTTTTTTTTTCCTTGCTGAGTTATAGCCAGGAATGATATCTGGCTATGCAGAACTGTATGAAAGGGCTCCCGTACAAACAAATCCATCACGTTAACTGCAATTGATCTGTTGAAACATCGAGCGGCTCTTCTCTACAAAAAGGCGGCGGCATCAAGGTCGGTTAGCTTCTCATCTATAATGAAAGTAAAGACTAATAACTTTCTACAAGGGTTTGCTTCTAGATATGAGAACCCTTCACAATATTAACCTGTTGGAGACGAGCTGATTTGGCTATAACAAACATTTCCCATAGACCTCAGCCCGAATATATTCGATCTCAATCCCCAACGGGTTAAACCGTTTGAAGATTGACTTTAAACTGACGAAGCATTGTCCATATGGGATAATGGAACGTTTTGATCGATCTGAATTTAATTTGATATTGGGATCAATGGTGTGACAGGGAATATTAGATGAAGAGGATAATAATTATTCCAGGAAATAACCACTGTTGAGGATTCTTCAGTATCCTGATCTGTCAATGAGGTTTTCAGCTCAAGGTATCTGAAAGAAGCTGTAGGTCTATATAAAAGCATAAAAAGTGGGTCAAGGGGTGATGTAACATACTTTACCAGCCATTTAACTTAAATTCACATCTTGATATTTTTAAGTCATATGATGCTCGCTTGACTTCTAATGAAAAGTATTTTCCCTTGAAATTCAGAAGAAAACATCGACATATACCAGCAGATTCGCAATGAAATTATTTCAATTCTTCTAATTCAATATAAAAAAGAGCTCGCTTTGGAAACCATATCGCACAATCTGCACAGCCCTATTCCAGATTCAATAGATAAATATGTATACTCCCGGTAGATAATATCATCACTATTCTACATAAGTTTGCATGATATAGGCCATGGAAGCTCTATATTAAATTGGTGTACATTGTACAAAGTGTTTAAATGCCCAATATTCAATATGATAAACTAAGTTTACAATGTATAACCAAGATGAATCCACACAAAAAATCTTGACACTTCTGTATTGTAAGCTATTATCATTTTCTAGTCTATACCTTTGTTTCAATTGTACAACTCATGGTCGACAAAACAAAAGCTGTATTAATTTATGATTGGAAATCACAGAAATTATATAAGTGTGAATCAATTGAATGCCTTGGATGACCCTTCCGAAAATCCCTGTTTGACCTTGAAGATTTATGGTGCCCCTTGACTTTCTAGGCTTTCTATTTTTTAGTTGTATTAATGTACTTAAAGGTAGTATCAGCCTTTTTCACAAATTGCGAAAACTAATGCAACTTGGCATAACTGTAGAATATGATCGACCTATACTGTCTATTCAATCTTACTGTCATAGGTTGCCTAGATCAGTAATACGAAACGAAAATCTGACTACCAATCTTGACCAGCTCTCCATCAACATCGTTGATATTACAGCGCGTGCGGCACGGACCGCACACAGCAATATACCACGGCGCATCAGCGTGCATTATTCTCTGCGCTAGCGGTCAGCGGTTCGCACCGTACGGTATATTTTTCGAGGTTCGAAAAAATAGTGATGAATTTTGATAATCGCAATATAATGACAAACATACACATTTGAGCTTAATCATGTTGTGGGAAGATATAGTCATTGGTATACTACTATATCCTCTCAAAAACTAAAAATTTAATATTTTTGCCTGCAAAAGGCTGACACTACCTTTAAGTAATGACATTTAAAGCTTGCCTAATGGATTTTCATTTTTTAACCCAATATAACAAAACGTATTCATATTCATAAATCATTTTCTCAGACATATTTTGAATGTACATGAATTTTACATTAAACAGTTAATAAAATGGTTTGATTAAATATAATCTCCTTGCTAAGTTAGGCAACAAACAACAAAGTGTTGGCAACTATGTCTTAGACAATATTATTATAAGAAGAATTAGCGAGCATAAAACCATCCTAATTGTGGGGTATTATTAAACTACCAAGTTGTTGTTTTGGTCTGTTCATTTTTCTTTTGCATTCACTCTGCACAAATACACATATCAACGAATTCACAACCACGATCATAATCACTCATTATCACACACACACACAAAGATGAATAAAGAGTTGTACTTACTGTCGATGGTGAACTTGAAGTCATAATCCACATTGATACTCGGCCCAACGAACTTGATCATATCCCACAATGCACTTGGGTAGCGGCCACACTCACTACCTTGCTACATCACATGTAATGTTAGTAAATCCAATCTATATACATCCCGAAGTAAATGTCTCCAAGTGATAGCTACGTTACTCAAAATTAGCAAATATATATACTCTTTAGTATTTTCCTCAGAAATATACAAGGATTAGTTTTAAGCGAGAATTTGAAAGATGATTTTCTAAGACAGTATTGAGTTGAATGTTTAAACGTCACAGTGTCGGTCACATTAAAGGAGTCATATAAGATCAATGAAGTCGTGTGTTGGGATGTCTGGATGTGTTGGCCTATCTGTCAACCCTAAACATGTGTATCAAGATACCGGAGATACCCAGCAAACTCTGGGAGGCTATACAGAGTCTGACACAAGAGGGCTGTGTTTCCAAAACAGACTGACTTGAGCATGAGGTAGTGAGAATAATTCTGTGTTGGATGGTGTTTTTTTAACGATATTTACAGAGGGGGAAATGGACTGTAAGGAAAAAGAATTTGAAATAGTCAAAATGAGAGGAATTTGGTTCATTTTTTTTCAATACAGAATTATTTATTAATAATCTCTGGCCTATGAAAGCATTATAGGTATGTGTTCTTACCATCTATCAAGTAAATAATATCTTAATGTTGTGTATAATCAATATAATGTATATATTACAAATATGATCATTTAGAAATGAACTGAACTAAAAATTTGTCTATAGAAATATGCTTTATCTTACTCTACAAAGAAAGCGTCAAATGTTTTAATTTGCAAGGAATTCTAAATTGTGTGTTTGTGTGTGTGAAAGGGGGTTTGCTGTGTCTGCACTAATTTGTATACAAAGCACAGCATTATGATGTCAATACTACAATGTAATGATGCGTGATCTTTATGAATCTGTCTACTCTAAATTAAAAAAGAAACACAGAAATAAATTCACTGAGCAAAACATAACAAAAAATAATTGGAAGAGAGAAAATATAAACAAAAACATAACATGATGAAAGATAGAAAAGCCCAAGCCGACAGAAGGCAGTGCTTTATAAACATATTAGCAACATACTGTTCATATAATATAATAAATGAAAATATAATAAAATGGAATAAATGGAAAGAGAAGATTACAATGCACACGCATGGCTCTCTGCAAACTGAAAAGGTTAGAAATCAAACTTTGTTTTGGTACTCACCAAGTATAGAACGTAAGTCCATGCACGCAGGCATTTACATGGCAAACGAACGGGGCAAGATTGGGGGTAAAATAGGCACAAAAAATGTAAGCAGTTAAAGACGAACCACAACAAAATTAATCACAACTGTTCTTTGATCGTCAACGAATAAATAAAAGATGAGAACGGTTAATTTATGCATGAGAGTTGAAGACATCCAATGCATGATGTTACTGCAACATGGGAAGCAATTAATGGCGGTTGGTTTTAATTCCTTTATTCCATGACAGGTTTGGTGTCAACGTCTATTGCACGGATAAACAGTACGGCATACAAGACGGATTAATTTCCATTTCATTGTTAAATCAGGTGACAGCCTGTGTATGTGGCATTGTTTTCTACAGGACAGCATACATCAAATAAGGTCTATTGGCCTTGCGTTCTATCTTGCTCCGTGCTACATTATCACTAGCTGTGAATGGATAGATGCTAAAATACAAAGCTATGGGAAACTGAACAGCTGGCAGTGGAATAATCTCAGCAGCTGTGTACGTGTAACAAACCATATTTGTACTCTATCATATTTCTTCACAGTGAAATTTGCAGGTAGGATGCTGTCATGCAGCACTGTGTATGTTTCTAGTGCTTCTACTGGAACAGGTACTTCAAAAATAAATCACTGTTCAAAGTCTTTGTGTGCTTTACAAGGGGGGGGGGGGGGGGGGGGTAAATAAATTGGCTATTCCAAATCAAACCGGTATTAAGGAGGGGAAAATGAAAGTGGAGGGTTTGGGTAATCATGCGTGCATGCAGCTACTTATCATACACTCATTTAGGATGTGTAAATGACCTATGAAACAAAAACAATGGTTAACATAACATCATAACATAAAACAAATGTGAACAAATAATATTTCTGTCAAAATGGAAATTAAGGAAAATTAATGATCAAACATTAGATAAAAACATAATTAAAGACCCTTTCCTTAAACATAATATGAAATGAATTTACAAATTTAAGTTTATTAGAATTCATTAACTTTTTTTCAATGTTAAGTTTTCAGACTTGCATGAAATTAAATTGTATGAAATGCATTGAGACAATTAAAGTAGAAATTTGAAATGGTTACTGCTAAATCTCTATTTCTTTTTGTTGTTTTATCATGATTATTCAATCATTAATTGAAAACATTTTCCAATGAAGTAGTTAGCTATAATAGACATTGTAATATATTTCAATATATTTCATGTGTGCAATCATGTTTGTGTATCTGCAAGATCATGAAAAGGGAGATGTTGTCTCTGAACACAACAAAAGATGGCAGTATAACATACAAAGCTGCTCCATACATGGCGTTTGGAGTGATGAAAGACTTAAGTGCACTTTTAGTGTGTAATTCATGAACAAATTCTTTAAATAAAATCAAAATTTCCTTCTAAGGGTACTTGTACATAATTTTGAACATATCTTATGGAGAACTTCATAAATACATTAAATAACATGTTTATTGAATACACATTAAAACTTAAATAAAGAGATTTTATGATGTCATGTAGGTACATATATGAAATGAATTCACAATTTAAAATTCTTAATGAAAAAAAAAGCACAGTGGACAAAATAACTACAGATACAATGCCATATGTATGTCATTCTTGCAAAAGTTGAAGAGTGTATAGAAAAAATGATTGTGGCATGTTATTGAATTCAGAAGTTGTGATGTTTGGTGGCAGGTGTAGACAATACTTTCTTTTTTTTTTAAGAAGAAAAGATTCAATTCAATTCATATTGACACACTTATCTTGCTAATTTGACCCATGAAATTTATGTGAAAAGTGTGAATTAAGATTTTATTCATCAATTTTTTTGAGTGAGGGGGTGCACCCTTGCAAAAACAATGCCATAATGGAAAACTATTTGTTAAAGGAGAGAATAATCTACAGTATAAATATGTACTGTACAAGCTGTAAGTGTAAAGCAGAATTTTGTCACAAAGAAATCTTTGTTTATGATCTATTATAGTACATTAAAAAATTTCTGTTCTGTCACTTATAAAAAATTGGAGCACTTCATAACAATATTTTAATATACTTTTACATGTACATGTATTTACATACATGCACAGGATACACAAGGCAGTGCCGGATGTTTGTTTGGTGCTATATCGATTATGCTAGCTGTTCAGCAAATGTCTTTGTGCAAAAAGAACTTTTAACATTCACTTTGTGTCATGAAAAATAACTTGTTTCTCTAAAATCCCTTTTAGGATCCTTCTTATTAATAAAATAGTGGACTATAAATGAACAAGACTCATAAAAAAAAAACTGTTAAGTGTATAGTATGTATGCATGGGACAGGAGTTGTGTCAATATGAATTGGATACTCACAGAAACTATGGAAGTCATTGTTCAGTGGATTTAAAGGTACTATTTCACAAATTCAATGAATATTGACCACAAAAAGTCTATTTTAAATGTTTTAGGCATTACGATGGAGATAAAGTCTTCAGTCTACAATTACATTGAGACAATGAAAATTTGGAGGACATTTTTTTTTCAATTAAAGAAAAAAAGGGGAGCATCACAAAATGTAAACCTACCCAAAAAAGAGAACTCAAAAGACAACAAAATTTGATTTGCGGAAGATTTTGATAAAATATTACAACTTATTATCATTTTCCCCCAAGAAAATCAGTTCAATAGTACCTTTAAAGACAGGTGTGGGAATGATATAGATATAAATAAGCAATATTATAGTGATGCAGTTCACTGTACCTTCATAGAGGGAAAATATGGATGGAAATAGGAAAGTTTCTCTGGCACCAGCCAGAGAGGTGCACCACTCATACTTCTGGGCAGGCGGGCAAACTTTCAAAAAGTTAGGAGATGTTATAAAAGGAGATCAAATTGAATTCAGACAAATATTAACACATTTTGAGATGCTTTAAACTAAAGTGTGCATTGTGCTCTCAGCCATAACATTCAAGCATTTCAACAGTACCTTATGTATTATGATTGTAATAAAGGTTTTTTTATGTGCATGTGTCTATGTATAAAGGTTCTATTTCATTCATTTAGAAATGTGTAACATTAAGTTAGGAATACGATGATGATGTGACATTCACAATATTAATTAAGTACACTATGCCAATTTGCTTTTCTTGTAAGTGTAAAATGAAGTGAAATCAGATTTTTGTAATTTTTTTTTTTTAATGCTTTCTAGTTTAAAACTAGTTGTGTAAGGTAATTACTTGAAATATATCTAATTTTGTTTTGTGCTAAATAATATTACCAAAAATCCTCTCTACAGCTTCACTGGCTGTTAAATTTATTCATTCCATTTCTTTTGTAATATGATGTTAACATTTTTCAACATTTGCAATATGTACCTGATATTCATAATTGGTATTGGATAACATGTTACATTCAAAGAAATGTTTTGAGAAACAGATGAAAATGAGGATTGGAATGATATTATGCAATAGTCCACAAACATGCAAACAATCACTGCATATCACAAAAGTCAAGCAGTATATTTTGATGAATTTTTGTTTGAATCATTTATGCAGCTAAATTGAGACTGGTCTTTGTGTAGTGTTGTGTATTCAAAGGGTTTATTAAGATGTATTGCCATAGCCCCCTCTGGTGTCAGAACCATCTCAGTGACTACCAACAATTTTAACCTAATTGACTGGATAGTTTCCATCTTAATTAAGAATACGGAAAGGTAATTATTTATAACCAGATCAAACATTGTGATTCAGCAAAATTCAACACCAGAATTATCATTTATTAATGTATCAATTCAAACAAGATATTCATAATCGCTAGATATTCATGTTAGCTGGAATTAATCTGAACTTGTCCTACATTGTATTTCTGTATTTGGTGATAATCTAGACTTGTGTTTGTATATTTGCATTTTCGCTTAGGAGGATAATTGAGAATGAATTATTTTTCCGGGGAACAGGATTGAAGGTAAAGGTAATATGGGACAGGCTGGGAGTTTCACTACAGGTAGGATCTGAAGAATATTGGAAATGCAAGATGCAGTGCTATTCAGAAAGACAAGTCACAAAGCACTGCAAGCACGAGCAACTGTTTTATATCAAGAAATTGTTTTATCTATAGTTGACAAATTATTGCTCTGTGTTACCTAAATGTAGTGTTTAGTTCTAGTAATAAAAATGTTATAGACAAGGAAATTCTTGCATAATACAAAAAATTAATAAATTAAAAAAATCTAAAATGTGCAAGACTGAAGGAAATTTGAGATGAAATTGTAAGAAAAATACAGAAAACTAAGCCCCAAAAAAGATGAAATAAATATATAAACTGATAAATAAAATGTGGTCTTGCTCTGATTTTTTTTTTTCTTCTTCTTCTTCTTCAGTGAATGTGACTTATAGTCCATGGGCCAGAGGGGGCTACCGTGCACCCCCCCTGTGACCCTACTTCTTGGTTGTATGTTTTCTTAGTATCCCTTTGTTAGAAAAATGATTCCCAAGAAAAAAAACTCATTTGGACTATGTTTTTACCCCCCTATTTGAACCTTTACCAAATTGCACATTTTTCAGGCTTCGCGCTCTTTCTTGGGTCTGTAAATTAAGTAGGTACAATTCATTATTTTTCTCATCCAACACATTGGATCTGCTCAAATTAAAACCACATCTTGTTTAACTATATGATAACAACTAGCCAAAGTTTCAAAACATTTCAATCACGGCTTCAAGTGCTAAGACGTCACATAATTTGCATGTTTCGGAATATGCAAATTCTATCTCAAAATGTGTAAAAATGTGTCAAAATCACTTTGAGTTGCATTTTGTGTGGTGTCTATACTAAGATGAATGATTAGGCTTAAAATTGATGTAATTTTGTTCTTTGATATCCATCTTGTTATAAGGGGATTAGGAGCTCTAGGTTGGTGGTGTAAACACCACCCACATTACCCCCACCACCCCACAAATTGGAAATGAGTCATTTTGAGCAATTTTTCACCTCATATTCGGAGCAAAATGTTGGGCTTTTTTATTTAAATTCTATGAGATAAATGTCATCCAACATGGAATATGTTGGATGTAAGAACACTTCCCAACCCTCCCTTTTATATATTATAGTTAATTAAGTTAATTATCGTAGAATTATAGCCTAATGACATCACATAATTACAATCATTTTGATTATGCAAATTTATATGTTACATTACGTAAAATTATTTTAAAGTTTTTTGTGTGTATTGTGAATAAATAATTGTGTTGAAATGACATGAACTATTATTTGTCATCCATTAACAGTTATCAGGCAGAGGAGGTTATGGGTAGATTCCCCTTCACCCTTTCAGCGATGAATGTCAAATCACAGTTTTACTCTTTGCATACTTTCCTTCTAATATCTCTCTACCTCATCATCAGTGTTTCTGTCTTTCTGACTTCTCTCCCTCTCTCTCTCCCCCCCTCTCCATCCCTCCTACCCCACCCCCTCTTTCTAGCTCTCTATTGTCTCCCCTTATTTTCATCCTTAATCCTAACTTTCATTATTTAGAACATTAACAAACATGTATTATCCAAAGATCAAGCAAAATACCAAATACACAATATATTCATGCTATTCTTGGTTTTCACTTCTTTATGTATAGTCTGTTTGAATTTTATGAACCTAGAAAATTGTTTCCACTGAAGTTTTATGCATATTGTTGATGTCATGTGATACTATAACATTTTAGCTTAGTTGCAAACGAGCAACTTGAGCAATTGCATAATCACATAAATCCAAATGGCTGCCATGCAGTATGGTGAAACTTAACTTTTGAACTATAGCTCACATTTTGAAGAATAAAATATGCATCTTTCCTTTTGACCTTGAAACTGCCATTTGCACAAGTACTGTAACAACCATCGAGCATTCTATCTTGGCAAGTAGTTCGCATCCTGTACTGTGGAGCATCAGTGTTCCATTCCGATTTGATAATTTTGATTCAAATATTTCAAGCTACAGTTCTGTTCTGTCACACAACCCATGATATGATCAAGAGGTTTCCAGAATGAAACAGCTGAAGTTTCAACCGACCAGTATCTTCAGTAGCACGTAACCAAGGAACGTTCATTGAAGATGCAACAAGAAGGTCCTCTTCCATCTTGCTACGTGAACCGTAAAGCAAATCCGGAGTTGACACACTGGAAGGATGATTCTGGTGAAGAGGCATTCAAACAAGGTGCAAGACAAAATTCAACATGTGTATCTCTCTTCAACGAGTTAGGGGACAAGAGTCAAGAGCTCCATTTTAGGCTGGTTTCGTCTCGGCAAAGGGGAGTGCCATCAAATGTGACAACGATAGACTACTACCTGTGATAAATCACCCATAAACTGAATTAGACACAAGACAGAATGTCTAAGAGCGCTGCAGAGGCAAGTCACGAAGTTGGCCAGAATATGTCATTACGACATTTGACTTAGGAGTATGCATGAAGGCCTATCCCTTCTGTGGAACCATCCAGCAGGTACAGGAAGCATATTGTGCTCATTGAACATTCCACGTCCATCTGTGCCTATTTCAAAATGATTGGAAGTAAATGGAAGGACTTTGTCTCCGGATATAGGGAAGGTGGGCATAACAGACCCTAGGGGCAAAACGGAACTTTCTCATAGCTTGACATCAAAGTATTTCTTTCTATAAAATGTATTGCAGTAAATGAGGCATTCGCACCCAATTTACCACTGAAGTTTCATCGAAAAAAAATCAATACCTACAGAGGGGGTGCCATTCAAAAATTTGTACCCTCTGATGTAGGTATTTCTGCTTGGGGCAAAATGGAACCAATGTGTGGCAAAAAGGACCATAATTGGGCTCCTGGAAATTTAGGTGTGCTCGCATCCCTTCTGGAGACTTCCAAAAGTACATTTATTTTGCCAACTTAACAAATTGACAAATCAGTCCCCAGGAGTTAATATTCTTAGGGCAAAAGTACCCTATATGATACCATTTCCCCAACTAATATGCACGAGCAATTTGCCCCCATCGATGTTAACATGGGCAAAACGACTTTTCCGAGATATTTTTTCAGCTTCATTTTGCCGGAAGTATGAAAGGATGAGATTATTGATCGATTTGTCAAACTTCAATAAAACTCGTCAAAAAATATCATTTATAGTCTTGCTCCTATCTGTGACTCCACAGAAGCCACTTAAAGTTACTGGTCCGTTATGCCCCACCTTCCCCTACTCTTGGAATCTGGACTGATGTCCTCGTGGCTCTATGAAAGGTCATGACAGGAAAATATGAAAAGTCTAAAGCCATAAGACCATGTAAATGCTTCGGAAAGGCTTTTTGACGAATCTCTTGTCAACTACTGGAAAGTGATGTGTCTTTATACGTTATCCCCGACGCAGTTCATCAGAGCACTCTGTCCAAACGTACGTAATTCATCAATAACAAGGAAACACTGGAGAAGTCATGGCAATACCCGACCCTTAATAAGTAAATGGCTTCATATGAGAGCTTCAAAAGATCTCTTGGGAATACTGCACAATTTTGGCTGCCTACGTAGGTTGTGTGTTGATTGTTCTCTCACTGATCAGGTCTGTGAAAGAGAACAACTTCACATTGTACTTGCATTGCATATTACTCATGCCTGACCTCTTCTTCACCTTTGATGGCCATAATTACTCCTGCTATTTGACTTACCTTGCTCTTTTCTTGACCAATATCAAGGAATCCCACCCAGGTGCCCGTGATCTACTGCTGTGACTAAGACCGTCTATGGTCACATGAGGAAGTGACGTGGAAGAGAGCGGTTAAAACGGGGACGCACCAACAAAAAATTCAAAGAACCCAACAGAGAAGAGAGTAAAGGATCTAAAGAAACTGATGAACCATGAACAGATTGGATGGTAAAAATACCTCCCTATGAACAACATCTCCCTCCTTGCATCAAGAGTGGAACACTTCCAACCTGGAGTGGTATAATGTTCTATTAAACTCCCTCTTAACTCCCTCCAAACAGTCGATTGGAAAAACCACAGGTGTTGGTGTAATATCTCCAATAGAGGATGAGACACTAGATCCGGAAAACAAGCCAATGCGCCGGCCAACGATACTTGATCTTCCTTAATTTTCCTGAGCAAAATGAGGGATCAGCAGGAATAGTGGTAGGAGTTCGCCCCCACTTCGTCCATTGTATTGCGAAGGCATCCATAGCAAAGGCCTCTGATTCTTGAATCCGTGAACAGAACAGAAGGAGATGATTATTGAGCAAATTCGCGAACAAGTCGACATCGAGAGCACCAAAACTCCTCATTAGCTGTTTAAACACAAGAGTCCACATGCACCAAGGGGAAACACTTAACCCTGTTCTCATCGGCAGGCGACAAAACAGCAAGACATGGACTAAACTGAAGAGAAAGCTGGCTGAACCGATTAAGCAAATGTTTGGTTCTCGTGCATCAAAAACATTTTAAGGACTGTCCAAGCTGCTGCGGCATCCTCGTTGATGACGAACGTGATAGATTGAGTGCGAGTCAGAATGAACTCGGACCATTCCCAAGAGACCAGGAATCTGGGGGAATCCAAGACGCTCTGTGGGATGTAGTGGGATGCAGATGCACTGACAGAACAGTCTCCGACTTTG
>CALNVZ010003425.1:21002105-21064147 GCA_940671915.1 Paracentrotus lividus | reverse complement strand
GAGAGTCAGAAAGACAGAAACACTGATGATGAGGTAGAGAGATATTAGAAGGAAAGTATGCAAAACGAGTAAAACTGTGATTTTGACATTTATGCGCTTGAAAGGGTGAAGGGGACTCTACCCCACAACCCCTCCCTCTGCCTGATAACTGCTAATGGATGACAAATAATAGTTCATGTCAGTTTCACACAAATTATTTCTTCATAATACCACATCAAAACAACTTTAAAAATAATTCTTACATAATATAAACATATAAATTTGCATTATAATGATATGCAAATTATGTGATGTCATTAGGCTATAATTCTACGATAATTAACTTAATTAACTATAATATAATATAAGGGAGGGTTGGGAAGTGTTCTAACATCCCCAAAATATTCCATGTTTGGATGATAATCTCATAGAAATCAATCAAGAAAAAAAAAAAAGCCCAACATTTTGCTCCCCGAATATGAGGTGAAAATTGCTCAAAATGACTCATTTCCAATTTGTGGGCGTGGTGGGGGTAATGTGGGTGGGTGTTTAACACCACCAACCTAGAGCTCCGTAATCCCACCTTATAACAAGATGGATATCAAAGAACAAAATTACATTAATTTTAAGCCTAAATCATTCATCTTAGTATAGACACCACACAAAATGCAACTCAAAAGTGATTTTGACACATTTTTGACACATTTTTTTGAATAGAAATTTGCATATCCTGAAACATGCAAATTATGTGACGTCTTTAGCACTGAAGCCGTGATTAAATGTTGAAACTTTGGCTAGTTATTTCCATATAGTTAAACAAGATGTGTTAAATTAGAGCAGATCAAGTGTTTTTGATGAGAAAATAATGAATTGTACCTACTCTAATTTACAGACCCCAAGAAAGAGCGCGAAGCTGAAAAATGTGCATTTTTGGTAAGGTTCAATAGAGGGGTAAAAACATAGTTCCAAATTGGTTTTTTCTTGCGGAACATCATTTTTCTAACAAAAGGGATACTAAAGAACAAAACTACACCCAAGAAGTAGGGTCACAGGGGGGGTGCACGGTAGCCCCCTCTGGCCCATGGACTATTACAGCAAAGGATTGCTTCTTGTTTATGCCTTATTATTCGCTAATGCGAATCCAAAATAAACAATTCTGACATAATGCCCTTTTCTCTTGAAAAGGGAATTATACGATTTGTTTCAAACAACTATACAACAATCTGTAATGGATTGTATTAACATGCAAATTTAAACTAATTTTAATATATCATGGTCGGTTTAACATTTGTTGTTATAAATTTCCCAAATTTCTTAATGCGTTCTTACATCTCAAACATTGAATTTAGCAAACAAAACAGAATTTAATTTTAAAAAGAATGTCTATTAGCATGGTTGATATTTTATTTTGTAAAATTCACCTGTACAAATCATTGAATTAACAAAACCTCTATTTGACATGTATCCCTAATTAATTCTGAGTGTTGAGTTTTCAAAAGATTCTGAGCCAATGTCTGCATTAACTAATTAAAAGCATTGCCATTTATAATATATTTTTTATTCCATTTGACTTGGGATATATTCCATTTTCATTCGATTGAATACATGTATCTATATTCATTGATCCTTCCAAAGTCTACTTTGAAAAAAAAAAGGAAAAAAATGAATTACAAGTACTTTAAAACGTAGAACGCATACAATTTAATTCCCCCCCCCCAAACCTACATGTACGCAATAAACTGTGCTACATGATGTACACATACACATTGTGGATATGATGTTGAAGTGCTGCAAACAGCATTAATGAAATACTGACCAAAAGTTTGATTTATTGTTGGGTTTTAAAAATTAGCTAAAACTAACAAAAGTGTTAGCGCACATGTACAAGCATTTTATATTGAAAAAAATTCAGAGGGTTATCTAAGCAAACTGAGTAGCGGTATGAATTATTGATGCTCATAATCGGGTGCTATTCTGCAGACAAGTGTAACAGGTTCATACTTTTCATGTGAATATTGAAGCAACGTGGGAGTAGTGAAAGAATATGGAAATGAGTTTCTTACCTTCTCTTATCTTGCCTGTTGTGGGAGGCAAATCAGGAGCCTGTGAATATGAGAAAATAGTGTTAAAAATAAAGGTTGTGAAAGAGCTTTTCCAGTAAATATCAAAGACTCATCCTAATCATCATACATCTACGTCATCAAAGGAAAATCAGAATATATTTGTCAGTAAATGTGTTACACCTGTCATAAACCTGAAAATTTGGCATTTAAAGTATTTATACATTCAAGTGCTTTCAAAACGATAATCTTGTCATTAGAAAATGAAAAGGAACTCAAAGCTGGAGAGGTGGCATTGCAAAGATGCAACTTCTGCAAACTTAACAAAACAATGTTGTCACTTGCAAGTGACAAGAAAATATGTATATAAGTGCGTGTGAAAGTCAAGGGCACTGTTGCATAAAACTTCCTATTATAGTAACCTTCCAATTAATGGTAACTATCATGTAATACTGGATTCTAATTGGCTCTTGAGCAAAGTTACCACGATAATTACCACTGATGGCAAAGTTACAATAATAGTAACTTTTTTATGCAACCCCACCCAGGTGTTTTTGGCATGTTATAAGTTACAATAACTTCTTCTCTATTTCTTCTAGTGCCGTTCTCTAGATATGACATAGGTGATCATTCTATGCCAATCCTCTCAGTTTAGAGAGTATTTTATGAGTTCTAGAGTTGACTTCCCACTCAATTTGGATATTCTTTTAAGATCATCCTCTGTCTTCCTCTTGCTCTCTTTCCTTCTACCTTTCCTGTCAAGGTCAATCTTTCAATTACTGTTTTCAGGAGATAGTGACCAAGAAACTTGAGTTGATGGGTTCTGATTGTTGTAAGGAGTTTCTTTTCAGTATTTGCCCTGATCAAGACAGCCTCATTTGATGCGTGGCTTGTCCAACTTATTCTGAGCATTCTTCAGAAAAAAACTTTAAAAATTCAAATACTTACACGCATGGTCTCTGATTCCTTGGCAGGTCGCTGCTGGCTTGAGAAGTCTTGCGCACCCATCTTCTGCTCTGGTTCTGACATGAGTCCTTTATCTTCATCTTCTCCCTCCTCATCATCCTCTGTCCTGACATAGCACTGAGGGTCACGACGCTTCATGTACTCTGCTCGCTGCTCAACATGGCTGCGACGCATCTCCTCGTTCCTGAAGTAGAGTAGAGTGGAACAAATAGCAAGCAAAATTAATAATTCAGAAGTTTGGGAAAATGCACTGTTTGAATCGAAGTAAAAGATGAAAAGAATTAGTAAAGTTCACACTAGAATTTCAAGAAACATGTTTAGTGACAGGACTGCATTTTAAATATTTAGTATTTAGCATAAATTTCATGAAATAAATCTTTCATGGTTGTTTTTTTGTTTTTTTTTGCTATCAAGTTACTGTTGGTCAGCCAATATTTGAGAAAGAAAAGACTGCAATTCTTACCGTCTTCTCCGGTCTTCTATGACTCTAGATTTCTTCTGATCCTCCTCATGTCTCCTAGCAGCATCAGGGTTCCTGATCCACACTGGTACTTCCTCTGGAGTGTAAAATGATGGAGCTTTCATTAATTTGGATTTACTGCTACTCAGGGCAGTGTGTAGCTCTTTCATGGCAGCGTCAACATCGACTTGTTCAGTGGGAGTAGCGTCAGGTTCCTGCTGATACTGATGAGGTGACACGGGAGAGGTCTTCTGATGGTAGTCCTCAAGAGGTCTTTTCTCTGTACATTTGTGAAGAGTAGTCCTGCTCAAAGGAATGGTAGGGAGTAATGGTGGTATTGGCCCCTTTGTGTTAGAACAGGTTCGCTCCCGTCTTCTTCTGCATCTGAAAATTGATCTGCCTCTGGATGCAACTGTTGGGGTTGGTAGCGCTTAAATTGAGTGTGCTCTCCCAATACCCGCATGCCCTGCCAAGCGGAATCCAACAGCATCATACTCCAAGGCTTAGCTTAGGAAGGGCTGCCTTGCCTTCTTGAGGAATGGAAGATGTACTAGAGGTGTCTGAAGTAACAGAATGGGATTCTTGCTGTGTCCTTGTGGCTCATCCTGGGGCTTCTTGTAAGAGTTCCTAAGGTCGCCAGTTCCTCTCTGAGCTGCACGGATAAGAGACTGCTATTCATGCCAGGTCCTCTTGGTCCACTGCCCAATAGGTTACCTCCTTGAGATCCCAATAGTCCAAGTTCTTCTTTGTTATTTGTCTTCTGATCGCTTCTGATTCATTCTCTTCATCTTCACTGGAGCTACGGTTTGCAAGTTCATAGCTGTTCTTCTCCTCCGTACCCAAATTCGTCTACACTTCCCGATGGGCTCTTTCCTTGTCTGTTCTTAATCTTGATTGGACTTGGTTTGGCATCTTTTTCGTTAAGTATGCTCCACACTCTGCAATGTCATCAAATACAACCTCCCCAGATTGAGCATCAGATTTCTCTTCTATTTCATAGGAATACCCTTAGTAGGGTCATACTGTCTTGAGTTGGGTCTAGATCTCCTTACTACTGGCTCAAGTCGAGATGGTTAGCATTGGAGTTATTCCTGGGTTGTTCTCTAGGGGCTGGTCTAGAGGATCGCATCTTCTCAGGGGATGAGCTAGAGCTTCTGGACATTTCCCTGCTTGGAAGAGGATCTTCATTGTACTTCATTCTGTGTGTTGGACTCGTCTGCTTTGGAGGTCCTTTGGATGAGTTTAATGATGACACAGAAGCATATTCTGCAATATGTCTGTTTGCAATGAGCCTTCATTGGACTATCCATTCTCTCCATCTGCTCTCTTTGGCTTACTATTATGAGTTCTTTTAACTTCTTGCTGTATTGAAGTGAAGCTAGATTCTTTTCAATTTCATACATCTCCTTAACTCCTCCCTTAGTCTTGATTTAAGTACTGATACTGGTTGGGCTCCCCCTGGAAGAGGCATTTCTTCTGCTCTCACCACTGGAAAACCTCCTGGACCCCTCTGCCTTCATTCTGCTTTCTGGCATGCCACTTCCTTCTCGAGGTGACTTGGTTATTGTCGAGAGCTTCTTTGAGATACAAATTCCCCTTGCCCGTGTCACTCCTTCTACTATCCCTTTGATAGCCCGCCGCTGTGAAGGGGCCTTGTGTGAGGCACTGGAGCTATGTCCCTGGACTTTGATGAACCATCTTACTGCTAGACATTGCAGCAGGGTTTCTTTGAACGCTTTGGGCCGCCCCTGGAGCCGGTCTGCGTGGAATTTTATTGCGAGATTCCTTGTGTCTCTGACAGGACTACTAGCCGGCTTAGGACTCTTTCTATCTTGTCCTGTATCCTCTTCTCATGGCCTTTTCGATCAGTTCCTGGCTACTTGGTTCTGCCCTCCCAGGATCCCTGGGACATCCCTAGATCATCTAACCTAAATTGATGTGGTCTTGTCTCCTCACTTTGGTTACTTGAGTTGCTGTGTAAACTATCCAGTGAGATTAACTCTGAATTCATACTGACTGGTTTCTATTCAAAGTCATGCTGCTGGACTGGCAATTGCTCCTCTTGATCTGCCTCTGCAGAATCACTAGCTGCGTATCTAGAATGTTCTCC
This sequence comes from Paracentrotus lividus, assembly GCA_940671915.1. Classification (NCBI taxonomy): domain Eukaryota; kingdom Metazoa; phylum Echinodermata; class Echinoidea; order Camarodonta; family Echinidae; genus Paracentrotus; species Paracentrotus lividus. The sequence goes on along the minus strand of CALNVZ010003425.1, from coordinate 21,058,572 downwards.
TCTGGACCCAGGGTATCCCTATCAACAATTACATAATCACCAGTCATTTGAGAGTGTTCACCTATTCTCAACTTGTCATTATGACTGTATTCATCTACCTGTTCTTTATCTTCTTCCTCTTGTTCATACTTCATATCTACTCTTGATTCCTCATTGGACTTATCACCTGAAGCGGCAATGGGATCTGGTAAATCAGATTCGGTGTACTCCTGATACACAGCACCCTTCTCCCTGAAATCATGATCAGCTTCATAGTCCTGTTCACTCCCATTGTAGGCTGGATTATCTTCGACATATTGGCGACTCTCTGTGTATGACTGTCTCTCTCCGTATCCCCCATCCATATAACCATACCTGATGTCCACCTCCTCAAACCTATCTTCTCCTTCTGCATGGTCTTCCTCTGCATCGTAACCTTGCATTCCACCTTCACCATCCATTATGCCATTATCATCCACCACACCACTGTCTTCGTACTGATCATCGCGATCATAGACCATGTCCCTGTTCTCCTGGGTGACATCATCAAGGTAATCCTTGTCCTTATCGCTTTCAGTCAGGTCATCCCTGATATGTCCCTGACCACTGTCTTCCGTCCCTTCCCTTGTGCCATCATCTCCTTCGGAGTACTGATACGTTGTCCCGTATCCTATCCCTTGCACACCAGTATCACCTTGATCGATGAAGAAGGTATCGCCGTACTCATCCTGACCATCCTCTTCAGGAGATTGCTTTGGCTCCATCCTCACTTCATCTGCATCATCATGGTGGCCATTCCATGCATCTTCTGTCCTTTCCTCCTGGACTTCCTCTTCGGCGGTATCAGACTCTGGAAGCTCTCCATTGGTTCCATCATGTTCCTGGTCCTCTTCCATCCTGGATGACAGGTGTCCGTTACGATGGATGTAAGGATTTGGGTCTGATGGCGGATGAGTCTTTGGATTCAACATATCACTTTCCACATCCTCCAGAGCATCGTCAAATTGAGACTGCTCCCTCCGCGCCATCATGGAGACAGCACACCTGCAGATGAAATAGAAGAAAAACATAATGGTCAAAAGTTGGAAATAGAAATAAAAGGGTTATTTGACCTTGATAGTAAGTATTATAATATGTAAGTTGTTCCTAGGCAAAATATATCTCTTTTTTCCTAGATATGTTTGTCTATGTTTGCATATCTTTAAAAAATTTGTGTTATGTATCCGGGCAAATGTAATTTCTACTGGATTTATGTGCATGCTGGCAGTTAGAGTGAAATAAGCGATCCCCATGTCAATTGAGAGAAGGTGTTTTTTTTAATGTACTTTAGCAATTTCAGGATCAAATTTGCCCAAATGAATTGTTAATATTTTCAAAATAAGTACCCAAAGGTTGTAGTGTGTACATGTACTTAATGTTATTCCTGCTGACAAAAAAAGTTTGTATATATCCAAAGGGCCATCTATCCCATTACTAATTACTCCATTTAAACAGCAAACATTGAGGAAATATGTATACTGCCTGACACTTTTGGACAAAATACAAGACAAAGGTGGTTGACGTAGTTACACCAACAGCTACGTGTAAAAAAAAAAAAGATTAGATGCCTTGGTTGGGAAGGGAGACTTGACAGCTAATCCAAGGACCTACGACTTCAGGTTAATGTCTGCACCCCTCATTTCTAATTAATAATTTGCACTGCTGTTTGTTATCTACATAGCTCTGAGTGACATCAGACATGACATTGAAATATTGCAGATGTGTTGTGTTTATCCCTGTTCTGATGTATTTAATCTTTATGTTTGTCTTTAAAAAAAATATAAATACATAGTGTGGTGAATGCAGGTTATTAATTTTGCTCCTGTAGGCTTAATAACAATTTCATAGAAAAAAATAATAAAGTATAAAAAAGTAGAATATTGCAAAGCGCAACTTTATTCAATTCACCAAATGTTTGAGAATTAGTTCATATCTTTATGTACTATGTACATATGTTCATATACACTCATTTAGCACAGGTATTGCAACACAGCTAAATGCGTGCAATTTTTCATATTTACAGGTCTTTTATATATTGTTATATTTCATTCATGGCCAGAGATTTTCAGAAAATTTTTATATATTCTGAATGAGGAGACTTGTCCCTTTTCATTCCTGAGATCAGTAAATACTCAGACAGGGGCACTTTTTTAAACAAAGGGGCGACAGATGAACAAAGGCCCCTAAAAATGAAATTTTAAGAGGTGGGGATTATCAGTGAATGAAATTATTAAGGAGGAGTCATATTTCTCTGAAAACTGTTTACATGTTTTCATTATGCTTGTGGCAAATTAAAAATAGTCATAAGGAACCATCACAAAGGCTAATGAAAGAAACAACATGCTCAGAAGACAAAATTCGATGCGTGGCAAAATCAGACGTCATGAATATCCAGCAAAATATAATAGAAGTGTGAAAATTTTGATTTTTATTGTAATATATATAAACACAACACAAAAAGAAAGTTCCCCCTATTTCAGATATCAATAATTTTTTAACCAGGAGAAATTTGAAAAAATCTAATTATATGTCCATGTAGGGAATTTAATTAGCCACAATGGGAGCGAATTTTAGGAATAATCATCAAGTCATGCTTCATTGAGCAATGGTTGAATGCAAAAATGTCATTTTTTGAAGTTCGCAAGCCTAAAATGGCAACTTTGATTCAATGATAACGGACCCATTTTCAGATTTTAAACATTTTTCACGTCAGAATGTATGCAAAACGTGCTTCCCAATATACAAAAACAAAATTTATGTCAAATTTCACGGTTGAGTGAGCATGCAGCAAAAATTGCTCAAACTGCGATTTTTACTTCTTTGCCATGGTATAATCGATCAAATATGATGGAATTCCTGTTGTGGAAGTGTATGAAACCAATATCCATTCATTCACGGTTGAATGAACCCATCAAACAACCAAAATATAAGCCATTTTAGAATTACAAAAATGCATTGTAGTAATTTTATGCACTAGAAAGCATCTCAATAACATTTTTTGGGTTGTATTTATATTCTTTGGGCACGTGTCAATGAACCTATGGCATTTATTTACAAATTCATGCTTCAGTGAGCACGTGAGACTGGAAAAGCCCTTTTCTCACGTACGGACTCAAATTCAAATTCTTACTTTGATTGGATATAACAATTCTTTTCGGGGAGTACCTTTGATTTTATTTTCATAAAAATCCAGATGTTTCACGCCTCAGTGGGCATAAGATACAAGAAAATCATGAAAATGAGAAGAAAGTTTGGGGCTTCGTCATGGTTCAGTGACTTTTCAAATTCGTAATTTGAATAAAGATCATGTTAGTTAGAGACCAGTTGAAGCTATGTGCAAAGTTTCATAAAATAATTCAGAGTCAAATGGACAAAAACTTACAATTAAAATATGCTAAATTTCACTTTTGTTTAGCTTTTGTTAAACCTCTGTACATAAAGTCAATGGAAGAGAAATGAATACATGACAAATGTGAAATTCTGCCAATTTCATTGATGATTTATTGTATTTCTGCTGTGAGTTATGTCACGAAACTTGGCACACAGCTTCAACTGATCTCTAACTAACAGGATCTTGGTTCAAATTACGTATTCGAAAAGTCACTGAACCATGACAAAGCCCCAAACTTTCTTCTCATTTGCATGATTTTCTGGTATCTTGTGCCCACTGAGGCGTGCAACATCGGGTTTTTTGTGAAAATAAAATCAAAAGTACTCCCCAAAAAGAGCAGTTATATTCAATCAAAGTAAGAATTTGAATTTTAGTCAGTACGTGACAAAAGGGCTTTTCCAGTCTCACGTGCTCACTGAAGCATGAATTTGCAAATAAATGCCATAGGTTCATTGACACGTGCCCAAAGAATATAAATACAACCCAAAAAATGTTACTGAGATGTTTTTTAGGGCATAAAATTACGACAATGCATTTTTGTAATTCTAAAATGGTCTATTTTTTGGTTGTTTGATGGGTTCATTCAACCGTGAATGAATGGATATTGGTTTCATACACTTCCACAACAGGAATTCCATCATATTTGATCGATTATACCATGGTAAAGAAGTAAAAATCGCAGTTTGGGCAATTTTTGCTGCATGCTCACTCAACCGTAAAATTTGACGCAAATTTCGTTTTTGGATATTGGGAAGCACGTTTTGCATACATGCTGACGTGAATAAATGTTAAAATCTGAAAATGGGTCCGTTATCATTGAATCAAAGTTGCCATTTTAGGCTTGCGATCTTCAAAAAATGACATTTTTGCATACAACCATTGCTCACTGAAGCATGACTTGATGATTTTCCCTAAAATTCGCTCCCATTGTGGCTAATTAAATTCCCTACATGGACATATAATTAGATTTGTCATATTCCTCCTGGTTAAAAAGTTATTGATATCTGAAATAGGGGGAACTTTCTTTTTGTGTTGTGTTTATATATATATATACATTTACTTCAAGAATTCAACAGTAATTTGGGAATTCTGTGGAATAAACTTGCATTAAATCGTTTCTGTAATAAGGGACTAAAATTTTCCTTGGCAATGATAGAAATAATTTTATATTCTCCGTGTGTTCCTTCTTTTGTCTTTCATTGTAGTGCTACCTCTTTGGTCATTTTCAATTAACTACAAGCATAATGAAAACATATAAACAGTTTTCGGAGAAATATGGCTCCTCCTTAATAATTTTATTCACTAATAATCTCCACCTCTTATAATTTCATTTTTAGGGTCTTTGTTCATTTGTCGCCCCTTTGTTTAAAAAAGTGGCCCTGTCTGAGTATTTACTAATCTTAGGAATTAAAAGAGACAAGTCTCCTCTTTCAGAATATATAAAATTTTTCGGAAAATCTCTGGCCTTGAATGAAATATGACAATATATAAAAGATTGGAAAATATGAAAAAATGCACGCATTTAACTATGTTGCAATACCAGTGCTAAGTGAGTGTATGTATAGAATTGTATTTGACATGATAAATACATATCCAATCACACAAAAAGGACATAATTGGGCAGGATCCAGTTGTGCATATTCTGAGCGTGACTTGAATTCAAGATGATCAAGAAACTAAGCTAAATGGGCAGTAGACTACTACACATACATGTACATGTACAGCACTTCTTTGAAAGACAAGCATCTTTAATCAACATTTCTTCTGTCAATGCTTCAGCTCATGTAAATGAACGCCTGAAAGTGATGATCCTTAATTAAAGGTCAACTTGCCTATTCCTACATGTCAAAACATATCTATGGGTGTGAATTACAAAGCATGTCCTATGGATTTTCAACGCTTGCCCGGTGAGAAACGGGAGAAAGCCAGAGATTGAAATCAATTTCTAGCTGAAACCAATCGTGACAAGAAGCCCATCTGAATGCGGAGAGACAATGAATGACATATACCAGCTGAGAGGCTCAAGGTAGCTCTCATCCATTCTAGAACATCAATAGATACCTTAATCGAAATAAAGATTTGTGCATCCATTTCCATATCAACGCATCTGTGGTTAGTACAGCTTCCAAGCAGGAAGCTAATTATCTCTTTTTTACTCAATGTTCCAATTTGCTGGAATGTCTCTTTCGAAATGGTAAATTTATTAATCTGATGAGAAAAATGATGAATATTTCAGGGCCCACACATTTAAAAAAAATTGATCCTTCATATCTTTCCTCCCTTTGATCTGACCTTTAATTTCTAAAACTATCTGAATTATTCATGATTTTTGCCTACTTAAAATGTGAAGTTGATTTGATTTAAAATCTCATTTGATTAAAAAAAAAAAAACTTGCTCCAATAGACTCTGAGTGCACTTTGAATTGCTTAGAAATAGCAGGTATAGTGACAAACGCAATTGCACTTTCAACCAAGCAAAAGACAGGATTGGGAAAGATTCTTAAAATGGGGGATGTGAAATAAATAGAATTTACTTTCATATATTGTTGTTATACAGTACACATTGTAGAAACTGTGGTCACACACACTGTACATCTACCTTGCTTGCCTTCCTGTGGGGTTATTTTCACTCTAAAACACTTACTGGGGCTTGAAACAAGGCTACCTCCTTGAAACCTGAGACTCAAGAATATTCAGACTGATGGATCAAAACAAAAAATCCAATATCAAAACGAGACTTCAGCCATTAGCTGACATTTCAGCTTTCTACAGTGGCTTTAGTGCAGACTATTCAACTTCCAAACCCTAAATATCCCAACAATATTTTACAATAGAATCAATTACAGAAATTTATTTATGCACCTACTTTACCAGATACAAATGGCTTAAAAACTGTGTCTGTGATGCATGTACACATGTACTTTTTACCAAGCAATGGCAATTTACAAGAGTGTAATGGTTAAGTCACGATTGAAACTCATCATCCTACTTGCGCTTATTCACTTGCCCATGACTAATTAAAATAAATTTTTTCACACCACTATCAAAAGCCAAGCTAAACCAGAAATTCATATATTTCATCAAGACATGAGAACACAGCAGATGGCAGCAAATGTGGCAAGATAAAAGCTCTGAACCTAGCTCAGGAGGAATTTCTGATTGTCTACTTCCAAAACGTGGCAAAGACGCATGAAAAATGTGATAGGTTGAAGGGAAGACAAATATGCATTGTTCAATTTCAATCAATCATCCAAGAAACACAAATAGAAATATCGCCTCTAGTTTTCCAATCCTTATGCTTCTTTTTACCTCAGGCTGCGTCCATAAATCTTTTTTCAATCCAGTGTTGTGAATAAGAAACACAGGTCAAAATCACAAATTTCATGGTCCTGGATTCATAGAATTTGGGGGTTTTGGAACAAATTGGCGTTTCAAATGAATAGAAAGTTCTACCAAACTTTTGAGATCTCATTTTCCCCACAATTTCAGATAACACCATCGGTAAAGAAACATTCCACATGCAAATCTTTTTCTTCCATGATGTCAAAAAATTGCATTTACCGATACAGTGTAAGATCTTGTGAATGCAACTATCTTTTAAACTAAAATTGTTTCAAATCAGTGACATTGGGCTGTCAACAAGACAGATTTACGTCTCGTAAATAGACAGATAAGAACAGAAATTAAGCTGAATATAACCAAATATGTACCTGTAAAAAGATTGAATTATATGATCAGTTATTATCTATATGTATATTTGGCATTTTACCTGTGCAATATTACGCCGTATTGCATGGTCTCAATGTAAGTACTGCTTTTCACAGTTTATGCTTTCTGAATAAGATCATAGATAATAATAATTACATTGGATGGTTTTACTTCATGGGATACCAAAATATTCCACTTGTTAGGGCCAATATTGCACTCGGCTTTGATTTATGCAATATAGGCCCTAACTCATGAATATTTCTGGTATCCCATCTGAGCCATTCAATATCATATAACTATTGTCTCTTTTGATACACTCCAACTTTAAAACTAGCAAATTGACCATTACATTGATATTTTTATACAAGTTGAATCTTTGTGAACATTTGAATTTGACAATTAAAGTAGATCTCAACATAAACTGAAAATTTGAAAGTTTATATTTTGAGATTTACCAAAACTATAAACCAGCTGAGATTGTTTCTACATAATGTAACTGCGATTCTAATTGAATTCCAAGTGGAACATTTTTCTTTTTTCCGTGATCTCAAAAATTGGTTCATTTGTCAAAAATACAGATACATGACTGTAAATGGTCATATTCAATTTAAAGTGGACATTTTGCTGAAAATTTAATGTGTCACTGTGCCTTTGAAAATGCAAATTAGGATCTGAAATCAACACAAACGCTTCTTTGCAATACAACCAATTATTTAAGTTCAAATATTATGTGATCCACTTTTCTTGCGCTGAATAATTGAAAAAACAGGAATTTGCACATATGGGACTATGGTGCTTTAAATGCCTGTTATTCTTATATTTAGTCACTTTTGTCAGATTTTGTTTTGTTTGTTTAAAGTAATTATCATGGACTACTCTAGCATGACATATACACACAGGTAATTTGGATATAGTTATTTACTTGAATTGTTGCATTTTTTGCACTGGTCGTGCCACTTACGTTTTGGATGTTGTATCACGTACTCACGACACATAGAGTTGGACCATTTTCCACAGAGAGGGAATGATTGATAAGGACAATAAATGTCAGAGAGGTACACTATTCATGTACATATACCAGCCCTTTAATATGGTACCCTTAGAGATCTACTTGGGCACAAATCCAACTATAACCAATAATGGTCAGAAATCCATGTGCAAAATTTGTTGTGTCACTCACTCACTATTTTTTAATCATAATTTCCAGGACCAATTGTAAAATTCAAATCCAACTGGTAATGACATATGCCACTCCTACATTATACATAATACGGTAGTCATGATCCATTCATAACCTACAAGTGCGAAGATATGTGCCCTTCTATCAGTCCAAATGTTGTGTCACTCACGTTTGAATATGACCAAATAAACAAATATGAATGGAAATGAAGCTGATGAATATACAGTCCACTAAAAGGGTTAGAAAAAAGATGGATATGAACGCAGCCCGAAACATAGTGATGGGCAGAGGCATCTTCACCTTCATCCTACTTGTTCAGAAGATTTCACACTTTCAACCAAGGTGTGAAATTACTTGTAAATGATGTATGACCACTCATATATGAGCCTACTGCATCTTACCAATACCAATGGTCTCCAACTTCTCTCCAGCCATCTTCCCCCAACCCCTTTCCCCAATCTCTTATACTCTCTCTCTCTCATTTTCTTTCTTTTACTTGATTTTGTATTTTTGTACATATCTGTCATGGTCTTACTCTATCTCTGCTTATAACTCTCTCTCTCTCTCTCTCTCTCTCTCTCTCTCTCCTCCTCCTCTCACTTTATCTTACTCCATCTCCCTATTTCTTAATTTTTTCTGTATCTCTAAAAGATTTCTCAATCAAATTTTAGTTTTCAAATCATTTTATGGCAAGTTTATACTGATCCATCAAGAAATTATCCAACTTTTCTTTAATTTGTTTATTTGTACTGAACCATGAATCAGAGGAGATCTTGCTGGTTATGCAAACAGACACCTACAGAGCCTATGGAAGTGCGTTGGTTTTGGAAACCAGCGACGATTTTGTTCTCCCTTTAAAATAGGGCCGGCTCGAGCTCTCCAATTTCCTTCGTCACCCTGAATACCCCTGACAATGAGAAAAAAATGATGAGTCTTAGAACTTTGGCAGGGCTCTTGTTGTTTACACTGCCAAACATCAGGCCGAGGCTGTGTTTACTTGACTTCTCACTTCGGCTTTCAGGAGCCGCCATCCTCCCCTCTCCCAGCCCTCTCCGGCTACAAATCACCAGTAATCAGAGTTCAGCCCCATCCCATTATCAATGCTAATTGTCCTCATTCCAGTGCAGGCGCATGAAATAGCCATGCAATTAGAACGTCATTAAATGCACAGCATGCTCCAAACTACCAAGCAACAACATGAGCCAAGTATTTATACATCTGGTCCCGGCAGATGGATGTAAAACACTCATGGAGAGTCAAAGAGGGAGAAAAGTCTTCAATTTCAAGGCAGTGTTAGCCAACAAGAAATAGTCAAAAGGTCATATAATTTAATTATAGGACATACACCGAAGTATACCAATCTATGATGGTATTTATTTCCTTATAGTCATTCCACTTTCTTTAACAGGAATACTACCCTGAAGTTAGTTAGTTTCAACAAAAACAGGAAAAATTTGAAAACATATTAGCAAAGGTTTGACAAAAATCTTCAAGGATATTATAAAAAAGTTATAAAATGTCCAAAGTTTTTGTCTAAGATGTCACTATGTACATACATGTACATGTATGAAGCTGCTTTCCAAGCTGGTTCTTGTTTTGGTAATATTGAATGATATCAATTAGATTGGTCTCCTGATACAAAACTGTTACAACATTTTTTTACTAGCTGCACCCGGCGCTACGCGCCGGGGCAGCTAGTAGGTCCACCCCCGGCCCCCTGACAGTTACAAATTTATGAAAATATAATTGCTCAGGCGAAAATGCTATAAGAATATAGGCTTTTACACTTGCCACCCGGCCTCCCCCTTTTTTTATTTATTTATTTATTCATTTATTTCTTATTATATTTATTTATCTCTTTGCGAAGCCTCAGTTTCACGGGATTGATACTGTAACATCATTAATCTTTGTGCGGAAAAAAACTGTGGCTTTCAATTTTAATTTTTTTTTTTTTTTTCATTTTTCTTGGGCAGCTAGCAGGTCCACCCCCTGACAGTTACAAATTTATGAAAATGGTAATTGCTCAGGCGAAAATGCTATAAGAATATAGGCTTTTACACTTGTCACCCTCCCCTTTTTTTATTTATTTATTTATTTATTTCTAATATTATTTATCTATTGCGAAGCCTCAGTTTCACGGGATTGATACTGTAACATCATTAAATCTTTTGCACGGAAAAAAAACGTGGCTTTCAATTTTTATTATTTTTTTTTTTTTTTTCATTTTTTCTTGTAATTAGAAGAAAAAAAGAAATAATTTTTATTTCTTTTTTTTTTTTTTTTTTTGGGGGGGCAAAATTTCAAAGCTTGTCTTCACGGGATCACTGTAAAACCGAAATATTGGTGTGCCTGTAAGTGTACATTTTTTTTTTTTCATGTGTACCTTGGCGCAACCATAGAATACTGCCCCCGCCCCCCTACAATTCTATAATTTTACACTCTTTTCCTGCCCCAATTTTTTTGTTTTTAATTATACAAAAAGGAATTTTTTTTTTTTTTTTGGGGGGGGGGCTTGGGTCAATTTGCGAAGCCTCAGTTTCACGGAATCGATACTGTACAACCGAAAAATTCTTTGAGGGAAAAATCGGTCTGCCTGGCGTAACCGTAAAATTTTGCCCGGGCCCCTCCCCGGCCCCCCCCCCAATTCAATAATTTTACAGTCTTTTGCTGCTCGATTTACTTTTTTATAGTTGAGGGAAATGGGGGGGGTAATTCTCTAAGTTCTAGTGTTTCCGCGTACACTTGGCGTAACCGTAGAGTTCACCCTCCCCCCCCCCCCCCCCACAATTCGCTGCTGGAGCCAATTTGACTATAAAAAAAAAATCAATATAACTTGATGAAAATCAAACCATACGCCTAAATCTCAAGACTGGATTTTAATGTGTAAGTAATTTTTTCCTGCATACACGTGGCGTAACTGTAAAGTACTTTTTTCCGCGTACTCTACCAAACTCTACGGTTACGCCAAGTGTACGCAGAAATTTTTTTTTAAAATCTATTTTCTTTCTTGCATGAGAATAAAAAAAAAGGGGCTGGGTGGGACAAAAGTGTATGTAATTTTTTCCTGTGTATATAGGCCTACACTTAGCGTAACCGTAGAGTTCAAGTTCGCCCCCACCCCCAAATTCGCTGCCCGAGCTTTTTTTACTATTTAAATGCAAAAAAAAAAAAAAAATCAATTTAGGTCTAGACCTAGAAGTCTAACTGGATTTTTTTTTCTTGCATGATAATTTTTTAAAAAAGGGGCTGGGGGCGAGACAAAAATTGTACGTAATTTTTATCCCCGCGTCAACTTTTTCCTGCATACACGTGGCGTAACCGTAAAGTAATTTTGTTCCGCGTACTCTACCAAACTCTAAGGTTACGCCAAGTGTACGCGGAAAAACTCAATTTAGCTGGATGAAAAGAAAAGTTTTTATCTATTTTCTTTCTTGCATGAGAATTAAAAAAAAGAAGGGGTGGGAGTGGGACAAAAGTGTACGTACTTTTTTCCTGCGTAGGCCGATACACTTGCGTACCCGTAGAGTTCGAGTTCGTCCCCCACTCCAAATTCCCTGCCCGAGCTATTTTTTACTATTTGAATGCAAAAAAAAAAAAAAAAAATCTAGATCTAACTGTTAGAAGTCAAACTGGATTTTTTTTTTTCTTGCATGATAATTTTTAAAAAAGGGGGTGGGCGTGAGACAAAATTGTAAGTAATTTTTTCCCTGCGTACACGGTAAACTTGGTTAACCGTAGAGTTCACCCCCCCGCCCCCCCACAATACGCTGCTCGAGCTATTTTTATTATTTGTATGAATTTTAAAAAAAAATTCAACTGGATGAAAATCAAACAATAGTAGGCTTAGAATTAGATCAGATCATATCACATAACGTTAGAGATAGTCAACGCCTAACGTTAATTTCAAGACTGGATTTGCATGCACCGCACCCAAGCAGTTCATCAATGTCCCTATTAGAATTTATAAATTATGCAACTCGCACACATCTCACACCCGTTCACAGTCACATTCAAACACTACAATTTACACCACGCGTGGGACCGAGCTTATAGAATTTGCTTTAAAATTGATAAAAATTTGTGTTTTTGATAAGCAGCACTAAAATCTTTTGGAGCTCCATATCATCCATTTCCAATGTCATGCAAATTTGTATACTTTTTGTACCTAATTAGTCGAGTCCTAGCCACCTAGCTAGCTACGCGCGCAGGCCGATGCGATATTTACATGCCGCGCCAACATACATCCACAGCTGCACAGGCTAGGCAGGCTAGACCGTTGACCGATGCCATTTTACATGCCGCGCACTTAGCTAGCTAGCTTGCCTGTCCACACGTTTCTTTTAAATATTTCATTAAATATGTTTGATATTTAGAGAAAAAATAATTATTCAATGAAAAGTATTTATTTTTTAAATTTGTTAAAGAATTATGTCGAATTTATTTATATAATTGTATGCATAGGTTGAAAGTCGATCTCTAAGTTTAACTTAAATGTTTTTTAATAATCATGAAACACTACAATTTACACAACGCGTGGACCGAGCTTTTTGAAATTTGCGTGAAAACTATTTCAAAATCCTTAAAATTGTGTTATTTTATTGTAACGGATTCAAAAAAGCAGCATTTAAACATAGATCAATGATTTATAATTATTTTTTAACGATCGTCATCTTCAGCAGTCAAAACTATTTTTATAACGATCGACGATCTGCAAGTGGCAAATTAGATTGTCAATGTTGCAAATGTTTAATAAATCTTTGATTTGTGTTAATTTTATTTGCAAAGGAATGTAAAAAGCAGCATTAAAACACACACTTTATCAAAAAACGAATTATGTGGTGGGGCACATCTGGTCTCTTTTTATGCCCAAATTTCTTTTTATGATGAAAGGTGATGGGATAACGATCGAGGGTTTGTCAGATTGGCCACCGAGCAACTCTGTAATATATAGATAGACAAGTTGCATCTTTGTGAAAATTTGAATTTTTTACAAGTTGCATCTTTGTGAAAATTTGAATTTGACTGATATAGCAGATCTAGCACCCTCTATAGAAGTGTCATAGTCTAGTGGTTATATCACTGGACTGAGAGAGCAAGGACCGTGGGTTCAAACCCCGGTATGACACTTACGTCCTGGGGCATGGGCGTTTTGTCTACAATGCTCCTCCCCACCCAGGTGCAAATTGGGTACCCGATATGCTTGAGCGCTACATACTTGGCCGCTCAGCTATGATCGGGGTAATAATGTGTAAAAGAATTCTTTGTAAAGCGCCATGAGCGTCATGCATGACGGACCTGAGCGCTATATAAAAAGCCACCATTATTATCATTATTATTATTTTTGTTGATATTTTTCCCCTTAAAATAGGCCTTTCAATTGATCATTTCATGAATAAAGCTTAATGTATATTAGAAAGCCATTAACAATATTATCCTGTTGTTTTTCTCTCTCAATTCGTAAAGTTCTAAAATCTAGCTAATTTGTGGGGACCCTGACTTTTGATTCAAGACATTTAAAAATATATATATTATGCACATGAGTAATATAGATCTCATGTTTCAAGTTATGTTTCATCATGAAATTTTTAATTCTCTCTTATAGGGAATTTATCATCTTAAATTTTTATATTTTTAGATGTACCATAACTGTACGTATACATCAGCTTTAAGTAGTTTCACATTGCCCTTTTTCATTATATTTCTGTGTGTAACACATGTCCTATAATATATGAAAGTGACCAGTAATATCCTTCTGAAAAAATGGCAATTTAAAAAAAAAAATTGGTGCACAACATATAGGAGAAAAGCGTGCAAGTGATGTCAAAAATATGAGAAATAATATATCTTAATATATTCGTTAATTTGATATCCTTTGATTGATTCTAGTAAAAAGTTACATTTATAAATATAATACCATATTGCAAAAGTCTGTATTTTGGCCCCAAAAATCTGGAATACAGAGATCAGTCAACCAAAAGAATGCATCAATTTGTATTTACTGGATGGATGCGTTTTGTATATTCGTATAGCCTTCTGATATTTATAACAAATTTATACAAAAATAATTTGGCAAATACAGTTTGCAAGGTTCAAGAGAAATTTCCAAATGCTTTCTGGTGCTGGTAAACAGCATTTACTCTGTATGGTAATTTTTAAGCATCCCACAGAATGAATTATTCATGAAGGATTTATACAGAGCCTTTTAATGATCCAACAAAATGGCAGAGGTTTAAGGCTTGTATTCATCTCCATGTTGTAACTACAAACCCAGACTTATAACAAGAAATGGAAATTTATGCTGGCTTTGCCAAATCTACGAGATTGCAATTGAGAGGTGCTGCTTGTTTTTTATTTCATCACTGCAAAGCAGAGGGGAAAAAAGGAGATAATATATACTGAATAATCATCATACCTTCTCTCTCTCTCTCTCTCTCTCTCTCTCTTTCAGTATATGTTTATTCTTGTTGAGTAAATAAAATTTTCAATGAATTTGAGAACATATTTTTTTATAAAGACTTCTGAAAAGCTAACTTTTTTGTTGTTAAAAATCACCATTAGTTTACGCGATATGAAAAACATACAGGTAAGTTCTGGTAAATATGGAAAATAATTTGTTCACAAAAGGTAGTCTAGACAACTAATAATGAATTATATAAGGTTTGCGATATTTTAAAAGATATTTTGTAGCTCTAAATATCCCATTTATTTCATGCTTAAATATTTAGAATTCATGTTGAGTGGTTTCTTTGGAAGCGAAATGTCATATCAAGTTTTAGCACTCACAAAATTAACATTAACCCTTGACAAGAAATATCCATTCCAAAAAATGCTCAAGGTGTTCAATGATTTAAATTCATAAATTATAACAAACAGCAAAATGGGGGAAAAAAACATCAAAATAAAATTGTAAAAGAAGTGACTAATTATTCAGTCTGCTTCTAGGACTGAGTCACGGTATGAGTAGGTGAACATTGATTAGACTTTCAAATCTAATTCACTAGGGGTACAGAGGGGATTCCATTAATGGTTTATGTAAAGCACATTACGTCTGCGCCGTCAGGTCGCATTGCATGCTGGAATACACAAACTCGTGATTCACACACAATGTAGTCATGTTGTCAGCATGAAGTACCATCTGAATCATATTGTATTATGAGCATATCAGGAGAAAAAATTGCCTCATATTTAATTTGAGAGAGACAAAAAGACAGAGTCAAGTTCTGGTTGTGAAATTAAAATTTGGAGGAACTGTCTCAAAGTGATTGTCAAAGGTTATTTGTGTCCATAACTAGGTTTTGGATTCACCTATTAAAGTATAAGATATTGACTCAATTCACATTCACACAGATATGCACTTATGAGACTAAACATAACTGTTTGGAAAGCAAATATTTGTCTCACTATGAATTTGAGCAATATTTTACAGTGATCCTTTTTACTAAATACCATGAACTGAATTTGAAAGCTGACAATAACCGTTTTTCGACTTCCAGACAACAATACTTTCCCCACCCACAGACATTTTAAACATCTCATTTTAAGAGATACATGTACATGTACATGTACTTTGACAATGTCCTTGAAATCAAGATGGATGTAACACGTTAGCAGGAAAAGCAAAAATCAGTGACATACAAACAAATAGTTAATGTATTAGAGCAGTTTTTATGTATAATTTCTTTTTACAATTCTACAATTTAAAGCTCTTGTGTTATTATATGTTGCAAGGTTGTTGTAAGTTTGTTGAAACAAATTTGTATGTTGAAGAACAATCTACGGTTGCTTTAACATACACTTTTCAGGCTGATGAAACATATTTATTTTGGGTAAAATGCAATAGAAATTAAAATGCAAAACCATAAAATGACGTCAATATGTATCTAGGCCCATATTCTGCTATGAAGGCTGATTTTGTATATTAGCAAGTTCATGCAAAGCTATCCAATTGCCATACCCATATGCTACTGACTACTCTTAATAAAACTAATGACATTTGTAATCCACATTATAATCTAAAATGACAATCAATTTCTCATGACAAAAAGAACGGTTCATTCAGAACCAGAAGGGCTTAAAATCATTCAAAACCTTCTTACAGTTAAAGATGAAAGATTTAACCTGCTGAATGCATTACACTACGTTGTCCTTCTCGGATAAAAGGAAGCAAGTGACGTACCAACAAAATTTGTATTATTGCTGTTTGCATAATATTGTACCTACATGTACAGGGGCCACGGAGCGTTTTTGAAAGTGGAGGGGCTGAGCTAAAAGTGGGGGGGCTGAACAGGCTAAAAATCATAAATCTATGGTCATTTTTGCGTTTTTGTACACGGTTGCTGAAAAAGTGGGGGAGGGGGCTTCTCTGTGGCCCCTGATATACATGTCCTCACCTAAAATTTCATCCAAAACATCCTGCTGAGAGATATGTTAGGCACATGTAAGGCGTAATGACTATATTGGCTTAGTAACACAGACGTGGCTGTTTTACAAGAAATGTTATTTAGTATACAGTGTATTGCTCCTATTTTTCAGAGTGGCGAAGTATGTGTATACATTGAACTAAAAATGTGGCATTTAATCTACATGTAGATTACACAATGTCCGCTACACATACATGTATTGCATAAAAGTGAAAGGATTGCAGGATTCATGATTTCCATTCAATTAATTACTTTCTACATCATATGCACATTTGTGTATGAATGCATGTACAATGTATTCTACATGCATGTGCATATCTCCGATACAGTTGCTATATACGTAGGTCTATAGTGCATTCTTGAGGGTGAAAACAATCCAGTGTACATAATACCTGCAGGTTTACACCTTGATACAATTGTTACAGTACAACTCAGAATGCAGTCATTTTTACATGTACTTACCTAGTGGGCTTTTGATAATCATGTCTGTACGTACACTGAAACATGATGATAATAGTATTATCCCAATAATGTATTCCTAATAGTTCCGTTATAGATTCACAGTGAGTCCGATTCAAGAATCAAGAATCATGTGCTGCCATGGTTAACAACATGAATTCTAGAAGCATACATGTGTGATAGCGTGCATATGGCTCCCTGCATGAAGTAAGGTGGCTTTAAAGAAGATTCCCGTTTATTCAAGATGCCTTTTCTGCCAGAGTATATCCACAAGCCGAGGGCAATCCATGACATGCTTTATTTGCAGAAAGTAATGGAGACTCTCAAATAGACACACATTCACTGACACACTCTGTCCCTTTCGATGGTAGATAATAAAAGAGTAGACACATTTCCACAATGCAGCTAGTCCCTCCTTATTCTTAGCTAGGTGCACACACGGACACTTGCCGAAGGAAAGGGTGAATACAGAAAGCTAAATAATGGTCTTCTCTCTGTCCCTCTCTCTTTCTCTCTACAGGCAATTCCGACCCACGGTATACACGACAAGGCATCGTGACGTCAGTGCACTGCCAGGCAGAGCGTGGTGATTTAATATCTTCCTTAGACAGGGACGAACGGTGACACACAGCCATGTCATCCACCATAGCATGACTCATACAGATGAATGTCAAATGAATTAAGAATATATCATCAAAGACATTAAACGAGCAATAAATGTACTCTTGAGATCCGCTCAAACAGAACTATTTTCCATCTGTTTATACAATGTACATGTACACCGCAAGTCCTATTTGGGAGTGAACCAACAGTGCCCTCCTTTCACCGACCTGTCGGAACGCCGCTCCCAAATTACCTCCGCAAATATGAGGTTAATGAAAAGCAACATGCACACGCCAGTTGGGTAGCTTGAGATAGGATTACTACGAATCTGCATGCCTTGTAGGAAAAAACAACAAATCTGTGTCACCACTGGTTAGCTCAACCTGCTTTGACGTCCATTAAGATACAGCGGAACCAAAAGGCCAGCGCCATGTACCTTAATCGCAAGTGTCACCGTACAGTCTGATCCTTTTAATCTTTGAGACATGGACACTCTCTAAAAAGCTAACTACTTAAAATACGCTGTTAAGATTTTTCGAGATTATAGAAGTACAAAGTTTAAAAGAAAATCACTCAAAAAGGGCCCCCAGATGGTCTCCATTTCCCCCTTACACATATATGTATTCATTAGCTTAAAGGTAATACTTTGAATGCAGCAAAAACTGCTGCTTTGACTTTTTTTATAATGTGAAATAAAAAAAATAAAAAATGTTACAAGAAAAAATAATGTTCCTATTCAATATAAGTACAATTATTACTTTGTTTTCAGAAGAAAAAGCAAAAAAGGTGTACTTAAACACCAATTAACCATTTTAACAATTGTAACCTGTCAAGGGTAATTTTTTTTTTATAGATCAAATTAAATCTTACAAAATTACAGATTTAATGCCAGCAAATTAAAAATAAACATCATCTTTTCATTGAAGATTTGTACAGTAGATATATCAATGTATGTACTTCATGCAGTCAGTACCTTGAAATGTATTATTTATTTATCTACAGACATGATTTGTAAATTCGTTCTTTATGTAAGTGACACCAAATATTGCAGACATGATTTGTAAATTCATTCTTGATGTAAGTGACATAAAATATTGCATGTCGTAAATAAAAAATGATAGTGACTAGCTAGGACACTTTTCAGGTGATGAAAGACTGAATACAGATTCAACCATATTGCACTTGTTTTGATTCAACTCTGTAAGTGGGTAAAAGTATTTTCCTATCCCACTCCAATCAATATTACACAAATATTATCTGTATGGTTACATCAATACAATTTTCTTGCACTTATAACTGAACTTTGTACAATACTAGTGTACAATCAAATTTCAGAAGAGGTCAATCTCAGTGCACTTTACATGTATAATGCACTGGTCTAACCTTTTGTCCAAATGCATTCTCAAATTAACGACCAGCCTTGCTATGTGTTCGTCAGCCAAGTGAAAGTGCGTAGGTAAGTATTGCCGTCATTTGGGGGACATCGTCAAGGCAACAAATCAGCAGACACAGTCAGAAGAACAAAAGTGATGATTTCATACTTAGTGACAATTTTTCTCCTACGTATGAAATAATGTCTCACCCCATATTCTTTGTGGACACTGATACTAGATCTCAAAGTACCCTGTCTTTCATTGGCCAAGTATAGTGCCAGAGAAAAAAAACAACATTATAATTTCAAAATATGTTCATTATCTGTGGAGAATCAATAACATATATTGTCACTATCAAAATTTACATGTTAACCGGATGCTGAAAGTCGAGAAGAAATGCATTAATGCACAATGCATTACATTATTATAAAACTTGGAATCTCTAATATCAGAGAAAACTTAAAATTGTGTGTGAACAGTTTGGAAATATTGTTGAATACTTTCACAGAAAAAGTATTTTCCTATTTGGGGGATGGGTCCGTCCCAAACATATTGAATACTGTATGAGCTGTAAATTTTACATTTATTTCCCAAAATTTTGAAGACTATACTGGATAGCTGCTAATTTAACAACAGAAAGAAAAAAAATTAGATTTTTAATTACCATTTTGTATTTAATTCCTTAAATTTTGAGGACTATTTATTGGATAGCTGCTAATTTAACAACAGGAAAAAAAAAAAAAGCTTTTGAAAAACATTATTTCATTGCCAAATTTCCAACCGATGGCGTGAACAAGAGCTCATGAAAATGTCCGTCATCCGTTGTTTGCAAAAATATCTGTATGCGCAAATAAACCATGGAATACAAATGTCATGTCCAGTAAGGATTCTATATCGAGAGATGAGAAATGAGAGATATTTGTATAGGTCTAGGAATAGAAAGGTAATTTAGCAGTGATTGTGATTGCTTTCTAGGGCTCCAAACCTCCAGGGGTTCTTTCCATCTTATGACTTCACAGCTCTATAACATATCGTAGGGAGGATGAGTAATAGACCTTCTACTTCACTTGGAGAGGGGCGAAACAACAAGGGGTTAAGGGGAAGTATATGTTAATACTTGAGGAAAATTAATGAAACATGCAATAAAGGTCATCTATGTGGTCCTGCACTTGTGTATATGGATGGAAGCTAATATTCACAGATCTACCATTTGTTAGCTCACCCCCCCCCCCCACCCCCTTGTCTCCTAACCTATTTCCTCAACTATCAACATCGCTAACACAAACGTGGCACACTTTATATTATTAAAGATTCCTCTCTAATTTATGGCACAATTCTATCGCAAAGGCAATTCAGGAGAGAGAGGATACAGTCATTAACTATGAAACCAATCTGATCAGAAGATACAGATAAGATATTAAGAGCAAGAAGGAGGCAAGCTCTGTGTTAAAGTGAATGAAAGCCTTCTGGCTTTTAGCTCAGCAGAATATATTTTAAATATATCTACACCATCTTGGCAAGATGTGGACATGGTGAATGAGTTCAGATTCATGCTGCTCCATATCTAAAAGGTTGTAAACTCTTGTTTCAATGCAAATGGTTTAATGACCTTTTAGCTCTCAGCTCAGCAGACTATATTTTACACGTCTAAAATGAATGCCATCATGGTAAGATGTGGACATGGTGTATTCATACTGCTCTTGCCTCACGTTAGAACAAAAGGCAGTAAACTCTTGTTTCAAAGTGAATTAGTTAATGCCCTTCTTACCCTCAGCATACCATGTGTTATACATTTAGGATGCATACATGTACCATCTTGGTAAGAAGTGGACATGGTTTCAATAAATTAACCTGTTGGAGACGAGCTGATATGGCTACAACACACATTTCCCATAGAGCTCAGCCCTATTATATTCAGCTTCAGTCCTCAATGGGTTAATGGTGCTCTTAGGGTTAGGGCTACATCGTCATGTGTAGAAGGTTGCAAACTCTGTTTTACGGTTAATGAGTTGATAATGCCCTCCTTACCCTCAGCATACATGTACCATGTATTGTACAGCTAGGATACATGTCATCTTGGTAAGATGTGGACATGGTATATGAGTATATATTCACGCTCCTCTTAGAGTTAGGGTTAGAAGGGTTTTAAGTCTGTTTTAAAGTGAATGACTTTATGTCCTAGCTCTCAGCATACAATATGTTTTACATGTAAGATACACACCATCTTGACAAGATGTGGACATGGTATATGAGTTTAGATTCATGCTGCTCTTAGAGTTAGGGTTAGAAGGATGTAAACTCTGTTTTAAAGTAAACTGATGTAAAGCTGTATGAGTATCTAGGTTCATACTGCTCTTAGGGTTAGAGTTAGGAGGGTGAAAACTCCATTTGCCCTTCTTGCCCTTAGCATACCTAGTGTTGTACATATGAGATGTGGACATGGTATATGAGGTTAGACGATGGTGCTCTAAGGGTTAGGGTTAAAAGGTTTTAAACTCTGTTTTAAAGTGAATGTTTTAATTATAGGTTGCACACCATCTTGGTAAGATATGGTGCATTCATGCTGCTTTTGACTCACATTAGATCCAAAAGGCAATAAATTCTAGCGTCAAAGTGTGACATAATGCGACAGAAATCTGTAATCTCTTGTTTTTAAGTACATGACTTTTGCCCTTCTTGCCCTCAGCCTACCATGTGTTGTACATGTAAGATGCTTACCATCTAAGTAAGATGTGGACATGGTGTATGAGTTTAGATTCAGGCTGCTTCTGTCACACATCTACATGTAGAAGGCTGTAAATTCTTGTTTCAAATTGAATGAGTTAATAATAGGGATGGCCAAACAAAAGCAAAAAGCCACTAGAACGGTTTCCACTTCACTGTATGGATGTAGTCACCCATGCATTTACAATGCAAACAATAACCCATGCACTGCCTACTCAATAATACACAGGCAGAGAAACAGCAAAATTTTCAATAAAAAACAGCTTTCGAAATTGTCTTTTGGCCAGTGGTAAATATCAATCATTTTTATTCCTAATTGGTCAGTTTCTTCCTTAGAAAATACCTTAGCAGAAGATCAACTTCTCCTGTTGGAAAAATTGATATAAAAAAAACTACAGCATGTTCAAAGTGATGCTTCTGTGTGATGTGTGTTATGACTGGAATTTCTCATGATTGGAATAGATTCAGATAAGGAGAAGTAGATATTTATAAAATGTAACTATTTTTGAACAAAAAATGTATTTGGGTGAAAAACAAAGAACAATGTTTACCACTGGACATTTAAGTTTTAAAATTACTCTACCCTGTCTAACACTCAGCTCTGAGCCACACCACCATGAAATAGCCCATTGTCTAGGGTGTTCCTATTGAAACATGCCCTATGGAGTATTTTTCCACGGTGGTCATATTGGATCACATACGGTAACATACATGTCAAACCATCAGTTTTGTACTGCCATAAATTGTATCTTTGTATAATCTACTCAATTGTGTTACTATAATCTCATTTCATGTTGATACACACATAGAAAATGTTTGGTATGATTTGGTTTAATAAATCAAAGACAAAAGAACCATAAACTTGAGCTTCTATTGCATTTTCTGACTTTGTCTGAAACTTGTAAAAGTGTTCTAGCAGCTCATTGGTAGACACTCTTTGGGTCATATCTTTGAAACGGAACATCCAATTGTGATAATTCAAGTACCAAAATGTTTCTTTTACCATGCTCTATCAAATAAGCCTAGCAAAAACAACTTATATATAACTTAAAATTTTAGTGGACATCCCTATTAATAATGTTCTTCTAGCTCTCAGCTCACCAGACTATATTCTATATTTCCAACATGCACACTATCTCAGTAAGATGTAGACATGGTGTTTACACTACACTATGTATATTCATGCTGTTCTTGTCAGAAACTGCCTTCTGCTGCCAAAATATCTCCATCTTGCTTAACCACTTGACTGCTCCATGGTGATAATTGCACAGTACGGGTATGACCAGCTTGGCGCTGGTGCGACTAAACAGACAAAGCTCAGACAATAGCATGATCACGTAACATTACGTGGTCCGTGCGCAGTGTATAAACCCCAAGCACGTAATATCAAGTGGTTAACACCCCTGTTTCATTTAATACAGAACAACAACAAAAAATCAATATTCACAAGAGATGTGTTGAGAATTTATTACAGTTGTGAATTTGCTGTTCTAAAATGTTGTTTTCTTCAGATATTTTGAACACCACACATCTTCAATCACCAAAGAAAGTATCTCATGATATCTTCAAATGACAAAAGTGTATTATTATTCATTTATTCATTTAGTGAAGAATATTTCATACACTGAACAATCTCCCAAATTGGTCTACAATGTTGTTTGTGTCTGTACCAGCTTTGTCATTCAGATTAGGTACATGCATCTTTCAGATTGTCTGATCATTACGTCCAACCTTACATTGTATGATTTTCCAAGAAAAAGATGAATTATTCATGAATGCATATATATTGAACCATTCTGAACGTCCATACAATCAACCAAGACCAAGAAGGGTATCAATGCGTTCAGTCCTATTACTTCTACTGCTAGCGTACAGCAGCTGTAGTTAGCCCCAAAATACATGTGGGAGTCGCAGGGTTGCCCTATGGCACATCACAATTTTTGACATGCCATAGGGGTGGTCGTCAAATTAAAGCGCTGAGTATTTCATTTCTACATTTGGCGTAGCAATTGACAGTCATCGCAGGGAGGTCCCAAGGCAACCGGGCACCAATTTTTCAAATGAGGTACGACAGTCGCAGGTTTTCTGTCTCAATAAATTAAAAGATACTCCATTCGGCAACACAAACATAATGTGATCACTTCAGTATATCACCATGAAAATTCTGCTGCGACCCTATATTTGATACTGGCCGTGAATATTTCAGAATCTACAGTAGCCCACAGCAAATGAGACTCGGGCATTATATTCATGTAGTCTAATACACATAGCACTCATCAATTTCATGTCATTTGCTCCGCTCGAAATTCCATACTCTAATCGAACAGCTAACTTTAACCCTGGAGTTAACACTACACCCTACATTGTACCCTAAACCTAACACTAAGCCTAACATAGCACCCTGGTGCAAACCTAACTCTAACCCTACATCTTACATGAAATGAAGCATGGAGCAATTATTGTCGCAGAGCATATGCCATGTCACCTTCTCCTCAGCATGTAGTCGGAGAGGGAGAGAGTGAGAGAGAGAAAAAGGGAACAGACGACTCTCAAATGAGACGGAAGATGTATCTCCTTAAAATATGTGTTTGTCAGACCGTTATCAGCTTGGTAGAAGCCGAGACAAAATAATGCATCAGCTAATGGAAGCGGCATACATTAACATCATCCCATGTTCACTCCAAGAGCACTTGATGTCTAAATGTGCACAGCCTGACACCACATGGGCACATAAACCCAATTCAAATACATCACCTATTCACAAGATAACCACTAATGTTGATGCTATGAACGTGTGTCAATAATGCAGTAGTGACGTACATGTACTTCCTATTTCATGCATATTTTGTGACTATTTTGCTGATAGGACATCTGTTGATATCGAAAAACAGCAATATTGTGGTATAACAATGGTATTTTACACTGCGTATGACCAGGGTAATGATGAAACGCTTCAGGTGGAATCTCACTAAGAGGCAAAATGTTTAAGAACATTGCGATTAAGCACTGTGGCATGTATAAAGAGAGAGTCTTGCTTACTCCATTTTAGCAGGTATGAATATAACATATTTTCTATTTGAATTTCCTTGTGTAACAACGCAGAACAAAAAAAAACAAAACAAAAAAAATGCACCATGATGATGCATACTGTTTGCTGATTATACTTAACGAATCTAGACTAAAGCCCAGCGCACACTATGCGATGCGATTGCACCAAGATCCGATTGCAACAAATTGCCAATCGCATCGCAGTGCAATCGCATCGCAGGCCAGCGCACACATTGCAACAGGCGCTGCATCTCCATGGTACCTCCTTTTTTACGCGCATGCGCGCAGTAATACAACCTCCATCTCTAGCAAATCTGATTGGCTGAAATTATCAAAATCGCAGGAAAATCGTAGGAAGATTTGACATGTCAAATGTCTGAAATTTGGTCTGCGATTTTTCTGCAACACATTGCATCGCAATTGCAGAGTGTTGCAGGTGGGGGCACACGACGCGATTTTGTTGCAATCGGATCTTAGTGCAATCGCATCGCATAGTGTGCGCTGGGCTTAACTGTATGCCTGTGCTCATTCGCAACATTTATCAGTGAGATACCCTCTAAGTTAACGGTATGCATCAGCAACATCGTAGTAAATGAACTTGGTTTTTTCGTGCAGAGAGGCAGAAAGGCATAGACTGGCTCCCTATGTGTGCATGCAACAACCTTATGGCGCCCTCCACCAACGACTTACCAGATAGCCAGACCATGAAGAAGCTCATCAGACATCATTAAGTGTATTCTCAAGAGAATTTCCATTGATTTTTCACAGTTTCTAGATCTACTGAGAGGTGAGTAGTAGAGCACACAGAAGTATAAAACATAGTCTGCATAAAAACAGCTGCCACAGATATTGTACACAATGTGTCAATGTATGCAGGGGAGAGTGGGGTTAGTTGGAACACGGGGTTAGTTGAAACATTGTAATTTTCTTTTAACGGCTATAAATATATTTATGCAAATCTACCCTCAGGTTGTTGCTATTAGCAACTGCCATCCACCACATTTTAGACAACACAAATGCTTCAAGCTTCATGAAGTTAGAAAGCAATGTTTGTTTTTTCACCCTCTGAGTAAATTTTGTCACTTTTACGAATATTTTATTATCTCAGAGAAGATCATAAATTAAGTTGGCCAGTTTTTTAGTATAACAAACAGTTATACCAAGCTACAAACAATGTTCAATATATGGCATATTGTTGTCCCTCTATTGTGCTGGAAGCTTACAAATGTCAAATGGGCCTCTGGGGTTAGTTGGAACATTTTGAACGGGGTTAGTTGGAACATGTACTAAATAAATAGGTTTCATCTGAATAAAAAAAATAGAAATCATATAATTCAGTGAAATGTTCCGAAATAATCCCATACATGTATGTAAGTGCACATTGGGCAATTTTATTTTGGTTTAAACAAAATATATTGCAGAATGCTACCTCACAGGACTTCAGAATATATGTATGTGAGTGGATGCTATCAAGTGTAATAAAACATGAAGTAAAAACAAAATTTGAACACCAATCTTTCATATTTTAATTGGAATAAATAAACAAGTTAGCTGAACACATGCAATAATGTTGTAGGTAGTTTAAATATAATTATAAAGATACCATACACAATGTTTCAACTTACCCCATAACCTGTTTCAACTAACCCCATGAGTGGGGTTAGTTGGAACACTTGACATGGTCTTGTTGAAGATGGATTTTTTTCCGGAACCATCACTAAGTTTGTGAATTTTATGGGGTAAATTTGTAGCATAGAGATATACACTCAAGCTGATTGTTTATTGTTTCTTGAAATAAATCCGCTTTTGTTTTACAGCCATTTTTGTGATAAATGTTCCATATAACCCCGCTCTCCCCTACATATTTTCACAAAATGTACATGAACATGTAGTCAAACCTGTCTGAGTGGCCACTTCTCTATACAGGTCATCTTTCTAGAATAGTCACCTTTTTGGGTAATTCTCTCAAAATCTAGGTCTTCAATAGTCTTGGTTTCTGTTTTTGAGGGGTCAGAAAGTGAAGCTCTGCCTTTTTGCCATTTCTTATGAAAACTTCAAGCTTTCTTAAACTAAAGGCAATAGTGCCTTCATGTAATGAGAATGATTGAAAATTTTAATACATATCAATCCCTGTGAAATCAGAAAATATGTGACATTTGTACTATGATTACTTAATTTATAGCAGTTGCGGATCTGCTGCCTCCTATGTGAAAGTCCTTGATCCACTACTGTATAGAATCTATACTTTATCTATTTCAGGCTTTGAAAATCAAGGTTGCCCATCATTTTCTGTCTCTGGTGATTTGAATTGTATTAAAACATGTTTCTAGTCCAAGTAACGAACATACATGTACATCATATCCATGTATTTGATATCCTACTTCGCTCTGCTTCTCTTTCCTATTTTTTCCCCCAGTCATAGGATCTCTCGATTGTCCTGTATTAACCTAGTTATAAATAATATACACATGTGTGCCTCTGTTGCACCGAGAGAAGCCCCATACCCAATCTAATCTAATGTCTGACATTTTAGCCAACCAATTATCATTGTGAATTAAGTATGAAGGCTGAATAATTGATGCTTCGCAGGGGCCTCCAATAATTGGAGTTCTACCTCAAGCTGCGCTCAGAGTACATTCTATTTTCTAGACTACTATACGAGTCAGAATGGGTTCATATCTATGCATGATCAATACAGTACACACAGACACATACATGTACTCGCATGTAAACACATACCATACATATTATTCCGTTTGAATATTCATGTGTTTCTTTATTAAATGTTCTTAATTCTTAACATAAAAATCATTCCTTTTTATCAGATATCACTCATAATTTTTTTTCTTTTTTTCTTTTCCCCCATCCCTTTCACACAGAAAAAAAGATGTAAAAAATTGTCCTTCTACATTAAGCTGGGTTTTTCATCAAATAGTACACATATATTCTTTGAAAAAATGCAGTTGATTTTCAATGGGATGTGCATTGATGTTTTAGATTACATCCTCTCTTTCTTTCTCT
Organism: Paracentrotus lividus; assembly: GCA_940671915.1. NCBI lineage: Eukaryota > Metazoa > Echinodermata > Echinoidea > Camarodonta > Echinidae > Paracentrotus > Paracentrotus lividus. Next base: position 21,030,627 of record CALNVZ010003425.1, on the reverse strand, counting down.
CTTTTCTATTTCTTATATTAACCTTGATATTACATAATTTTGCATGCTGTTGCCAAAGGGTTAAACATATTCTATGAAAAAATACTTTGTATATATTCGAAGATTCAAGGATTCAATTTATTTTCGTTTATAAACATAAACATAATATAAACATATCATAAAAATATCAAACAAAAACATATCAAAGTAATTCATAAGTTAATACTGTTCTAGGTGTAATCAAATGATTTTAACTCTACGTTGAGAGGCAATCTGAATAATCTGTTCATTTTCTCCCCTGGGATATTATCATGTTTCTTTTCAATTGCATAAATCAGTCATATTTTGGAGGAAAAATATTGGAGACTTTGTTCTTTTGTTTGTTACTTCACACAAACCATAATTTGTCTGCTGCTTGGAGGTAGAAATGAATCTCTTCTTTCTTCCCCCGAGATATGATCCGGTTTCCCTGATTGCAATGGTATAATTTATTTTACGAGTTGACACACATATCATTCTATATATCAAAAAATTGTCTTATATTGCACAAAAGATAGAATATGCGCAAATAACTCCATGTACACTTTACGGTGGAGAGACCTTTATAAACAAAAAATCCATGTGAATATCTTGAAAAACAATAAGTGGAACATTTTTGCTCATTACAATAGTGCTTTTTATCTTTAAAAGCTAGCATACACTTAGAAGCCTCACTTTATGATAAAAAACAACAACTTTATTTTCAATAAATGACAAGGCAATTATCATTATAATGAAAATAAAAATAGGTTTAATAAAGACAAAGGAAATGTGTATAAAACTAGCTCTCTAAATAACTTATTATTATTCAATATATTTTTTAAAACCTTTCAATCAATATTGTTGACGCAAACTCTACTGTGAGATCCCTAATACTGAAACTTATACAAGTTCTTATTTTTCCGTTTCATGCCTGCAAGAAAATACAGATTATAAAAATATTGCATGATTATCTTTCTTAAAGTAGGCACACTTGAAAAAAAAATCAATCTAGTTCAATACTTCAACATGATAGAAAAATTAAAGAAAGAAAGGCATTTCAAATCATTTCTACATCATTTTATAAGGAGTGTACAGATGCTTTCATCAATTGTTAAAATATACATGTACATACACTGTACATGCTAGTGTTCAAATTAGTTTCTTTAAATTTTAAAAGGACAGATAAGTTATCAGATTAACTTTGCTGATGTACAAATGTAATTAATAGAGTATTGCTTATATTTCCCCAGTGAAGACATTGCAGTGAGGCTATGATTGCAATGTCCTCCAAAGTAGGATTATCTTACGAAATTCAAGGGGAGAAATGATAGGAATATGAACTTTGTCTATTTGTACAACTGGCCATCAATGTTCAGTTGGGAAGACCTCGTTTTCATTTCAGTTGTTTGGCAATGCAAGTATTATTGCAAAATGATAAGGTAGAAGATTTGAATTGAATTGAATTATGGTATAATACATTTAAATAGAGTTAAATTATAAATTTAAGATAAAGAGCAGTGTACTGTGTCCTCTATACATGAACATGTGCTTTACCAGGGAGCTTCTTGAAGCTCCTTGGCTTTACGCAATTCCTGCCTCAATCTTGACTTTGTTCACATTATTTATAAAAATAGTAACATAATACCTGGTAGACAATTCCTGAATTCTTCATTCTGTTCTAACATACAGTATAATTAACTCATAAAGGTACAGCTGATCAGTCTCCAATATCAATGACCCTTATAACTAGTAGAAGTGTTGAAGCCGGAGCTGATCTTGGACAAGGACTATAACTCATTTGTTTAATTCCTAATCCCTACCTTTATTGTTCTTTCATCACAAGGCATGATGAGATGGAATTATAGTAGACATCCAATACCTGATGTCGATTATTATGCCTTCAGCTTATGCAGCATCTAGCATGCAATGTACACTCTAAAAAATGAAATGGTGGAAAGGGGTAAATCAACCTTTAAAGGGGCCAAGGAGTGACAGGGCGATTCTTTGAAAAGTGAACCTTTTTTGGAAAAAATAAAGTTTGTCCTTTTTGTTTTTAAGCTGCACATTCATATAGAGCATTGTCTGAAGTTTCAGGAAATGCATTTTTTATCTTAATTTTACAAATTTTTCATGCTCATTTGCATAAATTAACATGCAAAAAATTTGAATAGAAAAATGGTACGTAAAATATCATTTCTTTGACCCTGACTTGATTGTATATGCTGGTCTCCTTACTTTGATTATTGTCATTATACCCTTTTTTAACTTCATTCCTTTAAATTTAAATGAAAAATAATGATGTTGAATTGATTGTTTTAAGATAATCAACTAAAGAAATTAATTGCCATCAAATGTCACACACGTGACCCAAAAACACGAAAAGTTAACGCCCCCCGAAAACCATGGTTCTATTATTATTACAATTTTTTCTCCAAAGCTAGATATAATGTACCTTGCATCTCACCAAATATGAAGCCATGACAGCTTTTAATTTAGTTATTAATTAACTTTGAAATCGGTCACACACGTGACCCACGGGTCACGTGTGTGACCAACTATGGTCATGCCTTTAAAAAAGGGACCAGGCTATTCGGCCATTCTTTGAAAAGTGAACCTTTTGGGGACAAATAAATTTTTGATTCTTGATTTTAAGCTGCATATTCAAATAGAGCAATGACTGAAGTTTCATGAACTGATGTTTTTTCGTGAATTTTGCAATTGGTCATGTTCATTTGCATAAATTAACATAAATGATGATTAAATGGAAAAATAAAATAAATAAAATATCATTTTTTTAACCCTGACTGGAATGGATATGCTGACTTCCTTACTTGGATTACTGTCATTATATTATTATTTACCTCTATATTCCTTTTAATCTAACCCCAAAAAATAATGTTGTTAAATTGATTATATTAAGATAATCAACCCTGGAAATTAATTGCCCTCAAAATGCCACACACAAGTAACCAGAAAACACAAAAATTTTATGCCCCGTCTTAACCATGGCTCTGGTATTATTATAATTATTTCTTCAAAGCTAGATTTAATGTACCTTGCATCTCACTAAGTATGAATCTATGACAAGTTTAAATTTGATTATTAATTAGCAAACAAATTGGTCACACACGTGACCCGCTGGCTGGGGGCGGTCATAAATTCTGATTATTTTCACTTTCATTGGCTGAAATTAATTTATTTTAGCATTATTATGCTCCAAAATGGTTCTGTAATAATTTTTGCGAAAAAACAACAAACAAAAACAACAAAAACAAACAAACAAACAAACAAAACAAAAGGTCGAAAAAACAAGGAAATACATAAGAAATTCAAAAAACAATAAAATACACAAGGAATTAAGTTCGATATCAAATTTTTTTCCAAGTACAATTGTTAGGAATCCTATAAAGATGATGCAAACACATAATTAGCATTCCAGAAGCTGTAGTTTGTCAATTAGAACAAAAATTATGACTTCATACAATGCGTAAATTAGCATAATTAATTCATATAAAATAAATTATTATTATTATGGGAAAATTAACAGTGCTTTCTTGTAGTTACATCACACACTACCATCGTGCAAATTTTCGGCTCGCTCGCGCAATCAACAGCCAAGATCTTATAGGGGCATCATGGCCCCCCATCCCTACCTGCCCCTCCCCCAGTCTTGACAGCTACCAAAACACCCCATTGACAGACTAGGGTTGAGTTCATAAATTTTTTTACCACAGCGGATACAGTAATTGCTCGAAATGTACATTTATTGCATAATACATAATATATTCATTTTTCTGTACAATTTGCCATAGGTCACACACGTGACCCACTAAAATGTCACACACGTGACCCGACATCACGATATAAAATAATAGATTAAAAAAGAAATTTCAGAGATGACTCCTATCCAGAGGTATTTTTTGGTTAACAGGTCCATAATGTATATCTCACAGCAATAAGAACATTTCATCATTTTAGAACTCACAGGAATTTCAAAATGAAATTGAACTTTCAAAATCATGCCGTTCTGTGAAGTCACACACGTGACCCACTTCTTTTGACCTCTGACCTTGAACATGCATATCGTAAATATAAAAAAAACATTTACAATGTACAAATGATAGCCAACAAAATATATTAGCATGATATAAACATTAAATCAGTATATTTTTAAAATTGTTAGAGTTATAGCCAATTAAAGTCAAGATTTTGCATAATTTCGGTCACACACGTGACCAAGAATGGTCCGACAGCGTTTTCGAAAAGTGTTGGAAAGGGTGTCACATTTTCAACCCTTTTCAAAAACGCTGTCACTCCTCAGCCCCCTTAAAGGGTGATTTACCCCTTTCCACCATTTCATTTTTTAGAGTGTATCAGCTGCACAATCATCAAAAGGTAATAAAATTCCATTCCATCATGTATTGCAATGAAAAGAACATAAAGATGCTTTAATACATGTTTAGGTTATACGATTACTGTAGATTTAACCTGTTGGAGACGAGCTGATTTGGCTATAACACACATTTCCCATAGACCTTAGCCCGAATATATTTGGGCTCAGTCCCCAACGGGTTAAGCCTACTCCATGACTGTCTCCATGTTCCCGCTACACCAAGTTTTTCTACTAGATCCATATGATGTAATGGCCATTTGGTCTGATTACAAAAGGTATAATATCCTTTTATAGGTGTAATAATCATTAGACTACTAGTATGTGGATGGTAGATAATAATGCGTGTGGGCTCATGGATTAAACTAAATAATTGTGAGAACACACAGGAAATTGAAAAAGCGGATATCAGCCTAAACAGTCAATAGCCAAAATGATCAGGAGACAAAGAGATTTCAGTACGTAACATTTCAAAGCCATATTTTCTAGTACGGCATTCTCTCTTTCTCCCTTCTTCCCCTTTTCTGCCATTCTGAATGTAACCATCACATAATCCACACTAGATCTTACTTCTAATACATAGTTTGCGGCCTTTCCCAGATGTAACACAGGAAGTCTCACCAAATATGAGTTACTTCCGTTCATGCTCCTAAAGCCTTATAAATTCTACCCCTTTAAATAAAGCCTCATCAGGCGGCCTATATCTCTTCCAAACACACTCTAATATTACCCCAAGTCTATTATAGTCTATTCCACTCTCCCTCTCTTTCTCTATTCTTTCCAAACACTCTAGCATTACTCTTCCTCCAAGGCTATAATCAGAGTCTCTATGAAATGGAACGATAAGGCATCAGATTGATTTCTGGTCTCTTGACAATGGCAAAATAAGTATTACCTGCCCAGAGAGAGTGCTATGCTTGATTGCCACACATTCTCAGTGGTCCCACAATCAAAATATCCTTGCTTTCATCAACGCACACCCCACACACAACCAGATATCTTTGGAAACAGTAACAGCACAATGGTCTGTCCATGCGAGGATGTTATTAGTGGGAATATCTCGGAAATGAAATTCTGATTTTTAGGAAATATCCGCTGGGTGATCTATGGTTTCCAAGAGATAGCATGTGTTCAATTAGTATCAACTTGAATATTATGAGAATGCATGCTCTGTTAGAAAGAAGAAATATATAGTCAGATAATGATATGATTAATATTTGATAAGACCATAATAATCATAAGCAATCAAGGGGACAATAATTATCACCAGGTGTATACTGTTTAAAAGAGCAAATTAATTTTGTCAATGCATTTTGGAAAGAATTCTCTACTAAATCCGGGTAGCTTGTTCAGTTTGTTTCAAATATAATACACACTTGCTTATAATAAAGTGCAAGTAAATAATAATAGTCATAATTGGTTGATTATTTGCTCCTACATTATACACATTAAATTTGGTAACCAGCATATTATCCAGTAAAAATAGAATGAAATGGATATTAAGTAATTCATTTTGGGGGCTTGATTTCAGTCCTTCTTCAAACTTCTCTACCCTTTTAGCAAATGTCATAGACCTATTGTGATCTTTGGAACTCATAAGGGACTATACGGACCTGATGAGAGCTTTACGGGCATTTATACTTCAACATACATGTACATGTAGGGATAAATGGCCTTCTGGTTCTCAGCAGTTATACAACCTAATATACCTAAGCTTATAGTGTGCATTGTTATTGGAATCTTGAAGTAGATGCTGCCTGTTTGCACGGAGGCCCATCAAGTGGTACACACTGGAAATTGGCTGCAATTATCTTTTAAAGGAAATACATCTGTCTTTCCTTGCAGTTGTTCCACATCTACACAAGATTGAATGCCAATATTTTTCTTTTTTCTTTTTTTATTTGTAATAAAAGAAGCATATAATGTATGTAAAGCCGATAACAATGTGTCATTCACTGGTGGCATTTCCACACTCCTACACCCTAACCCAAAAGCTAATCCTAACCCTATATAACCGTATAAAACTCTATGTCTAACCATATCCCTAATCCTAACCCCAATATTTTGGGTGAGTCAGAGGGGTCAGGTGAAGGAGAGATTCATATTCATATCATTCTGGTGACTTGGGAGAAATGTAGCATGGTGTTAACAGCAAAGCTCAATTTATTGGGAGAAACATACATGTTCAGAAGCAGGAAAAATAATATTACATAACAGACAAAAATACATTGTAGGTTGGAAACTATTTATATCAATAATTGTAAAGAACTTCCAAACTCTTCTACATGTCTATGTCAAACAAAGAATATAATTGAAACAGGAAGTAAGCACTTTAATAAATTGCATATTAAAATTATGTCCTTGTGGAGAGGAACTTTTTTCTTTTTCTTTTCTTTTTCTATCTATTCTCCAACAAAAAATATCAAATAATTTTCAATAATGTGTCAAATATATATACTTAGAAGGGAAGGGGGGATGAAGGTGTCTAAATGTAATTCTATTGTATTCTTTGTCATTTTATCTTCAGGGAAGGTAGTCTATGATATCTCAATTATTGTTCTCTTGAATATATTTCACATTAAATGCTACGTTTCTTGTTGATAGCAAATGTTGAAGCAATTTCTCAGAAATCAATTCCCCCAGGGAGAAAGATCTCCATTTTAATGAGAAAGTACATGTAAATAGGGACTTGGGTGTAACTACATTGTACGTCATTTACATTGTACATTATATTCTGGCCTTGTTGGACAAATATATGTACATTAGGGCTTAATATTGTGATTTTAGTGATTTTTCATTACATAAACTGTAGAGAAGTGGACATTTTTTGAAGGACTGACTTGCAAAATTCACGAAAACAAAACCGTTGCAAAATTTTCAGCTCCATATTCTAATTTATATAAAGGATGATACCCTCACATGTATTTGAGAAACTAGACATTCTGTATATAGCCATGGTATCAGCCAATTATAATTTGAGAAAGGTGGGGGAGCATGTAAGCTGACATCTTCAGAGATTATTTGTGTAACACGGTTTAGAATGAAATATTTGTAAATCATTTGCGACAAGAGTGGATTTAGGGAGCCATTTCATGTCATTCTTGATGAAATCTTTGGCACCTTGAATAAACTATGACTCATGGCCATACCTTATCTTGATGACATTGGCTCCCTCTGTGAATAAATATTTAAGCTCCTCTCACCTCGGTAATATAAAAAGCTTCATTATACAAGCACGTCATCATAAAGCCAGTACAATGCAGTTGTATGGCGTAAATGTTGCTGGATAATAATGCAACACTAATAATTAATCATCTTAGGAAAGATACATGTAAGCAATTCAGAAGCAAATTCACATGTACTGTTATCAGCAAAAGAGATTACCAAATTTATATTACATCCAATTTCACCTTTGATTTTTAATCATTTATACTGCATCTGTATATTTGTTTTATTGGAAGTGCTGGATGCCTGTAGAAAACATTATTGATCACAAGAAGTTGGGGAATTCTTTGAATACATGTAGGGAATAACCTTTGAATGTGAATGAAGAACAACCACATTACATGCCTGCTGATAAAACACAGTGGTAAATGTACATTTGTAGTCGAACATTAACCTGATAGTTCAAAGCTCAGGGACTAAATTTTATCCTACAGAGTACAAAGAGAATGTAAATACTTTGTACTTTGTTCTTGCCATAACTGTACATTATATTTCTTGCCTCTAATGATAATTTTTCTTGATCTTAATTTCCTGTTCATTTTCTATTCTTTTGTTTCTTTTGTTTTCCCTCTCTTTACCTCTTTACATCTCTTTGAATTCTTTCTTCTTCTAAATTCTATATACATGTAATGTATATTTTTCTATGTCTGTTTCATTTTTATTTGAATAAAAAAAAACTGTTTAGTTTAAGGAAAACTGGTTTGTTACAGAAAAGTATTGTACATGTACATGAATTGCATGTACATGTACTGTAGGAATAAAAATAAATTTTAGTTCATTACATTATAAAGTGTTCTGCCTGACTGCGCTCAACTTACAGTAGGAGTCATACATGTGTGGACCTTTCATGAGAGCCAAAAGAGCATTGATAGGTAATCTATAGACGTCTATAAATGGCCTTCTTGCTCCGACAGGTGAAGGCCCAGGCAACTTTGGATTTATATGAAGCATGAAATAACCCACCAGACCATCAATCCACTCATTCAATTAACTAAAAGGTAGGCAAACCGAGATTGGTAGTGCAGCAACTGCTCCATGTTATAGTATTAAGTAAACTTGTACTAGTTTTTATGACAGTCTTACTCATCCTTCTACATGTACATATCCAGTCAGTGTATACATTTAAATCATCGTAAAAACCAAGTTGAGGCTAGGATTGCATTTCTTGTGCAACCGTAAACAATGCAGTAATGTAGACTTTGACATGTAGTTGGACATCTTTTTATTAAAAATATTAATGAAATATGATCCTCTTCCTTGTTCAGAGGGCCACTTCCCATAGGCCAGTCCACTGAAAGATCTCAGAATGACAAATAAGACTAAATGGAATTGATTTGAGATGTGTTTGTGTCCAAAAATGTCTGGAGCTTGAGACTAGCAAAATAGGGGCATCACAATTCAACTATGATGTTATTAACCAAGGAAACAAAACACCTGGCATCATGATCAGTTCTATCCACTCCTCCATAATTAAATTGCAAAATTTCTCAACCATAATTTGTATACTGTTTCAGCATTACTTTCCTCTATCTCAAGATACATGCTATACAGTCCGTGTTTTTACAAAAATGGTACGTTCAGGGAAAAAATAATTTAGGTGTGAAATCTTAATAATGTGTGAATGTGGTACCAATTTAAAGCCAAAAAAAATGTCCTTGCTGATGCGCTTTGTTGTGTATAATTTGCTTTTGTAAAACAAAAGTTACGCTAAATTTTGTGCGACGAGGAACAAATCAAAATTATAAACTTCTATTGTTCCAGGGCGCTGAATTCATGGCCATTATGCGAAACCTACACAAAAGCATGGGACGGAGTGCGAAAAATGGATTTTTCTTGATTGTAGAAAACTAGTCATATCTCATAAAGTTCTGCACCAAATGTGAAGAAAAAAATTGCAGAAGAAAGTCTGATTTGTCTGCTTTATGAATATACCAAACAATACCAGGTTGTAATTAATCTTCATACTATAAAAAAAAATGTTCACTACTTGTACCATTTTGTTTTACAGAGACTGTACAGGGGGGGGGAGGGGGGCGCCAAATTTACTATTTTTTTTACATATATACAATCAATGGTTTTCAAATAATTGTACAGAATCAATTCATGGTGCCTCAATACAAAACTGGGTTGAACATGAGGCAGCCCTTCAGAGTTCTTCAGTGGCCTACGTATGTATTCTCAACATAAAATGCCTATTAAAGCCTGTTCCTCAGAACTACATGCCGTCCAACATAAAATAAATTGGTACATGTAAGATCCAGGGTAGCAGTGGCAGATCCAGGATTGGAAATTAGGGGGGGGGGGGGGGGGGAGGGGGCGCTGCCAAATTTACTCTTTTTTTTACATATATACAATCGATGGTTTTCAAATAATTGGGGTGGGGGAGTGCGTGTCCCCTGCGCCCCCGCCTGGATCCACCACTTCAGGCCTGACGGTTGTGTAATTTTGTGTTCAGGTTCTAGTGGGTCTTTGGGTATTAGCAAGAAGCTCCTTGGTATTGGCCTCTAAGGTGTGACCTACATGTACATGGACAGGATATGAATGAAGAGGGCAGGCTTCCATTTCACTCTCAATGTAGCTTCAGCTCCCAGGATCTTAAACATAAATGTACCCGCCTGTTTCCCAGTCACATAATACCCAAAGCAATACAAAATTGACAAAATCTTGGTCCCCCTATGACATGGATTGTACATGTCCACGTATGATACAGGGAAGTGTCATTTTGAATTGATCTTTTGGGAAAGGTCTAGGTGTGACATGCGTACATGTACATGTACGAATAATGAGGGCATGCTTTCACTTTACGCTCATGGTAACTTCAGCCCTGTGCACTCAACATGAATGTGATAGAGTGTATGTTCTTTGTCTGATATCCCAAATAGGGCCCCGATCTCTATGCGTTCTTCACAGCCATGCCCAGCCAGGACAGGGTTTAGTTCATGAATGTATTGCTACAATGTATGTAGGTGACCTCTACTGCATGTAGTTTTCAACCAGCTGAACGAGACTCTCATTCGACTATGCTAAATGTAGCTTCACAAGAGGGGGTAAATCGATTCTTTACCAATAAGAGTTACACACATGTAATCCCATCTGAGTACAGACATACAGAGAGGTTCCCCAAGACCTTTTCTTTTGTTTCCATGGTTATATTAAAGGAAAAGACCTGTTTCACAGCTAAGGGTGTAAAAAACTTGTGCTACAACGTACATGTAAATAACAGCTCTACAAATTGTAGAGCACATGCATAATTTAGAACCACAATTTTCTTTCCAAGAAATCCAAATTTGATTACATTTTTGGAGCATACATGTACATGTAGAAAATAGAGTTACTAATATACACATACATGTGTATATTTATAGTAACTCTCTATTTTTGTAATGTTCATCTAATTTAGTAGATTTTCTCCAAAATACATGCTTTCATGAGTACAGATAATTTTAACCTGTTGGAGACGAGCTGATTTGGCTATAACACACATTTCCCATAGACCTCAGCCCGAATATATTCGGGCTCAGTCCGTTGTCTTTAGTAATCTTTAGTAATCTGGTAATTAAGTTAAAAATAAATGATCACAGAATCCCATAAATTTGTACTGAATTCAATGTTTATATTAAAACAAACAACAATTTTTTTAGTATTACATAAAGAAAATTTAGTAAATTGAGCATCGAACCAAGATGGGACATTAATACATATTCGTTACAAGCTCGCCATGTAGTCTTTATACTTGGAGAAAAAAAAATTTGATAACAAATTTCAAAAGAATTGTGAATAATTTGATTTTTTTATGTAGTCCAACACATGCAATTCATTTTCATTGATTTCTTGAGAAAATCAACGAAAATGAAAAATTATTTTTATTGACTTTAAAAGTTTTTAAATTATTTACAACCATAGTACTAGTGATAGGTTGCAGAATACATTTAAGACATGAAAGAGAGACACTTGTTTTTTTGACAGATGTCCTGGTTGACTTGGAATTGCCCATCAAATACCTACATGTACATGCAGAAGCGACATCACCACGTACAATGTACATTTGAATAACGTAGTACAGGGGACATATCCAGCAGTACAAGCTAAAGCTCCCTGATCAAATCAATTCTTTATAAAGTGAGAGTGTGTTATACACAGAGAAAGAATGCATGTTGACGCAGCCACCTCGACAATGATTTCATTACTCTGTACATTCCCAGGCTTTGTGAGTAAAGTTGATGTCCCCTTGAACTCTAGATATTGGTATAGAGGGGGTGGGGTGGGGGTGGGGGTACATTTATGTGCAAACCGACCTTGACGAGAGTTCGTCCTAGAAAATGGAAAGGAGGCATGATGGGAAGGCGAGCTGATTATTATGTCTGGGGGCAGTGTTCCACTGCGCTGGGCGACAATTGAACAGAGGTGACAGAGGTGATGTCGGTAGTAGACTGGTGAGCGAGACTGGTAATTATTTATTTGATAGGTGAGATATTTTGCCATCTGAATGGTATGGCGGAACACACAGCGGAGGATCAGGATGTTAAATGTTTGAAGTTCCCATTATCTCTTTGGGTCAAAGGCTATTTATTTGTCAGGAAAATATTTTTGTTTGCAGTGAAGTCAGAAAGGCTTGAACTCATATTCCTTTGAATAGAATTACCCTCTTTTTGGTACTGACATGTAGCAGAACAAATAGATACCATAACCAGACCTACATTAGACCATGAATACTTGCATACAAAAAACATAATCTCACAACTATTCTAATCAATAATAATATACTTTACCTGAAACTCCGCTGACGATTGGATAACGAGTGCCTGTCTGCAATCCGGGGATCTGCACACAAAAGAAAGAAAACAAAAAAGAACATTATGTTAAACGTTAATTGTCAGCTGTTGGGAAATTATTAATCAAAAAGTCAACTTCTTTTTGCCTGCAAAGACTATCTACCAACTTTGTAAAAAGTACAACTTCATATGACATGCGAAGAAAGCTACTTTTACCCTGAATTATCCCTCACAATTTAAAAAGAATTTACAATTAAACAAAACTTATCCTGGCACTTTATCTACTTTTTATTTTCCTGCATGTTTAAAGGTCAACTTGAGTTATAGATTTGAAAGAATTTTTTATGTCTTAATATCATTAAATTTACATATAAATATAACTTAATGTACAACAGATATGTTTATGTTCAAAGGGTTATTTCAGAATAAAATATTGAAAGCTTAGTCATATTGAGACTCGGAATACCCTACATCGCATAGCAAATAACCCTAGGCCTATCTTTCTGTGCACAAGAATATTTTGTACATTGTACATACATGTACACACACTGTTAGCTGTGCAACATGCAGCGAAGATTTTTTTTTTTTTTAATTGACAATTACACAATTTCCTGCAAATTCCTTCTGTACACTACAGAGTAATTATTCCCAAAGCTTGAGCTTTTGTATGAATCCGAAAGGAAATTTTTTCATTAATTATTTTCATCATAACTCAAGATTATCTTTAATGTAAAGATTTACACCTGTTAGGCTTGAATATATGTAGGATACATGACAATGCTATTAATGTATACTTTATCTTGATTGTTATGGTGGTATCTCACTTCGTCGAAACTACTTTGAAACTACTCTGAGACGGATTTGGGATTACTTTGAGACTGTTTTGAAACTACTTGGAGACGGTTTTGAAACTTGTCGCGGAGGTGTCGCTGAGACGTCTCCGCGACGTTTCATGAGTCGCGGAAACTACTTTGAGACGGTTCTTTGAAACTGCTTTGAGACACTTTTTGAAAATAATCGCGGAGACGTCTCAGAGACGTCTCCGCGCGCGACGGAATAAAGTATCAGAGACGTCTCAAATACTTTTTATCCAACGTGGAGACGATTCCATCGCGGAGATGTCTCCGCGAAGTGAGATAGCACCATTAGTGCATATTGCCATGACTACATCATGTAACTATCATCTGAATTTAAATTCAAGAGCATTCATCTCTCGCCCCCATGGTATCCTCTAGGCTCTGAAATACATGTTGGCCTAAAAGCATTCATACATTTCATTGACAAGTCTATCTCTTCTCCATCTCTACACGCCCACATCAAGAGCTTTTTTACACAAGCGGCAATTTTTAAACAAAAGTAATAGCAACAGACATTCATTTCTTCATTCATCTTTATAATATGGGATTACATGTTCAACGATATAACAAATCCAAACATCAAAATGCAGATAGATTAACAAATCTACACATGAAATGATGAAATGATGAAAAAAAAATGATTGCTGTACAATAATTTTTACTGAATAAAAAAAATAAATAGAGAATTTGCCTTGAAACCTGAAGAAATAATACACTGTAGGTACTTTGCATTTGCACTTCCTTTCCTACAATTTATAAGGCTGCAACTTAAAAAACAAGGGGGGAGGGGATCGTCAGACTCTAAAGAAGGTCATTCTTTCAGTTACAAACATGTAACATGGATGAACAATTACCAATTTTCTTCCCCACCTTAGTACTGCACACCTGTACATGTACATGTAAATGTAAATTACAATGCCTGTCACTTTGCCAATTCAAATCTATCTAACAATGTGGGTAAAGATGGATTACGTACAGGGCATACATAATGAAGCAAAACACCCACATTCAAGATTTCTTATTCCCACAGACTCTTTTGCCACATTTTATTAAACTTGACAGGACAATACAATTTTGTGGCGCAAATGTAAGTGCTACATGTACATGTATTCAAACAGTAAACTCATTGATGAAAGCCTATTTCATTTGGTCCAATTTGTATATTTTTCATGGACACATGTAAACAAAGTGCATACAATGTGTACCATAAACTATTATTCTCCACATGATCTACTGTATTTCCTGAAGAATCCTTGATTTTGATTGGCTGTCAAGCAGTGTTACCAACCACCCCCCCCCCCGCCCGAAAAAGAAAACATTCTAAATTGGCAAAAGGAAGTTGTCTGTAGGCTACACGGCAGAAGATTCAGAAACCTAAAGTAAAGGGGGAAAAAGTATTCTTAAACGTTCACTTGGCCATGGTAAGGGTTGAACACACATGTGTAACCCCCCCCCCCCTAAAAAAAAATGCAGATACAGAGTAGGTCGAATATATATAGGCACGTAAAAGCCTCAATTGGTGTCCCAGATGTGTCCCAGATTTGTAGGAAGTTCATACACGAGAGGGGGAGGTATGAGCGTTTGAACAGAATCTGACAGCGTCACAATACAGGAAGTCCTTGGGAAGCAATCAATTTGGATGGATAATGTGGTTGAGCAATCAAGTCAATCAGAACCAGGATGCTACTCTCTCCTACAGGTGACTGATATAATACAGTCCACTCCTGTTAAAATGAGGTGCTTGGGACCAAACCAACAGTCCTGGGGAGCATTTCATGAAACAAATATTCACTGATTTCCAGTGACAACAGTTACAAGCTACTGAAATGCTTGCATCTGATTGGCTGGGAGCAAATTTGTTGGATAAAACGTCTGACAAGTACTTTCATGAAACGCCCCCCTGATAAACATATTAAAAGTATTAAAGCATGCTTTTTTCTTTTTAAGTTTGCTCTTGACAACTTGAAAGCTTGCAAAAGGTTTGTCCGACAAAGTAACAAATACCGGTAATGTAATGTACATACGCAAATGGGATCGTACACACGTGTAGATAGTAGTCCCAAGAAAGAAACATCCGTAGTCAAGTTATATTGAACACAAAATTTAGGCGCAAACAAGTACATAATGTAGAATCGTGTGCTCAGGTTTGAAATTGGGACTGGAAGAATTGCCTCATCATAACAAAACCTCGTTAAATATCTACATGGTATGCATGTTATAAAGTGCGTGGAGTGTGCATTGCACATCAATCTCTCATGTATATGTACTCACACAAGCTCTCAAGATACCATGAGAATTACATGTACATGTACATGTCCCTTGAAGTACTAATGTGACCTCCAAAATACATGTACGTAAGAGGTCATCTTCATGTAATGATACACGTGTAGTTTTAAGTTCAAATCTTAAAATACATGTGTACAATGTAGTTTTAAGTTCAAATCTTAAAATACGTGTGTACAATGTAGTTTTAAGTTCAATGTAGTTCAAGTTCTTGTGATTTATATTTCAAAAGGAGAAAAATCTCAGCATAGTCGGGCAAATGGGTTGGTATAGCTCAGAAACTCTGAGGGCACTACATGCATCAAGACCAGACTGTGGCCATGCGCCATCAACAGTCCTCCCAATGTAGTCAGGAGCCATACAAGCGCTTTACAAAGTTTCTATGACATTTGCTCCAGTGACAATTTCTCAGCTGTAAATTAATCAAATGACTAACTTCAACCCTTGACTTACAAAATGTAGCATAGACTCTACCCTTAATCTAACCCAAAACCTACATAACATATTAACACTATTTAAACCCTAATGTTAACTAAGACGAAATGACACCCAAGAGTAATTGTCGAAGTGCTCAGCTAATGTTGTGTCACAACTCCATACATGTCCGTATATGTACATGTACATGGACCAGGAAGTCTCATGAGCCTCTTCATCGTTAAAAGCGGTCTTCATAGCTTCATCCCATTCAAATCAGTATTAAGGTATCGTATACTCCACCAAGGCCCCTTGATTGACCGGTGCAAAAATTAATCCGTTCATTATTCAAAGCAGTAGAGGAGCCTCTGAAAAACAACGTCGTCTGCAGCAACATCGAGCTTGGAGCGATGATCTCCATCTTGCATCTGTGCTAACTTATTCATGGCTTATGTACGGCCTAGCTTGGGAAATAATCCATTATCCCTGCCGATAACCTTTCCTGGTGCACATGGGTACCAGAGGCCTCTATGCAGGGAGAGGACATGAACAGAGTGAGCTGAGGACACAACATTCACTGGCTTCATATTTCATGAATAATATCTCCTCAGTTGGAGAGTAAAGAGTGTTTTATGCTGTGAGCTCACCTACATGTAACATACCATAATAGACCAGTTTACTTACATTTAATATTCAAATTTTATGCATACTCTTTTAAACAAAGGTTGTTCTTGACAACCTGAAACCTGAGGCTTGCCTGACACAGCAACAACTAATATATGCAAACTGGATTCCATGAACATTCTTTTATTACAGGTTGTTTGAATACCTTGTTATTGTGTTGCCAGGAAAGAAGCATGGATAAATTATAATAAATTAGTAAATTGGTTTATTCCTAATGCCTCTTGTCACATACGGCAAGATGGCCCAATGTACAAGAAAGAATGGTATTACCCTTGAGGAATGCAATCAATTTTTGACATCGGTTTGTAGAGTTTCAAACCTTTATCATACCTATGTATTGACATTAATAGTCAGGTGTGACATATCAAAGAAATCAAAATATCTTCTTTTTGTGCACAAACTTTTCTGGTTACTTTGAATGACAACACCTGGCGATTAACTTTAATCAAAGGGTAAAAAGGACACAAACTGCAATTTTGACGGATACATGATTAAACAAACGTTGTCAAACATCTAGCATGTACAAATGTATTCCTCAAGTGTGTGAACCGCATAATACATACCAAACAGTACCATTCTGTTTTTTGTACGCTGGGCCATTTGGCAATGTTTGACCATGGAGGTAGAAAATACTCCATGGTTTGAGAGAGGCATTAATTTACCAGTACATGTACATAAATCTAATCTTTTACAAATGTGAAAAAAGAAGCAATTTTGTTCTGATTTTTTTTCTATTTTTGAGAATGAGAATGCATATGAAATTACAAAAGTATGTTGTAGATCTATATGTAGACAAACATTAAAACAACAAAATGATTAAAATAAAAATTTAAAAACTCAGTAATTGTATTAATTTGTTTGTTTGTTTTTTATTTTTTAGGGAAGGCTTATCTTCTGTTCAAGTTCTATAATTCTCTTCTTTAAAGCTAACGAGTTGTTCTGGTCATGCCATTGAAATGTGTAAGACGCTGTCTAAAAGTGATTTGAAAAGCATTATTTTGTGCTGTGAGGTTTTGGAATTGACAAAATGATAAGAAATTAACCCAATTCAGCTTTGAGTCACATGCACTTACACAGAAATGCATGTATGGGGCAACATAAAATATTCGGGACCCAAACATTCAGCGTTTTGGTTTATTTGGGTTATATGCAGAGCTGCCAACCAAATTGGACAAAAAATCCTACTATTTTTCTCTAAAAAATCCTATTTTCAAACACAAAAATCCTATTTTGTTTTTGACATGCGACATTTGCGACATAGAGCAAGTTTCCGCATGGCAAGCCGAGGGCGTAAAATGAGCTTTAAAATTACTTGACAGTTTACGTACACTACATACATGTACATGTAATCTACCTGCATTATACATGAATCTACTTCTTAGATGCAGAAAAGTCGCACGAGCAGGCAATACATCGTGCACTACAATTGTTCTTTCTGCTCTGCTGAATGAAAGACCACCTCGAACAATATTCTGCTTTAAATTTCTGTTTACGAACACTTGGTGCTGATTTGAATCCATTATGAAAGCAAGTGACTCAAAAATGTCCAATTTCATACGATTATCACTAATAATTACGGGCTCCAAATTTCCAAATAGGCATTATAGATGTACGATGCAGCATATCGCATGCGGGTTCGATCCGCATGGCAATGCAATTCACACGTTGATTGTGCACTGCGCCGCACGTGCATTAACGTACGTACCCATCACAAACACACGCAGACACGAACATAACAAGAGAAGCACCATTTTTTTTTGCCTTGTAGTACGCACATGCGCGCTCTATAATAGTCAGCTCACACAAGGTTTGCACAACAAACCACATGGTACTGTAATACATTGTCCATACAAGCGCACACACGCAGTATATCATACATAATAGTCGCATATAAACTGAATTTGCACATTCTCTCTGTGCATCAAATCTCTTTGACACACGATACTCGATACACAAGAAATCGACGATATTAATGCAACGTAAACACACATTCGTACATACAATGTACAGCACATATAACACACGTAGTCAAGAATTTTGAAAAATCGTATTTTATTGGGATAAATCGTACTGTCGTATTCTTATGCAAAATCGTACGATCGATAAAATCGTACTGGTTGGCAGCTCTGTATATGTGATGCTTCACATCAAAATCAGACACAAGTCGCCGAGCAAATTCAGCACAGTGTCAAGCAAATCAGCAAAATATTAAAAATTGTCTTATTTGGGGGAAGATATGTTTTTGATTTTCTGAATTTTCAATGTTTCTTGTATGCTCTGTAAAATAAAATGAGTAGAAATGATTAAGGGAAAGCCTTTAAAAATGGACTGCTTTGTTGAAATTTTTTTACTCTCTTCTGGCGACTTGTGTCTAATTTCGATATGATGGGTCACATATCATGACTATTAGGGCAATTGAAGAGCAATCTTTTCTTGTGGAGCTTTTTATCATGATACTCTTCCCATATAGCATGAAGAACACAAGAAAGCTTCATCTTTCCAACAACACTAGATTCCTTTTAAATAAGCAGGGTGGATAACGACATCTACATGTAGATGAATACCTTTTTGGAGTGGCTTTATGTCAGCAAAATTCCCTAATTTTGTCCTTAAACATTAGATTTTAAATATTCCTGGATAACTATTTTCACCTATTTTTACCCATTTCAACCTAGATGCGTGGTGGCGGTTAATGTGGGACCATAAAACTATTAGGCACTTAGGACATAAAGTTCTTTTTAAATTTCCTTATTTTTCGCTGGTTAGAGGGAAGTGACTTTTCCCTGACAGGAAAATTGAAAATCTGAAAATAATTTTCCAGGTTTTCCCTGGTTTCCAGGTAGAGTGGGAACCCTGATACACTACAGCTAGGTTAAAACTTCTTTTTGATAATAACATTTGATTCCTACATTAAGTTGACTGGTCCCTTTTACAATGACGCCCATGCTTCTGTGTTAAATGAATCATGGCAGGCGACACAGAATACGATTATCATCGAAAGTGGAATAGAAACCTAATTCCCTACCTTACAATAAGCTGAATGCGCTTCAATGGAAACCTCAGATCAGGTTGCATCACAAAGTGCACCATGGAATACAGACAATATACATAATCGCAGGCACTTTAACCCAGAAAGGAGGCGTCCAGATTCTGATGCATGTACAACACACGTACATGTATCAGCATTCAAATTTTTTCCTGGGTTTGCACCCCTCCTGCCTTTGGCGCCCCATGACCATTCACAGGTCAGCACAATGATAGATCCCAAACATGTTTCCAGCAGCAAGAAAGTTCAATGAATCTATTCCTGGTGTTGTCACCTCCTGACTTTAGCACCCCGTGACCATTCACACCTTGCAAAGATAGATCCAAAACATGTTCCTCAACTGAATGTTTTCAGCAACAAGAAAGATCAATGGATCTATTCCTGGGGGGTGTTTCACAAAGAGTTAAGTAGACTTAAAAATCGCACTTAGCTCGTTATTTTTGTGCGTTATATTACGCATCACCTCATTGGTGAGAGCATGCTCAGGTGTTGCGCGCCATTGTGATATCTATCAATTAAAATGCGCGTTATAAGACAAGATGCGCGTAGAAGTTAAGTGCGACTTTAAGTCTACTTAACTCTTTGTGAAACAGCCCCCTGGTTTTGTACCCATCCTGCCTTATAGGCACCCCATGACCATTCACACCTTGCAAAGATAGATCCAAAACATATTACTCAACAGAATGTTTTCAGCAACAAGAAAGATCAATGGATCTATTCCTGGTTTTGTACCCATCCTGCCTTTGGCACCCCATGACCATTCACACCTTCAAAGGATAGATCCAAAACATGTCCCTCAACAGAATGTTTTTTCAGCAACAAGAAAGATCAATGGATCTATTCCTGGTTTTGTACCCATCCTGCCTTTGGCACCCCATGACCATTCACACCTTGCAAAGGGGTCATTCCATGTGGATTCACCCAATGGGTTACACCCTACCGTCTCAGAATTCGCTCAAATTTGGTACACATAAAATTTAACATTACCTTTCCATGAAACAAAAAAAATTAGCGTAAACGGTCCATCGGTTTCCGTGCTATGGCCCGCCCTTTTTGATTTGTTTTGGCAAAAATGGGTGTGACCTTCCATTTCAACGGCACAATGCGCCATAAGGACGTTGCACAGTTATGTTTCTGAGCATCTTCACCACGCATCCTGGGCGCGCATTAATTACTACGTCACAATGGAAATATATACAGCGCTCATGGGCGAACCAGCGTTCAAAGAGTTAAAAGAAATGAACTTTATAAATATGTTATTTGTTCCTTCTTTTTGTTCATTATTTACCTACTTGCAGAGATATGTAAAACATTTATTTTAGTGCATGTTCCTGTTATTCTAGAGATTGCGATGGATATGAAATGAATTATAAATGTTTGGGAGCAAGATTTTGAATAAGTCGAAAATTAGATAGAGTTTTCACAGTTTTTAGTATTTTTGGCACGTTTCGGTGGTTTTCAAGTCGACTCGCCACTATTACAACACCGATATTTTGAAAACGAGAACATGGACCCCCATTTTTTAATGTTCCTACTCGTTTAGTTTATATTCCTCTACAATATGGCAAATTTTGATGAAATTGACATGGATTTTGAATGTTCGAGAGCATGATTTTCAATCAAATGTAATATAGGTTGGATTCTCCGACTTGTTTGACGTTTTCGGCGCGTTTTTGTGGTTTTCAAGCAAATTCGCAACTATTCGGGCTCCGATAGCTTAAAAACGACCACAAGGACCCCTTTTTTTAATGTTTCTACCCATTGGGTACGTATTCCTCTACAACTTTGCAAATTTTTATGAAAATGACATGGATTTTGAATGTTTGGGAGCATAATTTTGAATCAAGTGTAATTTAGAGTGGATTTTTCACGCTTTTTGGACGCTTTCGGCGCGTTTGTGTGACTTCTTATGCCGATTTGCGAGTATTCGGGCGCCGATAGTTCAAAAACTAGCACATGCCCCCCCCTTTTTTAATGTTTCTACATATTCATGATGAATCCCTCTACAACTTTGCAAAAATTTGATGAGACTGTCATGGTTTTTAAAAAAAGTGCACCTTAAAATATACTTTTTATTTTCCAGTAGATTCCAAGCCTCTAAGATATGGTTTTTGCCAATTTACACACCATTTTTGCCACATGAGGACACTGCTGGCTCGAAAATAAGTACAAATGTGCCAGTTTAAACAATGTCCCCATCTTTGGTATAAACTTCGTAACGAATCTGGAAGGTTTGATAAAGTTTGATACAGTTTTGACAAAGTAATGGCGAGTTTAACTCGTTTGCTGCAATCGCGAGGTCTAACAGAGGCCAATTTCTTGAATTATGCGTATTTTACATGCCATCCAAATATGGCAACTTCAAAGTCCCGTAGCAAAAAATCAAGCACATGAACCTGTATTATTTTTTGCATTTTTGGCATACATAGATACCAAAGTAACTCTGTGCAAAATTTAGTGAAAATGACATGGACTTCGTTTCAACTGTGCAACGTCCTTAACTGGTTGACCAAATTTTGTGAAACTGGTACCATTCAAAAGGAAATTCAAAGAGGAATTCAAAAATGGTATCAAATATATTATTGGAGCAATTTAAAGTGCTATGACCTTTGACCTTTCCTTTAACCTTGATTTTGACCCCCAGACAAATAATATTTTTACTTGATTTTTATGTATGTTAATTGTCAGTATAATATTAAAGGGGAATCCAATCCAAGGAGAGAATCAACCTTACAGGAAAGAGGAAAATGAGAGGAGCAATCTAAAAAAAGTTTCATCAAAATCGGTTATAAAATAAGAGAGTTATGGAAGTTTGAAAAGTCTAGTTGTTCCGTCTATGGGGATCCTCAAATTGGCATCATCGGCTTCAAAATGGCCGATCTTATGGACAACTCTCCATTCATTTTGTACACAAATTTTCAGATTTTCCCCATTTTCTTTCGAAATATATCTTACCTCCTTCTGAATCCAACATATGTTGTGTGAAATATATTTTCCCATCACATATTTTGAGCTCAGAAGTAAAGAAGACATACTTTGAAAGAAAATGGGGGAAATCTGAAAATTTGTGTACAAAATGAATGGAGAGTTGTCCATAAGATCGGCCATTTTGAAGCCAATGATGCCAATTTGAGGATCCCCATAGAAGGAACAACTAGACTTTTCAAACTTCCATAACTCTATTATTTTATAACCGACTTTTGATGAAACCTTTTTTTAGATTGCTCCTCTCATTTTCCTCTTTCCTGTAAGGTTGATTCTCTCCTTGGGTTGGATTCCCCTTTAACATAACATGTAAATATCTAGGATGATATTTTATTTCTTCACCTTTAAAAACTCTTTTAAATGTAATTTACAAAGTTACTGTTACCCCCACATAGTGATATTTGTGTTGGTAATGTGTGTACAAGTCTCCATTATAGGCTTACTTTAATACTTCCAAACTGAAGTTAAATTACATTTAATTAAAACAGGAAACTAAACTTTTCGGGTAATAAAGGACACATAAAGACACAATAACAATGTATACATATACGTAGACTCCATTTGCTTTTGAATAGAGACATTTGTTTAGCCCTTTTGATTGGGGTGCAATAGGTATAGAGGAGAGTGGGGTTAGTTGGAACACGGGGTTACATGTAGTTGAAACATTGCAATTTTCTTTAACGACAATAAATATATTTATGCAAATCTACCCTCAAGTTGTTGCTATTAGCAACTGCCATCCACCACATTTTAGACAGCACAAATGCTTCAAGCCTCATGAAGTTAGAAAGCAAAGTTTGTTTTTTCACACTCTGAGTAAATTTTGTCATTTTTACAAATGTTTTATTAACTCAGAGAAGATCATAAATTACGTTTGCCAGTTTTTGAGTATAGCAAACAGTTATATCAAGCTACAAAACAAAGTTATATATATGGCATGTTGTTGTCCCTTTTTTGTGCTGTAAGCTTACAAATGTCAAATAGGCCTCTGGGGTTAGTTGGAACATGTACTAAGTAAATAGGTTTCAGTTTAATAAAAAAATAAAAATCATATAATTCAATTAAGTGTTCCGAAATATTCCTATACATGTACATTAGCGCACATTGGACGATTTTATTTTGGTTTAAACAAAATATATTGCAGAATGCTACTTCACAGGACTTCAGAATATCTGTATGTGACTGGATGCTATCAAGTGTAAAAAAACATGAAGTAAAAAAAGAATTTGAACACCAACTTTTAATATCTTAATTGGAATCAATGAAGCAAGTTAGCTGAACCCATGCAATAATGTTGTACGTAGTATAAATATAATTCTAAAGATACCATGCACAATGTTTCAACTTACCCCATACCTTGTTCCAACTAACCCCGTGTCCGGGGTTAGTTGGAACACTTGACATGGTCTTGTTGAAGTTGGATTTTTTCCGGAACCATCACTTAGTATAAGAATTTTATGGGGTACATTTGGAGCATACAGATATACACTCAAGCTGATTGTTTATTGTTTCTTGAAATATATCCGCTTTTGTTTTACGGCCATTTTTGTGAAAAATGTTCCATATAACCCCGCTCTCCCCTACATACAAATCATCAGAAATCTGCGGTTTTGACAGAAACAAAATGCTTCCTACATGTAGTAAGCTCTACTCTCCCCAACTGGATACATCCTTGAGATCTTTGAAGCATCAGCAACAGATATGGAATACTTTATGGTATTTGATTGTAATGTAACTTCAGTTTGAAAGTATTCATGTATAATGGAGTCTTGTACACACATTACCAACAAAATATCAGTATGTGGGGGTAACAGTAACTTTGTAAATTACATTTAAAAGAGTTTTTAAAGGTGAAGAAATAAAACATCATCCTAGATATTTACATGTTATGTTAATATTATACTGACAATTAACATACATAAAAATCAAGTAAAAATATTATTCGTCTGGAGGTCAAAATCAAGGTTAAAGGAAAGGTCAAAGGTCATAGCACTTTAAATTGCTCCAATAATATTTTTTATACCATTTTTGAAATCCTCTTTGAATTTCCTTTTCAATGGTACCAGTTTCATAAAAAATTGGTCAACCAGTTAAGGCGCATTGTGCCATTGAAATGGAAGGTCACACCCATTTTTCCCAAAACAAATAAAAAAGGGTGGGCCATAGCACGGAAACCGACGGACCGTTTACGCTAATTTTTTTTGTTTCATTGAAAGGTAATGTTAAATTTTATGTGTACCAAATTTGAGCAAATTCTGTGAGATGGAGGGTGCAAAAATTGGCGACTTTCATACTTGGGTTTGAGATTGGCATGGAAATGACCAAAAGATAGATCAATACATGTTCCTCAACAGAATGTTTCAGCAACAAGAAAGTTCAAAGGATCTATTCCTGGTTTTGTACCCTCCTGCCTTGAACCCCATGACATTCACACATTGCAAAGATAGATCCAAACATGTTCCTCAACTGATGTTTTCAGCCAACAAGAAAGATCAATGATCTATTCCTGGTTTTGTACCCATCTGCCTTAGCACCATGACCATCTCACCACTTGCAAAGATAGATCCAAACATGTTCCTCCAACTGAATGTTTCAGCAACAAGAAAGATCAATGGATCTATTCCGGTTTGTTTGTACCCATTCTCCCTTTGGCACCTATGACCATTCACACCTTGCAAGATAGATAGATCCAAAACTGTTTCCTCAACAGAATGTTTTCAGCAACAAGAAAGATCAATGGATCTATCTGGTTTTTTGTACCCATCCGCTCCTTTGGCACCCCATGACCTATCCACCTTGCAAAGATAATGTAATCCAAACATGTTCCTCAACAGAATGTTTTACAGCAAACAAGAAAGATCAATGGATCTATTCCTGGTTTGTACCCATCCTGCCTTTGGCACCCCGTGCACATTCACACTTGGCAAAGATAGATCCAAAACATGTTCCTCAACAGAATGTTTTCAGCAACAAGAAAGATCAATGGATCTATCCTGGTTTTGTACCCATCCTGCCTTTGGCACCCCATGACCATTCACACTTGCAAAGTAATGAGATCCCAAACATGTTCCTCAACAAATGTTTTCAGCAACAAGAAAGATCAATGGATCATTCCTGGTTTGTACCATCCTGCCTTTGGCACCCGCGTGACCATCACACTGTCACCTTGCAAAGATAGATCCAAAACATGTTCCTCAACAGAATGTTTTCAGCAACAAGAAAAGTAAATGGATCTATCCTGTTTTGTACCCATCCTGCCTTGGCACCCATGACATTCACACCTGCAAAGATAGATCCAAAACATGTTCCTCAACAGAATGTTTCTAGCAGCAAGAAAGTTCAATGGATCTATCCTTGTTTTACCCCATGACTATTCACAGTCCAGCCACAAGATAAGATCAAAACATGTTTCCTCAACTGTGCTATTTCCCAGCAGCAGAAAGTTCAACTGAAGCTCAGGATACACAGAGAAAGAGGAGCCGCCAGCGAGATCGTATCTGTAAATCGCCAAGAGGAATGCACTGAAATGTTTCTATTTTTACTGTATGTGCCAAAATTGGTGTGTCCCAGAAAAACTGGAACCAGGAAAGTCATATTTTCAGTGAAAAGCAAACAATGTCCATGAAACATTAAATGGCTCAATTTAAAAGTTCGGCTTATTTTGTTTTTTGTTAACACTTACCGCAATGATTACAAAAGAGCTAGCATAAATGACCTACATGTACATTAGAATGGTAAATTACATAGAAGTCAAAATCAAATTGTGCAGAATAAATTGGCAAATAGTCCAAAAGGGGCAACAAGATTGCCAAGTAAGGGGTGGTTTATTTATATTGAATTTTTATGTTTCAAGCTCTGTGAAGTTTCTTTCACTGTACATACATGTACGTATCTCAATGACATTGAATAGAGAATATATTTGAACATAAGGGCCCGAATTCACAAAGGTGTTTTGAAAACCGTGGACTCAAACATGGATTATGCTAGATTTTGTGTAATAATTACGCTTAATTTTAGCGTGGACATCAGAAAGGTCCAATATGAATGCGCGACTTTGTCACAAACGCGTAGATTTACGCCCAGTTGATATGGTTTTTGACATAATAAGCTCACCTGTTTTAATAATGAGTCCACTGTTGAGTCAACGGTTTATTTAAATTATTTAAAATAAACAGCAGACTCAACCATAGCGACAAGTGTAAATTTTAGCGCTCTGTAGGTGGATTCACACCTACCGATAGAAAATTCCCTAATTTATCGGAGATGTTTTTCAATCACCAAAATAACCGTAAAATTGTTTTGTGTTCACACCGCCCTAACCGTCTTTTTCCAGGGAAAACACCCCGAAGTTATTAAACATGGGAAAATAGAAAACAAGAAATACTAAGGGAAGAGAAGAAAAAAGGAAAAACAAAGAAATACACAAGGAAAAGAGAAGAAAGAAGGAAAAACAAGAAAGATACTATAAGAAAGCGTGGGAATGAGGAAATAACAAGAAATAGATAAAGGAAAAGCGGGAAAAGAATGGAAAACAAAATGAAAAACTATGGAAAAAGAAGAGAGAAGTGAAAAACTAGTAAAACTAAAAGGCGGGGAAAAACCAAAAGAAATACATAAGGAACGAGAAGAAATGAAAGGAAAACCACAAGATCATAGGAAAAAGGAGAAGAAAAGAAGGGAAAAACCAAAGAAGAATTACTAAAGAAAAGAGAAGAAAGAAGGAAAAACAAAGAAAAATACATTATAAAACAGGGAAGAGGAACAAAGGAAATACATAAGGAACGAGAAGAAAGGAAGGAAAAACAATAGAAATACTAAAAAATAGAAAGGGGAATAGAAGAGGTTCCGTATTTATTGTTCATACTTAGCAAAACGGTTCCCACGGACCTTGGCGAAACTTACAACGTACGTTTCGACGATAGTCCTAACTCATTTACAGGAAATTTATCTTCGGAGAATAAACGCGTAGCTTGGTTTCACACTTGCAATAAAATTAGCGTAGACTTTTGTGATCCGGTATGGAGAAATCGATCAGAGATAGGAGTTTTCCAGACGGGAATCAAGGTGTGGAATTCACCATTGTGACAAAATCTCGCTGCATTCCGTTTTGGACATTTCTCACAGTTACGCACCAATGAATGTGTATTATTACATAATCAAATTTTACCACAATAATAGTTTCAGTCAATTGTTTGAAAACCCTCTGTGAATTTGGGCAAGTTGTTCCATAAATTCTTACTTATTCATTCAATAGGGTGCGATTTCCATACGTGTGTCGTACGGGACATTAAGAGAACTTTGACAGCTTTTCGGACAATAAAAACAAAAATATTCCAGTAACTGATGGTCATTCTCAAATACTACCAGAATGGTAAAAGAAACAAGACTTGATTTGACTTGAAACAGAATCTGTAAACTAGAGATTGAAATAGTAATGTGTCGTACGGACGCAGAAAAAGTGACTTTTTTTTAAGCCTTAAGTTTGTGTTCAATAAGTTCTGTGAGTGCACAGGCAAATTTAAATCAAACTAAACTAGATTTGATCTTTAGTTACAAAGAACATAAATATAAAAACATTTTTTGCAAAATAAGCATCAACGAATAAATAAAGCAAATTTTAGTTATTCAAGAACATTGTCGTGTACGGGTACATGCAAAATGTGTCGCACGGGACATCTCTGAATGAGGCTATTACTTTCTTAGTTTGTCCTTGATTACTTCTTTAAATCAATTATTTTTTGTTGATAATAATGATAATCCTATGAAACTTAAAGGGCAGTTATCATGTTAGTCAAAGCACTATTCTTGAATATGTTATCGCAGTATATCCATAATAAGATATGTGTGGTTGTGCGGGACACTATTG
>CALNVZ010003425.1:20976778-20998486 GCA_940671915.1 Paracentrotus lividus | reverse complement strand
AAACTCTGTATAATATTTGGTTTCAGTTAGGATTAGTGTTGTATTTTTACATTGCTTTCGAAGACTGAGCAAAATAGAAGTTGTAACAATGTGCCTATAACCAACCCCCCCCCCCCATAGCGTGATATAGAATAATTGAAAATCGAGAAGTAATATAAATTATATGAAATAAAAATAAAGAAAAGTTCTGCCAAGAAATCCAGATCACTTCATATACAGTCCAATATCTCCTAAGACACATGTGAGAATTATATTGTCTATCATAAATTAAAATGTATAAGGAAATACTAAAGTTCCTCGCCATTCGAATTTTCTTTTCTTTTTCTTTCTTTGAGAAGAAAATCGTTAATCTCTGTCAAACTTCTGTATTTCATGAACCAACTTGAAATAAGGGTGACTTTTGCCATAATTATAGCCAATAAAAGAAGGAGGGGTATAAAAAAAGGGTAAACATTCAATTGCACCTGGGTTCTACAAGCTTGACAGTCAAACTCAACCAGTACAGCTGAAGGCTTCCACAATGAATACATTATTAGAAGTCAGTAAAAAGGGAATCACATATTTCATGTTCACTAGAGATAAACAAAGGCCTATTCAATTTCAATCAATGTCACTTCAATGTGTTTCAATTCAAATAGACCTAGTTATAGAGTTTGTGGACTTTGTAGTAATCAAAACACCCCAATGAAAATGCTATATATACGGTGTGGCGTACGGGACATGTCCCGTACGACACATTGTGTGTCGTACGGGACAACTTTAAAATGCCATTTATTGAAAAATGAAGGGCGGATTTGATATCCTAATAGGATCAATGATTACCCATGGGTCAAAGATAGAGAAACTGAAATAGCAAGATTGCAATATCAAAATCAAAAGTGTGGTCAAAACTTTTGCATTTCCATGTGTCGTACGGGACATTGCCAAAAACAGGTTCGGAGTAATCATTACTCACCCCATTAAGCATCATAAAAATGTTTTTAAAATTATTTGGAGCCATCCAAGATACATTAATCCACTGACTTGTACTACTTTTTAATATTCTTGGGCTCTTTCTATAGTGGTTTGAAGCAGTTTTGGTTTTCGACTTGTTAATCAGTAAGATTTATGAAAATTGAAAATTCCACCGTTTTCCCCCCAAAAATCCATTTCTGACTTCACTTTGGAAAAGAAAATTGTCATTTCCATGAAGTTTAGGTATCAGAGTAAAATATTACACTACTTATGATTAGTTGAAAGAATATTTTAATTTTGGCATTTTTTCAAGTTCTAGTGTGGAATCGCCCAATAGGTGTTAAAAGAATGAAGAAAAGATGAATGTCAAAAGGATGCATTTAATATTTCATGGGTTGTTTGCTTACTGAGTGAAATTGACTAATCATCCCGATTCAACTTTCC
The DNA here is from genome assembly GCA_940671915.1 of Paracentrotus lividus. Classification (NCBI taxonomy): domain Eukaryota; kingdom Metazoa; phylum Echinodermata; class Echinoidea; order Camarodonta; family Echinidae; genus Paracentrotus; species Paracentrotus lividus. The sequence continues at coordinate 20,997,088 of CALNVZ010003425.1, read as the reverse complement.
CTGGGACACAATGTACTGCAGCCCATGTTACTCACACATAACATTTGATTTACCTTAAATTTTGGGGCAAGCAAGAGGTGAATATATGTGCATTAAATACAAAACACACTGGAAAAAAACTTGTACATGTCCATGTATGTGCATGTACCTGTACATTAATGTACACTGTACAACCAATCTTTGGACCCCTCTCCAGCGGGTCGTGTTGCAAATTGTTACAAGCGAGAGCCAAGGGCAAGGGCCCATCTTACACATGTGTTGTAGCTTTGAGATTATAATACATGTATACATTGAACAGTAAACATGTACATGTATGTATTCTCAATTCCCATTTCATGTACTCTATTTTTGAGGGGTGGGGTGGGGGTAGGGTTTTAGTTTTTATTTTATGAATAATACCTTTTTCATTCAACCCTAAATAGCCATGACACATCAATTCATTTGTGCTATTGTTTGTCTTTAATCCTTAATCAATTTATGACACAATGAACTCTGGCTTCACACCTTCCCTCAAATCTCTAGTTTAAGCACAAGTCAATGGATTTGTATTTAACCATGTTCCATCAGATCTTCAACACAGAACCAAAAACAACAGACGTGGACTGTACTGGTTTGGAGGAACAGTTCTGTGAAGTTAATTAATAACAAATATTCTGCAGATTAATATTTGATATTTCATCACTACATGTATTAAAGCCCTAGTTACAGACAGGTTTCATTTTACAACATGTATGGTGGAGCCTTGTTGACAAAGTACAATATAATACACTCTGCAGATATATCCCCTACACAGAGCCGTCCATCAGAGTCAATGGTGAGAACCCGACAGTGGCAGACAAGTTCATCTACATTTGTACCTTGGTTTCATTTTACAACATGTATGGTGGAGCCTTGTTGACAAAGTACAATGTAATACACTCTGCAGATATATCCCCTACACAGAGCCGTCCATCAGACACGTATGCGCACGCCGCTCGTTATACACGCACTTTGCAACATTGCTAGTGCGCTGACATTTTGTCCCCAAAATATCATATTTTCAGCGCGTGGATACCGTTCTTTGTACACCTGCATACCGACTCTTCTCATGGTAAATCTTCCATTGCATATTCATGTGTTCGCCTATTCCCGAGCAACTGGGAATCGGGAGGAATCGAATTAATTATGAGCATATTTTTCGAATTGTACCTCCTATGGTTACTAGTGGCAACAGCTTCGTTCCACATAAAAACATCCACCACTATTATTTGTCAACAATTTTTGTTACCAAAAATATGCGTAAGACCTATCTCCTCTCCCCGTCCTCAAATCAGCTCATTGTTTAAACGTTAAACATTCATCTATCGCATTGTATCACACAAAAACTAAACTATTTAGGTTTTTGTTGCTTACTTTGGTTGGGGTGATACCCAAAAATGGATACTTTCACTTTGGTGAGTCTAACCTGAAATATCAAACTCGTATCGTAAGTAAATCTATAATCAGTGTCTACTAACTTATTGAACCGAGCTTTCAAAGTTGTTCATAGACCTTGGTTTGAGCCAGAGATCTCATGTGGGCATGATTTGGTTTGCTAGCGAGTTATCCTTCATAGTTTCTAGTACATTTAATGTTTCTTTGGTCTAGGTATTTTTTCATTCTTACACACACTTTCGTGGTTGGTTCCCGATAGCATTGGAAAATCAATATGAACCCTGAATGAATAGCTCGAGTATGTTGATTATTTTTCGGTAGAATCTATATAGTTCTGCTATAAACGTAATTAGGTTACATATTTTGAGTTGATTAAAGGCACTTGTTTCGATGACTTATTAAGAGTTTTTGCCATCACCCACAAAACCTCATGTTCAGTCTTTCATATTTCAGAGACAGTATAAGATTATGATCATATCTTTTTATGACTTAGGCGCACGCTGTTATGGTGCGCTGTTTAATCCACCGGAGCCTATGCTACAATCGGCCCTCATGGTCTTATCCTCGTTTCGTACGCTGCTGAAGTGTCTGTTGAATGAGCTAGGTATTCTGCCGAACTCAGAGAAAATCATAGATTACCGTCAATCATGTGATAGAAATCAATATTTAAATTCCATTTGATATACTGGCGTGACTTCATCTTTATCTATTCCGTTGTCTTTGATATGGATTAGATATGATTTGAAAATTTGCTGATCTTGTACTGCCCGAATATTCGAAAAAGGAAATTTTGTAAGAAAATATTTATGAAAAAAATGATCTAGTTGTTCGCTGTGGTATTAAGTGGGGCTTTATGGCCATGACGTTGCCAAATGTGAGCAGATTTTGCTCTCATAAATTACTTATTTTTCTCACAAATATTAAGGAATTAAAAAATCATAAACATTCTTTAATTTATGTATAAGTTATAAAGTTTAGAAGACATAATGTGTGAAAATGAAGTCACCCAATCATTCAGTTTGAATTTTAATATTGATTTCTATCTATGATGTGACGGTATTTTTCTGACTTCCGGGGACGAGAAATCCAGCATACAAATTTCGCGCGTTAACGAGATCGGGCTATGTCCGGTGCGGGTGGAAACGCCAACAGCGCAGTTCGACTCTCGTTTGGAAATGGAAGACTGCGCTTTGGTGATGGCTAAACATCTTTAAAACTCATCAAACAAGGTTAATTCAAACAAAAAGTACATGGTTTAACCTAAATCGTTCTCAGCATATATAAATCTACGAAAAATAAATCACACATACTTGACTTCATTCGGGTTCATGATAGATTTATCAACAAATTTCGGACGATGTGTGTAAGTGAAGAAATCTACAAAGTTACTGAAACTTTGAAGGGACGATAGCAAAAAATCTGGCCAATGAGACTTGCAAAACCAAATGAACAATTTGAAGATAAAATAATAATAAACAATATATGAGGTATTAAGAATCCGAAAAAATTCCTTTTTTATCACCATAGGCAACAAACCTAAAAAGTTTTAATTTTGACAATGGAAAATTGTTCGAAAACAAGGCCATTTCGAAGCATTATCGAAATATTTTGGTAACAAAACTGTTGACAATTATATAATTTTGGAACGAGCTTGACCACTGAAACCTAAGGAGTACAATCGGAAAAGCTATTTTTGATTCGACAGTTGCCGCAGGGGGACAATGGAATATGGCATGAGATGAGAAGAGAGAGAAAGAACGTGGTTTTCACGCTACGGGGAAAGTTGAAAAATTAAGTGGCCAAGGGATCCGCTAGCGCATCCAATACCAAGCTTTGGCGGAGATACGGCAGAGGTCGAGTTAGTTTGAGAAACCTAGACAGTGGCAGACATAAGTTAGCTCTACCTTGGCAGTACACTATCAACAGACTTTAGGTCAGCAACTTTTAGATCGACAGACGAGAGGCGCCTGATGGGTATGGAGATATTTGCCACAGAGCTCTGTTCAGGTCGCGCCGTAATTGACTAGTGCCTCTGCATAGCGGGCGTCCAATCTATATGTATCGCAATTGATGCGTTCTGCGAGAAGCGAAGTGGAGGAAATGGCGGACCCGGCCCCACTATTTCCGTTTTCAGGAGTTCAACGCATGGAACACGGGTTTACAGAAATGTGTGTATCCGATTTAACATCGTTGAGCGCGCGGACGCTCCTGCTGTAGCCTGAGCGGAACCTTGGAATTATGTGTACAGCCATGCGTCACGAGATCATACTGAATTCAGTTCCAATATGGAGATGCCTCAGAAACCCTACTTGGCATAATTCTAAGGACAAAAAGATAGGACAAAACACAAGTAGTGCCAGAGTACAGAAAGTAATCACAGTATGAGCCCATCACGTGAGAGACGGCATGCTTATATGCAGACCTCCTCAAAAGCGCTCCACCATAGGTCTTAAGAGGAGGAGAGCTAGGTATCGACAGTCAACTACAAAGTAATGTTCCAGCAAGAGCGTTTGCCGTAAAGATTGCTCTACAACAAGTCGCGCGAAAGCTGAGAACGAGAAAGAAGGGAAGCACGCGTCACAGAGGAGGTCACGAAAAAGCACTTATAGTAGGACTCTAGCTGAAGACCACACTCAAAAAAAAATCGCATATGTCGAGAGGCACCACGGAAAGACCTGGATATAAACATTCACGAAGGTGAGACCGCGCGTGCTGCTGTGCGCCACTGGTGGTTAGTGAGCAGGAGCATGAGCGCTACTGAATACGGACTGTTGGAACGACGCAAGAGGCATGAGACGACAGCTATAGCACAAAAAGCGACAGAGCAGAGAGAAGGACAAGACATCCTATCAGAGCTGCCCCAACGCCTGCTATATTTGGACCCTGTCCACACGGTAAACAGGATTTTTCGAAGCAGATCAGAGAATTAGCTTGATTGTAGTAAGTATCAATGCTTCGACATGGACCCACATCAGAAGCAACCATGACGTATATAAGTATGTGGTTCTGTCTGTCGAGGTTCAGCGAAGTGCACAAGTTCGAGTGAATGATGAGGGTTCGTGCCATCAAAAAACAGGATATGCAGGTAGTGTAAGGAAAGAAGATCCACTGTAGTAATGGATTATCTATTGTCAAGGGCACTTGTGAGAGTTTAGGGTGCAGAGTATGTCAAAAGCAGAATGTGTACAACAGGACTCTTTAGTACACACGTGATAATATACGATGAAAAATGAAGAGCTCGAAAAGATAATCAGGCAGCGGAAGAAAATTACGTTTGCGAGTACGTCGGAGACTTAGCAGGATATTGTGTAAAGTTTTTAAATTAATAGATTAAACTTGATGTAATCATAAAAAAAAAATTGCTACTAAATGCGGAGTGAAACCAATGCACATGTATATAATATCATGATATGGGTATTAATATATAGCAGTTCGATTAGAAGTAGTGGTGTCCACAAAGATCTGAGAACTCCTCACAGGATTAATGGTTTATGTTTGGGGTGTTCTCTTATTAGCTCAGATCAGGTTATTGTGATGGGTAAAAAATAGTTGTCTTTAAAATGCATTAAATATAAAGAAATCCCTAGAGAAGAGCCAATTAAGAAAATGTTCTTTGTCTTAAAACACTCCCATGAAGACGTTATATTAAGTAAATATTAAGAATTGAGTATTCCAAGTGATAACGCCCATTAGATTAACAAATATGAGCAGGTTACGGTAGGTATGTCTTGGATCTGTATAGTAAATTGAAAATCAAAGGGGTAAAAAAAAAAAAAAAAAAACTTGGAGTCAAGAGAGGATTTCAAAACCTTTAACACTTTACTCATGTGTGAGTGACCTATCACCAATACAATCCGGTTTGCCGAAGCCTGCGAATCCTCGTCGTAGAACACTTCGAGTAAAAATAGAGATAAAAAATACAGCGACAAAAAGCGAATATAGACTCCAGGGCTGTATTTCAAGACAGTTTTGAGCACCGAGTTTATCAGCACCAGTCACCGCAGAGAAAGAACAAAGAGGCTGGTATTGAAATGTATTAATAATTCTAAAATACAGTGCACAAGTTGGTAACGTATCTGGCTCTTCAGAAAGGAAGGAATTCTTTTTTAAGTGTGGGGTAGATATCTTTATTAATAATCATTTTGGAAAAACAGACTTGATTTACCGAATTCTTCCTATTAGACTCTTTTGTTATCATAATAATAATTAGAGATTATAAATGTGGGCTAGTTAAATCGACAGATAAGAGAAATAGCGACGCCACAACTTTCTCAATGGACGTAAGCAGTACTCACTGAATACTATACCAGATGGGATCAATTCAACTAAGACGGATATTTGTCAACAGCTAGGTCTCAATATCACCGGGGGTGGCTTTTTTTGGTCTATGCACTCCACCTCAAGTTGTATATTAGACATTACGTGAACCCTTTTAGACGTGCTGAACAGTCTCTAGCATATTGCGTCTAACATTATAACAAACTCAGGGAGAGCGTAATCTCACCAGACAACTCCAGTCACACATAATAAAACTCGAGATAGCAGTATTAACATGTTACAGTTAAGTATCAGTATAGAACTGCGGCCTGGTGGCGATGCTCTGGCGAGAATTAAAACACACATTGTAGAAATTATTATATGTTGACAATACGGCACGACCTAAAGTAATATCAATGTACTGAGAGGGTTGAATAACTCACACAAACTTTCGAGCGGTCAATTTAATTTTTAATCAGAACTACAGATAGGGGTGGTGAGGAGAAATATCTGAAACAGGTTAAGATGTTGATATTAGAAATCCTTAGATGTAATTGTTTGCATGTTCACAATATAAATTACAATAAATTATCATGACCTCTCCAATCTATATAATTTTCCATCTTTATATGAAAGAGAAGGGAGTGTATTACGTTTTAATTCTTAATTAATTTATCTCCCATGCTAAGAGAAAGATCAGGTGAACTTGATTCTCTCATAAACAAAATGTATAAACACATTAGATCCCGCTATTAATAATTAATATTACTCTCGCCAGATTTGTTTATAATACCTTCCTTTGAATGAAACATCAATAATTGCGTGTGAGAGAGTTTGTATAACCTGTTTGGATTATGATAGGTGCGGAGATCATATGGAGAAACAGGAGGCTAATGTACAACTACAATTGCATTTCGGTTGAAAAGATACAATGATCCAGAAAGGAGGATAGGTGCTATGCGCATTATAATATACAATGCCACGAGAGCGAGAGAGTTTCTACTCACCGAGCCATACAGGAAGAGATCATATCCTATAGAACTCACGCAGCGTGTTTGAGAGACTTAAGGATTACGGAGGGTGGTAGGAATACCCGGGATCAGAGAGTCGGTGAGTGATCGTTCAAATTGATCTAAAATAAAATGCAAAAATTAAATAAGAACTAATGCAACACACAGAACGGTAACACATAATAATAAGGAACACAGTTCAAACAGCCACAAAACATAGGATATGAATTCCAAATACCGGTCTATAGGATAGTGCGGTTGTATTAATATATGGAAAAAACTGATTTCAATGCATGAGAGGTGTGCGACAATGTAATGGGGGTCCCTTTTCTGTAAAATGTGTATTAATATCCTTTGTATTGCGCCGTCATAGTAAATGGGTCATCATAACTAATGGTTTTCGCTGCTGCTAAGGCGAAGTGGGTGATACCTGACTTGAGACAGTTTCATTAGGCTAGTCTAGGTTTGGCGCTAATGTGCGCAGTTCGGTGGAATCCAGCCTAAAAGTGGTGTTGTTCCTGAAGACATCAGATTTCTCAATATAATACTTTGTTGGAGAGAGCAAAAATTATGTATTTCATAATTTTATTGTAGCGATATTATCCACGGCTTTTTTTGCTGAGTCAGTCTATCAGGAATCATATGTCCGTTTATAGAGCGTCGGAGAGTATCTTGAGTGTCTCATTAATAGAGTACCGATATAAGCAATAGCGATTCACCAATTCTAAACTGAGTCTAGAAATTTGGAAGATTTTACTGAGGGGTGATCGAGCTTCATATAAAAATATAGACATAGAGCATCTTGTACATTCCAAAGCCAAAAAAATAGTTCGATTATGCAAATATTGTTTTAGCATCATGTTGTATCTGGAAACGCCCCTCCCCACCCAGCTATTAAGACGAGAGTTTATTCTCTCAGGTGGCAATATCTCGAGGGGTCCAAAACGTGGGATAGTGCAGTTATTAGACAAATCCCTGGCCCGCGCAGAGGACGTAGTAGATTCTCTTATGAACGGAGACGCGACAAGGTATAAGGTTGACTGGAGCCCGGACCCTACGTTCATGGCAAGGAGCACTACGGGCGTATGGTAGGATGGTAAATGTCTCATGGCGCAAGGTAAGGGCCAAGGACACGCGACTATATATCCGTGCTTAGGCTATGCACCATTCCGAACCAGACACATGAAATGCTGGATATGAAACTGGCGGAGCGTGTGCTATTCAATTTCAAATCATTGGTTACTGTTTGATGGTTTAGCGAGCACCATTAGTTAGATGAACATAGCACTAAGGATTCTAACAGTGATAAACCTGGTCTAGCCAAGTAGTAAGTATGTAAGAGAGCCTGTAATTCCTTATACAACAAAAAACAGAAAATAAGAAAAGAACGAAGAGTAAATTCAGGTGTTCAGTTGACCATAGGTAACTGCTGGATTTCAAGGGTGTAGTTATTGAGTATTATTTATGGATGGTGAGAGCATGCCGGACACACGTCAACACATCAGCCAGTCTCACTTATTGCACCAAAGACGGAGCGCATTTAGGGCCATGGAAAGATGACCTCAACTACGGCAAGTGGAACCAGCGCCCAGTGAGGGCAGTCGGTGTAAAAATCATCAGAGCACAGTCAATCACACTACGCGAATCATCCTCCTTCCTTGTTCACACTTAAACATCTACAAAAATAAGGAAACCAGCAGTGCAGAACATAAAATAGAAAACATAGCATGGTACTGCTCTGAAAACGTCAAACATACCGCACAGTAAGCTGTGTTATTTCATTGAGATTTGATCCTTTAACTGTCGGAATGGCTGTTATAAGAGCTTGGTTTATCAGAGACGAAACGAACGGCATTGTGGTGACGTGGCAAGGGATATGCATTGAGCGATTACTCCGTGCTGATTTCCGTCGACGGCGTCCGGCCCTACCGACTCTCGGTCGACATAGTCGTAGAGAAGTTCATTAAATTTTCAATTTGTCCATTTTCAAAATAACATTGACATATGAACAATGCCATCGATAGTACATATAAGGAGCATCATACAAAATACAAAAATTATAAAAATTGAGGGAAATGGACAAAACATTTGGCAATTTAGATAACCTACGAGAGTATGGGGGGGCTTGGGTGTCCGGACACTTAACGAAACTTGAAGCGCTCGTATTTTGTTCTTTGGATTTAACCACAAAAAAATTGAGACATGTCTTTATGATGATCAAGTTTTGTTCTTGCAATATTCTATCCCTTTGTTGGCTAAAAAATACAATAGAAATATTGGCTTGCAGCAGACCTTTTCAATGGCTGATAAATGGTACTGTGTGGATGACACTCCTTATACCTTGTCCGGACATGCGCCAATAACTGGCGTATATATTAGTGGACCGTACCGTATGAAAGAGTGAGTGTTGTCAAAATACGGATAGGCATGGAGGTGTCGATGATAGGTGGGGCCCGTGGATGGGGGACGGGAGATGCCATCCCCGCCCTATTCATAATACATTGTAGTGGGATGGGTGGTACAATCATCCCGCCCCGCCCAAATTTTGATTATCAAGAAGAATAAAAACATATTATATTATTGATGCAATAGTAAATCATGATATAAAACTCTATGCCCTATTAGGCTCTAACAAAGATCGTATTATCAGTTAAAAACATGTTTTATTGACATAGTCATTATTACATGTATGTTTGCATAACGCTAAAATGCGATTTTCTGACATTCTAAGAAAATCCAAAAATTTTCTACAACTTCTATTCGATTACATGACTTTTCTCCTGTGCCGCTGAAGGTATACTTTCACCACAATTACAATCGTGTAGATGAACATGGGATAATGGAGCCGACAGATATTCAACACTATTCACAATTAAAAAAAACATACAAACATTCTAAATCGATGTAAATCTAGGGGCAACAAGCCGATCCCAGGGTGCATAGGGAGACAGGTGCCTCGAGTAAGTCAAGAATTACTGAAGGCATACAGTATTCCCTTGTCCTACAAAATTCCACGATGGATTTATAAATTAATATGAATATTGAAGAGATTTGTAACACTATCTGCCGGCACGCCCGCTGAATCAATCGGTCTTGCATCGCAAGGTAACATTTTTTTGGACTGCGCCTTTATTGTGTTATTACATAAACTATCCAGTATTTCTCCGGGGTAAATGCCCTCTTTTCAATTATTAGTCGCTACTTTGGCTCTCTAATTAATCTGTAAATAAAATTGCCGAAAATTCTTTTAGACTGCTGCTTCCGCGTCGCATATAATAATGTCTGGCAAGATACACCTAAAAATATAGAGGATTCAAACTCATGCAACGCCTAAAGGCGGCTAGCACAGTTTTGTCGCTAATCAGCCTAATAGTCCTAGGGGTGCAGTGTGCAGCCACCTGCGAAGGAGGGGCAGAGGTTGCGACTCCCATAGGGTGTAATGAGTGGCGTCAGAGTGGCACCCCTAAGGCCTCAATATTACCACTTTAGGGGGCAATTTGCTACCCTTTTTTGTTGAATTATCTGAATTAGGGTGCGACTATTGCACCGCCGGGTTTAAGTTCCGCACCCAAGTTGGTGCGATCTGCACCCGTAGTTGGGTGCAAAGAACACACCTAGGGGTTCAAGATTGCACCTTAAGGTTCAATTCGGACTAGGCGCCGAGGTGCAAGTCCTGCACGTCAAGGGTGGCAAGGGGACGCACCCATAGGGTTCAAAATTGCCCCAAGGATTCATCCCTGCACCTCATGGTGGGCAAATGACGGCCATCCATAGGGGTTCAAAATTTGCACCCTCTAGGTCAATTCCTCACCCAGAGGGGTAACTCCGCACCTCATTAGGGTTGGCAAAAAACGCACCTATAGGGTTGAAAATTGCTATCCCTAGAAGGTTCAATCCTGCACCTCATGGGGGTGCTAAAAGACCACGATGCCGTAGAGCCCGTGTGCAAGACAATCTCACTAAATTTTCTGCACCGCAAAGGGTCAAGTCTTGCCCTCATGAGGTGCAAAGACTGCATACCATAGGGTTCAAAATTGCACCCCCTAAGGTTCAATCTCCTGCATACCTCATGGGGGTGCAATAAGACGCATCCATCAGGGTTCAAGGGAATTGCAACCTCGGAAGGTTCCAGAGGTCCTGCACTCAATTTGGGGTGCAAAAGACGGGGCATCCCACTAGGAGTTCAAAATTGGCACCGGTCTTGAAGGTTCAATTTTGCACCCAAGGGGTTCAATCTGCCACCTCAGTTGGTGCAAAAAGGCGAGGACCATAAGCGTGTCAAGATGTCGCCAACGGCCGTAAAGGTGGGAAAAACTTGCTACCAATGAAAGTTGAGGAAAATTGCAGCTGTGTGGTGCAAATCTACAACTCCAATCAGTTAGTTCATGGGTATGGTGTGGTGGCATGGAAGGCGCGATATTGAAACCCACTTCCTGGGATGCGGTGTAGGAAGGACAAATAGACGCGGCACACCCGGGGCGTGGTCCGCTCCGTGGTGGAAGTAGTGGGGGAGGGGGTGTCAGGCTGGAGGGGAGCAGTCGTCTGGAAGCGTGGAAATAAGGCGATTAGAGGTGAGGAGAGCTGGTAGGTGGGGCGGGGTAGGGATTCCACGCTGGGTGGCGTTCGGAGGCCAGGAGACGGGGAAGGCGGGGCACTTCGGTCCTTAATCAGGTGGTGTGAATATGGGTCGGAAGGTATTAGATTCGCACACAATTCAATATACACCACACACACACACACACTACCGTCCATGTTTTCACTACACTTTACCACCCTATAGCAGTCCATATGGATTGATATAGATATACAAATTAAGTAGTTCACATCGGGCGGGTTAGGTCTATAAAGAACAAGACAACCTCGACAAAAATCGAACTATTAAAAAGCAAGCTGCTCTTGTCTCATGTGAAAGTTCTATAATACATTGGTACCTGCTGTTTAAATAAAAACAGTTTAGAATTTCTGCGAATAGAAGTTCGACATGCCTTTATAGCAGTATATGCCATGTTACGACCGGTAACATCGTTACGACACATAGGGCCTATTGTCACATCAATGCATTATTTCCGTCTGGGACCAACCTTTGGTCATCATGCACCGAAAGACGTGACTTCGATTCGACTCCGTCCTAATTTTCTTCCATAATGTAATCGATTCAATTATTTTAGTTATTTTCTCTAGATAGGCTACTAAACTGATAAAAATATAAGGTTGCGAACCCAACACACAGCCTGTGACTCAAATTTGGGCCAACGTAATTATGCGCGACTGTTGTGATATTATTGCGTCGTTGCAAAACATTACACACAGTCGTAAGATCTAACCATCTAAACCATTTGCTACAGGAGACCTGGAGGGTAACCCATACAAAATTCCTTGCGTCCTGTAGAGAGACCAAAAAGAAGACAATGACTATATTCCAGTAATCATTGTAAAAATTAGACACACAAATATATCCGAAAGTGTTACAAAATGTGCTCAAAAAGAAATGAATTATTTGAAGTCAATGTTTCAAAGATAAACTCAATAGTCTTATTTATTTTTATCATGACTACAGTTTATTAAAGCAAGCAAGAAATCTTGCCATACTAGAAAGCTTGGATTCTGGTACTACCTTTCTTCTTAAAAACCATTATACTTAGCGATATTCATAAGCTGCGCGAACCCATACAATTAGTGACACCTCGCTATGACCATTTTCAATAAACAAAATGTTGCAATGGTATTTATAATATTACACATTCTAACAATTAACACTAATTGTGCTTTTAAAAAAAACACAAATGGAATAGCGATATCCTTTGAAAATTTATGTTCATGGTCAGTCCCTCCATTATTTTTGGAAATCCACCAGTTGACTGTAAATGTAAAAACAGGGCACACTCTTCGGCTATGCACCCCTATTTTTTAATGTGTGGGCTGCGTTCCCCCCCCCCATTTCCCAACATAGATCCCACTGAGTATGAACTGAATTTTAATGTTAAATAGGCTGCAATATATTTTTTTTGTACGCTTTTAAAAATAGGGTAATCACATCTTGACTTTTTAATCAACTAAAAAATTAGTTCTGCTGTTTGATAATGCCAAAATGAATATCTTACAACATAACGACTGTCTTTTATATTCAGAAACATTTTATGAGAAACTTCTTGGCATGTTTAGAAAATAGCACTTTAATGTTTGTAAAATGACAAAGAAATTTCACAGAAGAAGTGCAATAATAATGACATAACATACCGAGAGTCAACCCTTCAATGTAAGACATTGGTATCTAAATTTGATCAAGAAGCAAACTGACGCACAAAACGTAAAATATAAAGCAAATGAGCAAAGAAAATGGATGCACATTCGGATCGGAGGATCATGTGGGAGTTCCCCTTTTATAACTAAAATATACTATGTGGTACGCAAGGTAACATGATTAGTTGATGTGATGTTTCCTTCAAACGCGAGACCAGAATGCAATAAAAACAAAAACCAAAACAAAAAACATTGACGGAAACGTCAATAATTCAGACATGGAATGACCTATAATAAAAAGCTTCTAAGTTGAAACCAGACAACATAAATTTGTTTTCCTACCATATCTGGGTATATTCACATGAATATATGCATGAAGGAACAAAACTTGGAAAGCGGAATAAGGCCTCGATATGTGCATCTAACCAAGATAACTACCCAGGATTGAATGTTGACATTTCTTTGGAGATAAATTCCTTCAGAATACTAGGATAGGGGTTGGCAACACCAGGTCCTGTTGTACAAATGAAATAGAAAAAAGAAAAAGACCAAAACATTAAGAATTTGAGTAAATAAACCCTGTCATCTAACTCAGTCTTAATCAGTCCTCAAAAACTTGTTGAGATGAGACTATAAAACTCATTATCACATCGTCAAGTAAATAATTAGTTAAGTAAACAAAGCACGAAATTATCTTTGCATTATAACTATTTCATATTTTGTTGTATTTTCATCCAAAATAAAAAACTAAATAATCAATGGTTACATATTATATGGAGAAAGTGTTCTTTTCCTTACGCTTATTTCGGATGACACCCTTCATTAGAGCATCATCATGGACAAATGATGGAAATCGCCAGGTAACTTGAAGCCACTGCTCACCGCGCTGTAAAATGTTTAATAATGGATAAACAAAATATTTGTGAAATGCAAAATGGTAAGGGTCAGTCCCAGATTCTGTAATCTTCAAATAAGTTAGCGGAAAAAAAGCTATACTAATACAGACTTTATTTGAATGATAATTCCTTAGCAATTACCCGATGACTTCTCCGGAAATTGTAAATCTCAATAGCAAACTCGAGTGTTAAAAAGCAGTATTAATTAGAGAAATTCCAACAACAAACCACGAAACCGCATCCACAACTATTCAGCATAAGTACAGAAAGCAATTTAGTATATTAAAAAAATTTTGAAAAATGGAATAGCACCGGTCTTCTTTCGAGAGGTCCTTGAAAATATTGAAAGTCCAATCGCATCTGTCACCAACCCCAGATAAAGCGTGCTGAATCCAAAGAAGACGATTATCATAATTTTAAAAACATCAAAGTAGTTATTATGGCCCCCACCCCTGTGGTGGTACATCTGTGTTTCTACCACGATGCTCTAGCAAGAAAAAACCAGTTTCTGGACTAATAAGTGTGGCTTAGATTAGCCCTTACCATTTGATATTCAACGATGATGTTAACTTGTTTTAAATGTGTAGTGATCAAGACTGACTGTTGAGACCACTTTGGCATAGCCTTTCTATAACATGTCATGCCAATGGTCAAACGTAGTCGCGAAATGCTGTCCTCGCTTACTAAATTCTATCAGATAAAGGAGAAAAAACCTAGGGATATTATAGCTCCAACATATAAGATGATATATGAAAGATCAAATAGAAATTAATGTGTAACTTAGTTCTCAGTTTCTGTCTGTTGAAATGCCATATTTCATTTACCATTTACTTAAATCATCATTAGAACAAATAATTGTTAAAATACACATAATAACTAGGTCTCTCAGTTTTTATACGTTATTAGCTTGATTTTTTTTTTTTAAGGATATAGGAGAATGATCTGACGTTATTGGTATTACACCGCTAGCGTTCGCTGCATATAAGTTATATATACTGATGCAGTTTGAGTATGTGTCGATCGGACACATATAAGTTGATGGCTAATCATATATAACGTCAAAATTCATTTTATATCAATCCAGAGTTATCTGCATTAAATTTTCAAATAAAAATAAACAGTATGATTTAGTACATATATTCACAAAACTCTATCCCAAGTTCAGAGCCATGTCTATATCTTTCCTTATAGTCTCTCTCCTTTTTTGCCCTTTTTTTCTGTCAAAATCGTACAAATACATGACTCCTAGACCAGCAAGGCCATGCGAGAGGCCTATCATGTGAACTTGGGTGACCTATTGACATCATAAATTTTCCCCTTGGGTTATGTGTCACATATACCTATTGTCATTGTGATGAAACCATTATCGCATTTTTTGGACCTCATACGTTTCAATGCCTGCAACATTACAGGTAATTGTTTCATTACCCACTTTAAATATTCCATGCTATTATCTTCGCAGTAGTAATGAGGAATAAATAGTACATTGGGTCATTATTTACCATTATTTAAACATTATAGGAGAGATGGTTCACCTTGGGAAATACAAAGTTTTTACAATTTACAGGGAGCTTGCGTCCTTTTCTTTTTATCGTTTCCCCCTAAAACAAACCAACTAAACACAAAACAACAACACAAAAATCCAATAACCACTATGGAGACAATTTCTTCAACAACCTTAATGAGGTTAATAAAACAGCTTCAAGGTAAGGTAATAGTCTCACAAACATTTTGAAAGCCAGTGATTGTATAAATAGCATCCAACAGAAGACGGACAACATCTCCTCAACCCATCAACAACACATACCAGTACAAACTTCACTGCACCAGCATCTATCTCTTATTTCTCCACCTCGCTCTTTGTGTAGATGACATACAAATTAAATTAGTTCATATTAGATAAACATGTATATAGCGAACAAATTATTATTAATCATACCAAGTTTGAACTCAAATAATGGTAAAGTATAATTCACTCTTACACTGCCAACGAGTAACGAGAAGAAGTCAGCACACAGGAGAAGTCTAAGCAAAAAGGATGACAGTACTTCGGTTATGCCTACTAGGACTAATTCCACTTTCTGGGGGTTGGAAAGGGAGTTAGTCACTGTGTGCGATGGTGGGCCTATTTTCTCTCATAAAAATTAGAACTTGCAAAATAACTAATATAAAAAAAGATAGGCGTGAGAGTTTTCATGTCCGGTCTTAAACAGACAGACACTCCTGAAAGTATTTAAAACAATTTTACATCATAACTCCATCAAAATTGCCACCACCCCTGAGTGAGTGAGCCAGGCACATGACCGTTAAAACCCGAACATTAGTCTGAAGTTATAGACATTCATGCTGAGTAGTTAATATGTAGTTGAAAGTGTTATCCAATTAACATCGTAATACAGATAATGTGATGGACTAATTTTTGCTCGAACAATAACTTGTTTTTATATAACAAACCCAAAATATATATACAATGTGATTTTAATATGAAAATGAATTAATTTAAATAAAACATAAATATTCTTGACAGCCTATTCGCGTAAGAGGCTAATTCAAAGTGCAACTTTGCCACCCTTGGTCTGTGACCCTTTTAAACTCAGTGCAATGCCACCCCTTGGGGTGTAACAAAGCACGCCCTCGTCTGGGTCACACGCTCAAAGAAATAGACGTGTGCACCCCTTATTGAACCCTTTCACTTTTCAGTGTGTAAGTGCAAACTGCATTGTCTTGTTCCGATCTTTATAATCAATACGTATAATTCACGATGGACGTATTAAAACACCAATTATCCTGCCCCTTATTCGTGCTCCCATGAAGCGCAAGATCTTGTTTCTATCAGGTCATTATTATTGAGAAAATTTCTAGCTCGCGCTTTCGACCGCCCACAAATTACCTGCTACGAATCCGTCCATATTTATATCGATTGCCGTTTGTTGGCTATTCAAATGTCCTGATGTTACCGCTTACTTAATTCACCTAAGTTAAACCACCTACCCCTCCATCAAATTTCGTGCGTTTATAGCATGTAACGCTACAGAAATACCATGTAATCAAGTTCAATATTAGAGAAAATTTTTAAGCTCCGCTTCAACGCGCTCGCATTACACCCTAATTATGCCAACAGTTATAGCTATTACTCATAATGCAATGTATAACTGGCCCTTATGTGTTGTAATCTGTAAGACATTCAGATCATGATGGCACTGCGTCCACTTTAATAAGATCAAGATAAAGCTCCTTCAGGCCTCTGCAACAGAACCAAAAGGCCCGAATAACGACAAACGAACCGACACAGCGACACGACGAAGCACCGACACACTCAAAATCCTGTTCACGACAAGCACGACATTGCCTAAAAGTCGAGGGCGAAAGTTAGTTTTTGATGGTGAGTATGTGTGCGCGAAATTAATTTGAAACCACCCTTGTGATTAATCAAAATGACTGCAGTGATCAAATGGAGGGAGAGGTTTTGTTTTACTGAAGAAGTGAAGGTCTCACGTCAAGATAATCTCTTTAGAGAGGCGTATGACATTTATTTTGCTCTCATCAACTCATTTTTGTCTCGGTGGCTAAAATTTCCGTTGAGCACTGTGTGCCGGCTTTGTACTCCGTTTTTCATCTTTTTCGGGGTACCTGAGGCGCTTTGTTTTAGTTAGCTCTCTGGAGGCGATCCCTGGTCGCTGTATTTCGTTCTCAGGAGAGGCCGATAACGTGCTGCGGACTTGTACGGCATCCGCCCTCTCTATGGCCTTATCTTTGTGATCACTTGCTGGAGTTATAATTAGTACTACGCATCGCTTGTATTAGTGGGTATTTGTGTTTCCTATCATTGGTTCGTATGGGGCTTGAGTTTAACATCTTGCTCAGATGGATCTCGATTAATGCGGAGCGAGTGTGAATGTGGTGTAGTTAGACCGATTGAATGAGAGGATTAATGAAAAACATGAGGTTATATGCCAATTGTACATTGACTTTAGTTTCTTTTATGGAGTAGAGTTTTGTTACACGATTAGGCTTTTTTTGTGTTATTATAAAGGGCAAGAAGGTGGGGGAAACCAAATCTGCGCCTCTCCTGTCCCCTTAAGATTGCCCCACGTGCTCAACTTTTGTCATATCCTATTGCGCGCGGTTCTGTGCGGCAAAGTTGCAACAGTCAACATTATCTGTCAGATATCTGGCATTGCTCAAGCAGGGGGAGATTGGTGGGTGTTTGAGCCCCTGGTGATATCGTATGCCAGTTTGCTTCATTTGCGGTTGAATCTTTTTGGTTGTCATCGCACTTGGCTCCTGGGCAGAATTATTATTTAGAGTTGTATTATAATTGAAATAAGGGGTCCCGTGAGAGAAATAACCATATAGTTGTTAGTTATTTGGTGAGCGGCATGTGCAGCGTTCTCTGTTCAATAGAAATTGACTTTTCGTGTCAAATGGTATGTGTTATAAGACCGCGTTAGAAAGGTTTCTTTTTTGTCTATTTTTGTTATCGCAGCGTGGGTCCTTGTTCTCTGAGGTTACCAGTTGGAGTGGCGGGTGGAGGCTGGGTATTGTGACTTTGTATCAGATTGGATCTTTGTGTAGCGCTTTGATTATCTCAAATATTCGGAGTTGGCAGTTGTGGCCACCCCCCGCCTCTCCGCCGCGTGTACGCGGATTATTTATCGCTCCACTGCCTTTTGCAATGGTAGTGGACAATTCGATGGTTGACTTCATCCACAGCACAATTTTGTTTTTGAGAGAACAGGTTTATTTTTTGGGATATTGTAAACAGTCTCGTGTCATACGCGACCAGTCTTCATCAATTGTCATATTTCATTTCTGGCTCATCCACTCCCCTTTTCTGCGTTCCCATCTCACACCCCTATCTCTCTCTCTCCCTTCTATCTATCTATCTATCTAATCTCTTTATCCTTCTCTCTCTTATTTATACTTTTTTTTCTCAGTCTTAAAATGCTACTGTGGATATTATATTGATCACCGTGTTCTGGTTCCTAGTATTTAAGAACCAAGATAATTAACATCAAATTTCTCATACAATCATGCTTTCCCACAATCTCATCTCTCGCATTCAGTGTTTTGGTCCGTATATCCACGTCCCATATCAAAAAATACGTTTCCATTATCCGATAGGCACCTGAAATTTAGAAACAAAATCTTATATTATTTTAAAAAATATTTAAATTGTTTGCCTTTTTTGGTAATATCCCTATGCCAGCCAATTTAAATCAATACCACGAGAAATAAAACAAATACATATTCCAACCTCATTTTGGAAATATTAAAGCATAATGGTAACAATAATCAATAGAAACACACTATGCAATAAACATGAAATCGAACATTCATGTATTTTTCTTATGAATAAGCATCACGTTCTTTATTTTTATTTTTTTTTTTAGCAATTCTTCGTAATTCCTCTATATTTTGCATAATAGGACCCTACATGTAGCAAGATGCATTTTTGTATACTTGAATTTCTGACTGCAGTGGATTTATGTATATAATATAATCTAGAACGTTGTTAATTCTGTATACAATTCTAAATTTTCCTACATTATAACCATTCTTTTGAAATAATAGATCAGTAGAAAACAAAAATATTTATGAGTACAGTACTATCATTATGTACATGTATAATGTAAATAATAGAATAACAACAACCCAGTCCTAAAATTTAAGAGTTATAGACTTCAATAATACCGTGTATGAACTTCTGATTAAATTTAACAGAAAAAAGTTCTTAAATTTTTTATACCAGCGGTAATATAACTCTGAACTGAAATATTCACCACAGGCACTCCTTGTATAAAAAATCATAGAAAAAGCTGCATGTAAACAATAAGGTCAAACTTGCAATTGCAAAAAGATTTTGTCGACAAGGGCTTATGACAAGGGATTGTATTGAAATTGAAGCGACTTCTATATATCTTTTTTTTTTGTACCCACCATTATAAAAAAAAGAAGAAAAAATATTAATAATCAAATAAAAAACTGACTCAAGTGGCAATTAAGAGACTGTTTACAGTGAATATGGAAGTAGGAGAAAAGTAAAAGCCGAACAAATTGGGGCTGAAGTAAATTAGTAGATGAGAGTACTATTTAAAAACGAAAAACATTTAAAAGTCTTTAATTAAAAAACATAACATCAAGATAAGAAATGGTTCATCAATGGTTTCATTAGACTAGCTGTATTTGACCCTAAAAGGTACAAATAACCACCATCAATCTAAAACAAAAATAAAAACTCTTAGTACTAAATCAACTATTTCACATTTTGAAACATTTTGTACCGCAATGTTGACAAAGCCTATTTAAAAAGTTTGTTTAGTATAGTCAAATACCACCACATATTTTTTATTTTTATTATAGATCAAATTAAATGGTCATGTTTAGCAGGCTAGAATACAGTTGATAGAAGGAGTATTTAATTCTTCTTTCCACGGATACTCATTTCCGTCTTAAATTCAGAAATACATCTCATGCATTTCAATTCACAAATA
>CALNVZ010003425.1:20931487-20950422 GCA_940671915.1 Paracentrotus lividus | reverse complement strand
CCCCTTCCCCTGACGGCGATAAAAATTTCCTTGCGCCCCCCCCCCTATTGGGAAATCCTGGATACGCCCCTGGACGACAATTTGTGCAAAAACTGACACCACAAATTGTCACCCCACCACAAATTGTCGCCTAAGTTTTGAAGGCGACAATTTGTGTTGCATGTGCCGGTCTCAATTTTTAACCAAGTTGTGCCAATTTGTGTCGGCAAAATGAAACCTGGAACCACATATTGTCGCCCATTACACAAATTGTCTTCATCCTCCTGTCTGGTGTGTAGTGTATGTGCACCCTGGGTTCGGTGTAAAAATGGCAGAGGTAATAATGGCAGAGGTACCTCTGCCATTTTTACCTGGCACCGCACCCTGGTGTGTATCATTGTTTGTGGTAAAGTTGTGTGCGCTGTGTTAGAGGTGAGTGTTGTGGGTGTGGGTGTATATATGTGTGTGTATTTTTATTTATTTTTTTTGGGGGGGAGGGGGTACTTGTTCTAACAGCAGTTGGTCAAACTCTCTGATCGTCTAATACCATATGCCCTAAACCCATTTGGTCTAGTGACAGTTTGGTCTCACTTCCACTTCGTCTAATTATTGCTTGGTCTCATGACCAATTGGTCTAATTGTCTAATTATGCATAATTGAATGCATAGAGTCAAACTTAACGACGATTGGACATAACATATCCATTGACAATATAAATAAGAATTAATCAAGAATACAACATCATACTAGCCTAATATTGTTGCCACATTCTGATGACCCTTATGACCTTGAAATTTATATGATGTTTAATCTGTTGCAAACGAGCTCATTTGGCTACAACACACATTTCCCATAGACCTCAGCCCGAATATATTCGGGCTCAGTCCCCAATGGGTTAACAACCTGGAAATGGCATAATTTTAGAAAATTCCTAATTTTCTATGAACTTTTGACCTTCTAGGTCAGTTGTGTAAACTAAAAATATGACGACCTCTATTTTTTGGTTGATGGCATCAAGGTAAACATATTTATGTCTGTTGCCAACAAAGTTAAACTTATACGACCAAAAGTTCAAGAAAGACGTTTTAGCCAAAGTTTTGGTCTTGACCTTGGTCTTATTGGGCCGTATTACTTGAAATATTTTATTAAACACTGTTAATGTGTTCTACTTGATTCCATGAATCAGGAAATGTTCGTTTTCATTGACCTATGACCTTTAAATAAGGTGAAAAGTCCAAACAATACATAGTTCCAACAGTTTCCAGATTTTTTTTTAGCGTCATGTTATTTGAACTTTGACCTTAACTTATAGTCATATGTGTCAATGCAAGAGAATAGCAAAGTTGATATTCTGATTTATGGGATCAACTAGAACAAGAATAACTATGATTATCAAAGCTGTAATATAGCCAATAAAACAGGTCAAGACACACATAGAAAGTTTAGGGAATACGCAAGGGCCAAAGTTTCGTTGACAACAATTCTACATGGCCCCTTGATCGCATGAACACACACACACACACACACACGCACAGACACACACACACATACACACACACACCCTCTCACACCCTGAGAAACATACACAGTTTCTTACGAACTCTACATGAACTTTTTTTTTTTAATTCATGGAGAAAAGTTATTAAGTGTTGGTGTGTATAAAGTCTGGAATGATCACATTACCCTAATTAGAAAATTCCCTTGTGGCCTTGAACAAGAAATAATGTGCATCGAAATTGGGCGACTATTTGTGGTGTCACGTCCTCCACAAATTGTCGTCTAAATTAGGTTACATTTTGAGGTGAGGTGACAATTTGTGGTGTCAGCTTTTGCACAAATTGTCGCCCACTTGTCGGGGGTGACAATTTGTGGAGGGGTGACAATTTGTGTGGCAACACCCCCCCCCCCTCCCCTCGTCTTGAAAAGATTGAGGAGACGTTATAGGAGAATTTGAGATCAAACGGACCCCCATAATGTTGACAAAACAAACGATATAAACAAATAAACAATACTGGGACAGTGGCGGATCCAGACGGGGGCGCAGGGGAAGCGCGCCCCCTCTATAATTTGAAAACAATTCATTGACCATACATGTTAAAATTGGAATTTTTTTCGGCTGCTTCCCCTATTTTTCCAAATTTTCGGGATGCGCCCCCCGTATACAATGTATCTAAATCCTGGATCCGCCACTGCTGGGATATCAGTTTTTGTCTCAATATTGATTGTACTAATTAGGAACAGCTACGACCACTTTTTTCAAAAATGTGTTTTTTTTTTTTTTTTTATGTATTTTCATTAAATTTTAAAGATAATGTCAATAAAAGTTCGTCTCAAAGGACCAAAGTTTTTCCACTTTCCCCATATACGTCGGTTAAAACCCATTATCATGATGATGGTCCTTTTTACATTTTATCAACTATCTGGGAAGATTTTTGTGTACCTAATTGGTCATCTTTGCAGACGATAATAGCAGCTTTCTTATTACTATATTAGGTTGATATACATTTTACTTTTTCATCGCCCTAAAGGAACTTTATCAAGAATAGACTCAACAAGGAAAAATGCATAAAATACATTAAGACATCCCTAACGATTACCTCTTCGTGAACCGATGGGGGAAAATGAAAAGTTTTTTCTCCCAGTCCCTATCATCCTACAATGCTCGATCCATCACTGCTTAAAACGTAAAACACATTGATTTCAAATTGTAAACGTGCTTCAAAGACGCACGCCAAGTCCGTCGCTTTTTAGGACGATTAGGATCGGGGGGAAAAAATTGTCTGAAACAAATTTTAGCTTTAACTTTTAATTTCACAAACAAGATTACTTCAATGACACGAGCGCGAAGAGCAATCTAAGTTTATTTGATATACATATAATTCAAGTGCTTTTTGTAATCATTTTGAAAGAAAACGATATATCTTATCAAACCATGACATGAAACACGAGAGCCACAAGCTATAATTAATACTGTAAGAACTTTTTGCAACGACTAAAGTTATGCAAGTAAATTCAAACCCGAGCAAAATATTTTGTTTTGTATATATACAGTGGTGGCCAAAATTATTAGAACACCAAGCATATTTATATGATTTTAGTAATTTTCATTCAGTTGACCATTTAAATACCTATAAAATGGTTGGAATGTATCCGATTATCATCATTATGCTTTAAAAACTAAATAACAAAGCTATTCATTGGGAACTCGCCCCCAAGTCGCCCTTTTTTTATGTTACACCACCGATTGGAAAATCTAAAAAATATTGCCCCTTTCAGGATCAAAGTGTCATAACGTTAAACATTTTAAGCCTCTCCCTACAAAAGTATATATATATTCTGAAAGGAAATTTCCTGAGGATGTCAAAAATGGCATTCATACCAAAACAGGGTGAAGTAGTAACATCTTATGTGGGGATTTTAAAATTATTTTTGAAGGGCCCAAAATTTTTAATTCAGTGCCCCTATTTAAGTCCCCCGTTCCAATGACCCTTAATATTTCAACATATTTGAATTGCTCATTAAATTTCATTTTAAAATATTTACATTTACGAGGAGTGTCTTCATTAAATGAAAAAATAGTCTTAACCTTCAATGGGCATGGTTATTTTTGGTCATCTCACCACCAAGGGTGGGGGCGAATCCACCCTCCCCATTTGACCAAATTGTCTGAAACTTAGCATGTATTTGAGGTATGTTAGAATAAATAAGCCTGCTAAGTTTCATTCTTCTACCTTAAACACTTTTTGAGCAATTGGCATATGTAATTGGCATTTTACTTTTTTGCATTTTGACTACATGTTTAATACACAAGTCTATGGGGAAACCAAAAGCGCATAGCACAACTGTTTTTAATGCTGCGCATTACCAGATGGTCGAAACTATATAAATTTGGTGTCTACATATACGGAAGACCCTACACTAAAAAGTCATGAAAGTTCATGGCACACAAAAGGTATCTTTAATTTGATTTCGGCAAATGAACTAGGGCATTGATAATCCCATAGACTTTGTGTAGGTTCAGGTGTTCTAATAATTTTGGCCACCACTGTATAATGACCTGAAAGTTATGCTAATTGCTTTTTCCCCTCCAATTCTCCTATTAATCTTCTTTTCTTCTATTTGTGTCTTCTCTGCTTTCTTTTTCTTCTTTCCCTCCACCTTTTCTCTGATTTTTCTTTCACCATGTGAGCCCTCAAAATGTAAAAATCGCCCACTAATGTAAAAATGCCCTCAAATGCCCTCAAATGTCTCAACACGTCAACACAAATGTAAAAATTGCCCTCAAATGTCACAACACGTCAACCACGAATGTAAAAATGCCCTCAAATGTAACAACACATCAACCACAAATGTAAAAATGCCCTCAAATGTCACAACATGTCAACCATAAATGTGAAAATGACCACTAATGTCATAACATGTTGACCACAATATAAAAGTTTTCATTTTAACACTAATGTCTTAACATGTCACCCACAAATGTATAAACTCATCACATGTATTATAACAATGAGGAATGTTGCTAAATGAACAAAAATGTTTCAATTACGATTATAGAGCATAATACATAGTATAGAAAGATTTAAAAATCTTTCTATATTATGTATTATGTTTCATTCATTCATATGTTTTATAAAACAAGAGATTAGATAAAAAGACGGGTATGGAATTATCTAAAAATTATTGCACCATTTTTGGGCATTCTTTTTTCCTTTTTGGGTGCAAAATTGTAACTTTCGTTAGTCTCAAGCAATACTGCGTTATTATGGAGTCTTGTTTGATGCCGTATAGCCTTACCAACCTGTGTGGCATAAGGTCATTTCATGCGAAAACGACCTCCCCATAGGCTCTTGAAGAAAGGTGTAGAATCGAGCGGGACATGCACCCTGCCCCCCTTCAATAGGGATTCATGCACGAATTTTCAGACTCCTACTCACATAGTCATGACAGTTATGTGCATAGCTAGATGGGCATAGTTTTCAAGAAAAATTGCTTTGTTTAATGCCATAATTTTGGCTCAGCTTGAATTTATGAAAGAGATTGGGAATGGCATTTCCATAAAATTTTCCGTAAAATGTCCAGATTGATGGAATAGAGGCTGCTCATATAATAACATAACACAAAAAAGACACTTATAACATGCCTCCAAATAGAGATTTACCCATTTTGCTCAGTTTATATCCTAAAAAAGGACTCATGTGACTTTCAAAAGTGCCTTTTTATGTGTGTTCAATCACGCATACAAATTGGATCATGCCGATTTTTACACACAAGCTAGCCAGATAGTTGATAAACATTACCAGTAAAATCTTGTTACTGGACACTCCCCGTTTAAACGTTATGATCGTGTGGTGTGTATGTGTGTGTATATGTGATGTGTATGTATGTGCCTGTGTGTGAGTGTGTGCATGTGTGTGCATATGTATCTATGGAAGTATGCATGTGTGTAATATTAATTGAAAATGTTTTGTTCACATTCCGCATTATTATGATACATGGAATGAATTTTTACATTTGCGGTTGACATGTTCAGACATAGTGGTTTAAAATGAAAACTTTTTACATTTGTGGTCGACATGTTATGACATTAGTGGTCATTTTACATTTGTGGTTGACGTGTGTGACATTTGAGGGCATTTTTACATTTGTGGTTGACGTGTTGTGACATTTGAGGGCATTTTTACATTTGTGGTTGACAGTGGGTTGTGAACATTTGAGGGCAATTTTTCAATTTTGTGGTTGACGTGTTGTGACATTTGAGGGCATTTTTACATTAGTGGGCGATTTTTACATTTGAGGGCTCAACACACCCCCTTTTCACTACCAATAGCGGGAGGGGTTGTTGGTTGCAAACAAAAACGAATTCAAACGATTCCAGATGAATCCAAACGAATTTAGACGAATCCAGTAGAAATCCAAATGAATTCAGACGAAACCTCAAATTCAATACGTTCGCATGCAATCACTTCTCAGTGAGACAACCCCTTAACAAAAAAAACAACAACAACAACAACAACAACAACAAAAAACAAAAAACAAAAACAAACAAACAAACAAAACAGACTGCACTATATTATGAGGGATATAAACTCCGTTTGTATGGATTTTCTCTCATCAATGGAGTGATATAGATTTTCTACTCCGCCAAAAGAGGGCGAAGTCATGGAAATTTTTAATAGCCAGTTGAGGTTTTTTTTTTCAGATTTGCTTGTCTTCTCATAAATTTACAAACCATACAATCAATACACGATAACAGTAGTTATGACTTCAGTTTCAGTTTAGTTTATTTCCAGGTTTTAATGAACAATAAATTCAATGAATAACACAGTTTAAAAAGATACATATGGAAATTAACATGAAATTCTTAGTAATTGTAAATAGACAACAGCGAATGTTATTAAACAAAGCTGTCAATCTGGTGCCATATCCAAAATTTAAGGGGAAAAATGGCGCTCTATAACTTTGAGATTAATTTTTTTTCTGAGTTACAGGTCAATGTGAGGCCACTCCCAAAGCTTAAACTTAATTTGGCACTCCCTAAGTTGAAGATCGAATTGGCGCCCCTTGGTTTAAGGTTATTTTGGCGTTCCGAGATAAATGTGGTCCCTAATTTAAAGATCATTTAGGCGCCCCAGTCTTAGGTTTATTTGGCTCCACTAAATTAAACTTTGGTACCCCTAAGGGTGCTATCTCACTTCGCGGAGACGTCTCTGCGACAGAATAAAAATCCGTCTCCGCGACGGATAAAAAGTCTGAAGTAGTCCCAAATCCGTCTCCGAAAATCAGTAGACATCTCTGAGACGTCTCCTAAACGTCTCAATTTATTTTTATAAGACAATTTATAAAAAGAAATAAACTCTGAAATAGTCCCAAATCCGTCTCCGATATTCAGGAGAAGTCCGCGAGACGTCTCCGCGACAATTGATGAAAAAAATAATAATCTGAAGTATTCCCAAATCCGTCTCCGAGACGTCTCCTGATTTTCGGAAACGGATTTGGGACTACTTCAGACTTCTTTTCATAAATTGTCGCGGAGACGTCTCGGAGACGTCTCTAATACTTTTTATCCGTCGCGGAGACGGATTTTTATTCTGTCGCGGAGACGTCTCCGTGAAGTGAGATAGCACCCTAACTTCAGTCAGCATTAGTTACGCGTTGTGACGTGCGCCTGCAATTTAGGTAACAAATTATAATCTGATTCGAATCCCAGCATTCACGCATTCCGATTGGTGATAGCCCCCCCCCCCTCTCTCTCTCTCTTCTCTCCCCATTTTTTCTCTATTTTCTCCTTTAAGCTCCCTTTTCGCAAACCACACTGTAAAAAAAAAAAATACAGCAAAGTGATGTCAGCGGAGTCGCCATACAAAAATGTAATTAAAAAAACAGTTTTGTTGTAAATTTCTCCTCTAAGAATTATTAATGAAAGAGAAGGGGAAAAAGCATTAGAGTTCTATAGCTTACGTATTTGGTTAAAACGGAACAAATGTGTTACTCCTGACGTATATTTGGTATTTCTTAAGTAATTATTTGCATGAAAAATTTACAACAAACTGTTTTTTTATTAATAACATCTTTTTATGGCGACACAAGCACGGAGATTTCATGTCACGACTGGGGGGACGGAAACACCCAAAAGTAAAAAATAATACACTAAAAATTTGCATACTTCGCATATTATGCAGAAACTAATGAAAATGTTTGCGAGCGCGAAGCGCGAGCCGAAAATTTTGCCTTATAATAACATTTAGCATTGTATTTGACATACATTTTACCTCTTTATAAGCTTCACAAGCTAATCACTACATGAAAATATGTTAAGCTTTAAAAAAACGAGGGGGGGGGGGACGATCCCCCCAGAAGAAATCGAGGGGGGGGGGGACACGTCACCCCGTCCCCCCCCCCCCGGGATCGCCGCCAATGCTAATACATTGTAGTTTGGCTTATGAATTTCGGCCATTCTGCATTGGGCATCAACAAAGTGGTATAATGCATCTTCTTCTATATTCAGAACGTTGCGGGTTCGATTTTCATGACTCCCTTTTCATTTTTCTCTTGCTAATATTTGATAGGTCTAGAAATACGTTAAACGAAAAGGTATAACTTACAAGAAGAATTCGGGTAAGTGTTAAGAGTGAAGTGTAGGGCATAACAAAGTAGCTGGTCTCTATGCTCTATGCAAGTCCCTCTGACAAAATAAAACGCTAGGTGGACAATGGGTCTGGGGGACCACCACCCTGGCACCGATCGGAGAATAGTCAGCAACTGCCCGGACACTGCCGTTATTTAGGGCACCCCAACCCACTCGACACCCAAAATACGCTTGATGTGCGACAGAACACCAGTCGATACGTCGACGATAAACGACAGGCCGCCACGATTTTATTTTTCTTTAAAATCGGCCTCTCATCATGTCGGATAATCGGAGATCGTCATTCGATCACTGCCCAGAAAGTCGATCTCATCAAGTTTTGACCTAAAATCGATCGGCAAGAGATGAAAAATTGTCGGCAAATCGCTTGAGATATAGTAATTCGCTCGATTTTAAACAAATTTATGTCTAAATTTCAGCGGCGTCCGAGCAGTTTGGGAATCGGTTGTTCGTCGTTCTCTGATTGTCTTTTGTGATCATAGCAATATTCAGGACCATCCAAAATGATAAACATTCATTAACTTCATGCGCGGATCCAAGAAAATTGAATTGAATGCATTTTGGGGGCCCAGTTGTCTGGGGACAAAAGCGGCTCTATTATGTTTACGCATGGGCCCGGTAAGTTCATTGTGTGACTCCGGTCTGCGTCCGCTACTGAACTTATGAAGAGTACCGTGCCTATCTTGTCTACGATCTAAAAATGTTAACCATTGAAAGGACATAACTCATATCTTCTGGTAGGCCCTACTTGTCCGCATCGCTTTTTATGTATACGATGGAAGCTGGCTGATTCACAGTTGATGCTTTCAATGCTGCTTTCTCGTCCCCCTGAATGATGTCATCATCGTTATCAACTTCCTCTTCGTCATCATCATTATCATCATCAACGTCAAAGTCGTCCATTTTTTGGGCCATGGGCGAGCGATGCCTCTTTTTCAAGCAAACAACTAGCTTATAGATGCCAATTACTATGAAAGAATCAATGTAGATGAAGCATGCGTAGAGGGAAGGATAGAAAAGCATATCGAAAAACAACGGTGAGTCGGCAAAGGTTACAACGGTCAGTGTCATGGCCAAGGAGACGTTCTGCGAACCGGTCTCGAAGGCGATGGTACGGCACTTCTTATGGGGTTGACGGAGCAGGAAGGCGAGACCGTAGCCAAGGGAGTATCCGAGCAATGGTAGCGATGCGGCGCAGAACCATAGCTGCCAAACAGCGACCAGGAAGCCGGGGTTGAGCATGAAGCTTAAGACGAACGCCGCAATGATACACATGAAGGAGAAGATAATTCCAACCTAAGGACATCGATGGGGAAGACAACATAATCGTACAACGTGAATTCGAATAACACTTTATCATGGTAAGATATTGTCTGTCGAGATCCAAAAGGGGGTTCTATGACAACTACCCCCGCCAATGGTCTACCACCTAACTCTACATCTAACCCTAACCCTACTTGTAGGGGAAATTGTCCTGGGGTAATTGTCCCGGGGGTAGTTGTCCTGATACTCCAAAAGGGCATAACTTGATACAAATCTTTGTAAGTCAAGGATCTTTTGACAATACCCAGGGAACATTGAGGCGCCACCTGAAATGAATGTCAAACTTCAAGTACGCCAACATTTAAGTGATATACACTGTTCGTCATAAAGGTGGTATATTTTTTCTGGATCAAGCAACATTATTATGCTCCGGTTTTAATTTCTTGAATGTGTTTGTCACCGCTTTCACTTTCCGGGATCCTGGATATATCTTCGACGTTTCCTCAACCCTTCCCGGGGATTCTTCTTCAATAAAGTTTGTCACCCCAAGAAGATGGCCATTTTCGTCATTTTTTCTTATTTTGGGGGCCCCTTTTTGTTTACGCGACCCACCAAGGGGGGCCTTTGTCCTAGCCCAAGGAAACACGTTTGAGGTGTAGATTTGTGATTGTTCTTTAAATTAAATCTAGTTTTATGATTACAGGCTCGACTCTTTTGTCTAGGGGAGGGGTCTAAATTTATTTTGATTGGGGTTCAACGTTGATTTTATTCATTTTTACACCATGGAAATTTCTATCTTCCCTAAATTGTATTGTAAAATCTCAACCAAACATAAATCAAAATAAAATATTATCAGTAATGACTATTTACAGCCTTGTCATCAAGGGTAAACAAAATTTAATTGGAAAATGATAATATTTAAAGATTTAAGGTTGTTTTTCACTTCTTTTGTTTTCAGCATAAAGATGGAATAAAATATTCCGAATTTTCACCAATCTCGTTTTTTACTTCAACCCCTCCCCCAGACAAGAGACCTAAGCCTTCCCAATAAATGTAGATTAACTTAAAGAACAATAGAAACAGTACACCTCAGTCGCGTTTCATGGGGGTAGGACTGAGGGTGCTTGATCAACCGGGGAACAAAAAGGGGCCCCAAAAGAGAGAAAATGACACAATGGCATCATGGGGGTTGACAAAACTTTTTTGGAAATGGTCCGATGGGAAGGGTTGGGAGAATTGTCAAAGATATAGCCAGGGTCCCGAAAAGTAAAGAAGTGACAAACATATTAAAGGAAATTAAAGCCGAGGCAATATCATGTCGCTATAGCGGCAAAAAACATTCCACTTTCATGACGACATGAATTCCATTAAATTACATATCATGACATTCTCTACTTTAAAAAAATAACAATGAGTTTTTGGTAACTGTAAGGATATTATATAAAGAGTATTGAATATTAGAGGGTCATGGCCCGAGATGATTCGAAACTGTGCTACCGGGCATCATCGTATGTCATTTAAAGGTCTTTGGATAACACCCCAATGCCTGCTCATTGGTCTATTATAGATAATTGCATTTTTCACCCCTGTAATTTTTACAATCGGAGATTCAGAATCCTGATATGTAATATATATGGCATATATATTTACCCTGTGTGATGTACTTTGTCCTTCTCTTCCACCACCGGAGGAAAACACACAAAGCAACAGGATGAGGATACTGACCAGGGTGTGAACGATGTTGACGTAGGGGAATGAGGCCTTGTCGCTCGTCCAAACGCGAGAGTATAGAACAGGTTTCAGGGCATCATACCAAGCAACGCTTTGAGATCGAGTCATGCATAACATGAAATGGGAAAACATAGATGTAATCAGTCTCTTCAGTTAATGAAATTGGGCCAAGCAGCAAAAACGCCTTCTAAGTTTTGACTTATTGCCACCGCCTCTTGAAACCACCCCGATCTATTTTTTTGTATGAAGTCATACTTAAAATTAATTGAATGTCTTGAGATTTCACAACTCGGCAAGGCCAAAAGTCATCATTAAGTTAGAAATTGATATTTTAGATTATTTCTATTCTCTCAATCTCATGAAAGAGGTCAATGGATGTGGGATTATCTTTCCCAGTTGATAAAAAAAAAAAAAAAAATCACAATCCTGATTCTGAACAATTATGCATTCAGCACATCACCGTAGAGCAAAATACATTGGATTTCCACTTATGCTGCATCACACAGACACTTACGAATAGATACGTTTGTTTTTTTAATCTTATTTCATCTTCCCTTTATCATTTCTTATGTATTCTTTTGTTTTACTGGATGAATGAAATTATCAATATTTCACTGCTGACTATGACGGGTAGGCATCCGTGGGGATCCGCAGAAAAGAAAATCATTTTTGGACGCAACCGACGTAACTCAACGTAAGTGTCTGTGTGACGTGTAGCATTAGACTTATCATGATGTAATATCTTATTTTAAATAAGCTATCTTTGTTATGCAGCACATCCTTTGTCAATTCATAATTTGGCCATAAGCTTGTCCAACATATTTTTCCTTTAGGTGAGTTTAGCAGGATATGAATTGTATAATTTTCGTAATGTAGAGCATGATGCTTCAAAATTTTGTGACAAAGCAGAGAAAAAGGATTTGTTCCCTTTTCAGAACGAAAAGGTGACAAATTAGTGAGATGCAGCTGCTTAGTGTAAAGAAAATCAAGTTATCGTGTTGTTCTGACACTCAGAGAGTTTCTGCACCATTCCGAATAGTTTAGCCGCCAACTCGATGTACCTTGTTTTGGCGTCTATATTTTTTTCAACGGATTATGATTGCCTAAACCTTCAATATGAAGAAACCGATTGCTGACACTCTGTCACATTAGCATTTTGAGATATGTGACGTCATACAAAATGGGCCGCCAAATACAGAATTTTCCTCTAAAAATGTGTAAAAATACACTTTAGTCAGCTTATTAATGTCTGAATGTCTCTGGAAATGTACTAAAATGTTTTTATTATATCGCAGGACATAAATGTCAAGATAATTTGTATATTTTTATAGCGCCCTCTATTTTTAAATAAAAAAAAATGTGTGCTACTCAAATGATAGGTCTCATTTTCTTTCCAATTTAGGGCAGATTGTGTTGCCTAAACCACCCAATTCAATCTCTCTGTAAGCTTCTGCCTATAAACCTCCACTCAGACTTTAAACCTCCTCCATGAAGTATCTGAGAAACACATCAATGTGGCTATGAAGACTTCAACAGCCATCATGTTACATGGGAATATAAAGAAAACCAATGGGACGGCAAACTCGTCGAAAACAGGGCAGATGCAATCACATGGTACTCATTCATGATGCAAAGCTCCCCTCTTCCTTCCTCAGCGAACGATGGAGATCGGATACAACCCTGACGGGTGTCAACATTGCCAACCCATGTGAGAAACCAATTCCGCCCCAGCATCAAACAATCGGGGCCTATATTAGATGAACGCTGCTATCACACCTCACCAGTTCTCTTCCGCTGCCGTTCCACTTTAAAGGCAAAGGGGAACAGTTGCATTAGACTGGATATGAATTTAAGACCTTCATCCATTCTAGTAACTATGACACCCTTGTAGAGATGATCAAGAGTCCTCAAAGATAAAGCATCCCACGAAGCTAAAGCACAAGCTATACACCAGCTTGTCGAATGATCAAAGGTGTTTACTAATGAGTATGTAAAAACCTGTATAGAGTGCCCTTTCAGTGTTGACGCAGTGGAATGTGATGAGAACCTTACTACATCATTATGAAAAAGTCGACAGAGAAAATGCAAGAATTGATCTAGTCAACGGATATGACCCCAGCAGTAGGAAAGCTGGAAAAACAAAATTCTGGGAAATGACTATACAAAAACCAACCAAGACCAAGTCACTGCTGACCAAGTTGCCCACCAGCTCCTACTAGTGACCAGTCAGGGAACCTGATCCAGTTCCAGGAGAGGCAAAGCTTCCCAAGATGTGAAAGAATGCTCAAGAGCCCTCAGACCTAACAAGACCTTTCAGTATGATAAACCTGTGTGATATAATCAAGACCATGAAGAACAATGCTGCAGGCCTTGATGGCATCCTTGCGAACAGATCAATCACCTTGGACCTGTGCGCTTTATGTGCTGCTTTACATGCTTGAATTGCATGAGTACCAAACATTCCCGAAGCCATGAGGAAATCAAGAGTCGTTGTCCTGCTTAAACCGGGCAAGGATCCAGCCATATAGAGCTATATGCCCATCTTCTCTACTATGTCATACATGTACATGCAACTCTTTGAAAGACTCATACTTGCTATAATCGTATTGTCCCCATTGATGATGACCTCCTCATTCCTGAACACTAAAAAGACAGGTTTCCGGCCAGGAAAATCCTTACTTAGCAACTCCTGAACCTCACAGAAGCACATATCGAGGATGGGTTTGAGGAAGAGCTTATTACCGGAATAGCTTTTGTTGACCTCCCAGCAACCTATGACACTGTAAACCATGGGAATTCTCACCGTAAATTCTTTGAGACGGCGAACGAGGTGACGCTGACCAAGCTTCTCCTGAACCTGCTATCAAATAGACGGGGTCTACCTGGTTTCACCATGTCGTCCTTAAAGTTAAGAACGACTTTAAGAGACGACGAGATAATATGTTCTTGGGTGCTGTACTAATCACATGCTATACCATTTAGCACAAGAATTGATCAAGGACTGATCAGTCGGTTTACAAAAGTTGTTGTAACTTACCAACAATTGGTGAAAAAAAAAAACAGCCTTGATGGCCAGCGCAGCAGATGGACGCAAGATGAAAATGTTCTCCCAGAAGGATTGTCATTCCCTATCTTGCTCTGCAATGTGTATACCAATGACCAACTAATACACCCCAAAACAGTTTCTTGTATGTTGACGATCTCTGCATTGCCTCACAGGAAAATTCCTTTGAAGACAAAACAGGAGGGGTCTCCATCCCAATCACAATCCTACCAACAAAAAAACTGAAGTCAAGAAATAGTATCCTCCATTCTACAGTATCCCTTGATAGCTCTGGCCACAAAACTTAGGGTGACCTTGTGGGCCAACCATCGCTAGCAAATGCCACACAGGCTTTCCATAAGTGCAAAGGAATCCCTTCGCCAGGTCATAATAGCCAACGTGATCATGCCTGAACCATCTCGACACAGGTACAGGACGCCTGTTAGGTCTTTTTGGAAAAGTGGGTATATACACGAGGACGGACATACTGTGAGTGTGGGGGAAGAGCAAACCATGGAACACCTGCTGTTATTCCCCCAACCTAATTTTACCATGTACCCTTGAAGACCTGGAAGGGTTTAACCCCGAAAGCAAAGTCATATGTCCGACACTATCTGGTGTAATATAGTGTAATATAATTTAGTGACCCCAGAATCCAGAAGTGCAGGCATTATCAAAAGTTTTCTAAATAGAAAAAGTCATTTATATAAGCTAAGTTAAAATTAGCCATAAATTTTTATGTTGATCAAAACCATAATAAATGTTCCCAACTGAGCTCTTCCCATGAAAATGTAACGAAAAAAAAATCATCTGAAAGTCACTAAAATAAATATATTCGATCTTTGCGTGTTGAGCCGATTAGATTATGCAAATTCTTTGTGGTGAATATCAATGTCTCTGATGCATGACCTTGTTTATAATAATCTACCCATATCCACTTACCAGATATTGTTCTTTAATACAACATGGGCATAGCACGAGACAAAAAGAAAAGAAAACTTCATATACCTAAATTCAGATCAAAGCAGGGACAATTTTCCTTAACGTATATAGGTACGAGCTTTTGGAATGATTTACCATTGTATTAAGGAAAACATTATCAAGATTTATTTTCGCAACTTTTGAAGAATATTGCTCGAAGAATAAATCAATCATGAATAAACAGGTAATTTGCACCTGCAGTTACAAATTAATTTTGCAAAGTTTTAGGGACTTATATAACGTTTAGTACACTATTAGACTACAATTTATCATGATTATTAATGACATGTTTTACCATTGCATTGTACATGTATCTTATATTGTAAATTACCTTCGTTTAACCATTGTAAATATCTAATTATTTTATTCTGTTAAGAACATCAGGATTCAGACTCGATTAGCATAGTCATGCTATTTTCTGATCCCCTTTTATCCTTATATTACATTCTGTATATCAAATGCCATGTAGAAATGTGAATGTTATTTGATGATGTTAATTGAATAGATAAATAAAGTTCAAGTATCAAGTATCAAGTATCAAGATATTAAAAGGCTTCAGCGCATCTAAAACCGTGCCGCCCGCATTATTACTTAAAGCAAGGAAATTTGATCATGCCACACATCTGCTAAGAGATTTGCACTGGTTACCTGTAATTTTGTTAAAGATAGCATTTTTAAGTCTATTCATAATTGTCTCCTCAATACATTTCAACATGTTTTCATTTCTCACACAGTCAAATTACTCTTTAAGATCTCGAACAGACCCACTTCTTTGAAAATTCCAAAGAATCAATTCCAAAAAATGTGAACAAACTATTAGTTTTGCAGGTCCCAAAATTTGGAATGGTCTTCCTCTTGAAATTCGGTTTTGTTACAACAGTTCAAACATTTAAGAACAAATTGAAGCACATATTTGTTCTCCCTCTGATCTGTTTATACGTAACTTGGAGAGCAACTCACCTTTCTTACTGTTGTGTTTTGGTTTTGGTTTTTTATGTGAAGCAAAATTTATTTGGAAGGGCGCTATAAAGAATTTTTTATTATTCATTATGATTATTATTATTATTAATTACTTTAGAGGCTTGTCTTATTTTCATGAGACAGGATAGTGTATCCATTCTCCAGAATTATCATTCCTCATTTAAGATGTCGAAAAAGAAACAATTAATGTTTTAATTTGTTTACATTGAATATTATTCATATAAACACCATCTAAAACCTATTATTAAACAAAAATTTGAACCATTTAACCATCCTCGCTGCTTTAATGAAAAATATTTCATGCAGGCTATCCCTTCTTGACTGGTATGTATATTTTTCACAGAAAAAATGAGGGGGGGGGGGGTAAAAGCTATCATTTCGGGAGCGCATATATTCATGAAACTAATACTTCAAAAGAGGGCGTATGGACAATATGCAAATTAGCATAATGTATGGCCATGTGACCTAAACAACAAATATTTCAATGTTCAAGAGATATGCAGACATTTAGCTTCCTAATTTGTTGAATGTCCATATAACATCTATTTTCTCAATTTTAGAGGGAAATTGGGTAATTTGGCGGCCATTTTGTATTGACGTCACAATCTCAAAATGCTCAATGCTGACAAAGTGTCAGCAATCGGATTCTTGAAATTAAAATGTTTAGGCAATCAAAATCGTTGAAAAAAAACTATAGACGCCAAAACAAGGTTAGCCCCAAAATTGCAATCTGCTGCTGGACTAGAAGATTGCAAAGACAGCCCAAGAAAATCGTTCATGTATGTCTACAGACATTCCTAGGAATGACAATGATGACACTTCTCAGCGGATACGTGAAAATGTGCCGAATAATATAAGCTGCTTCCTAAATCCGTCTTTTTCCTTTCATCGCTCAAGTGGATGCCCTCATTATGGGGGAGTCCAATTTAGTGAATAGTCATTCTTAGCAAAAGAATAATGGGGGGTCACCTCACACTAATTTGCAACAGAAAATCTGAAACATGTATCTTGATCAGTAAAGTTCCTCTACGACATATCAAAAGTCTAAGGATTTTCGAGTGGTGGAAAGGGGCAAAAGGCAAAGTTCTTAAGGTCATTTTTGGCCAAATTCATGTAAAATGATGTATGTTATGTTTATTTCAATTTATAAATAGAAAATATTGAGCAAAGGCATTCTTATCAAAAACTTGGGTCAATTATGTACAGAAAATAAATGGACGGTTTTGGTAGTTAACCATTTGAAGGTCAAAGGTCAGAGGTCAATAAACGTCAAAA
The DNA here is from genome assembly GCA_940671915.1 of Paracentrotus lividus. NCBI lineage: Eukaryota > Metazoa > Echinodermata > Echinoidea > Camarodonta > Echinidae > Paracentrotus > Paracentrotus lividus. The sequence continues at coordinate 20,933,020 of CALNVZ010003425.1, read as the reverse complement.
AAACCGGGAAATGCCACGAAATTTCCTTTTCCTAGCTATAACTTGAGACCCTGCTAACATGGTATGTCACCAACTTGTTTAATGTTGTTAGGTGAATGAACCTGTAAGGTTTGGGTGATAAAGTATTTGAAGGTTTCAATATAGTCAGATGGTCAATAAAATCCAAATGCCTGTGTAAATCTTTTGAAAGTTCTTTGGGCTTTAACTCATAACTTGAGATCGACTAAAATAATGTCAACCAAAACCAAGTTGCAATCTTGTGCATGTGAAATGAAACTTTGAAGGCTTTGATGGAGCCGGTATCTACTTAAAGGTCAAAGGTCAAGATGTCCATAAATTTTGGGTCAATTATCATGCAAATGAACTTGTAAGATTTTGAGGTAACATAACTGGGGCATTTCAACCAAACTTGATCTAATCATATTTATTAAAGTAACTAAATAATGTTTTTTTGTGACTTCCATGAAGTCAAAGTCAGGGTCACCAATGAATGTCTACATTCCTGTAAAAAGAAAAGATGAAGAAACTAACTTTTATGTTTTGGCAATGACTGAGAGTTCTGATGATTGTTCAAACAAACTTGAGCGATTCTGTATATGAATGTAAGAAGAATAAATACAAGTTTAAGATACAACTATGCAAAGGGCCAATGCGTGCATAAGGTCATTTTTAGCTAAAATCCTGTCCAAAACATGAAAGGGACTACTGATGGGAGATGAGAGCAATGACCTGCGGATGGTAAACGTTCTTTCAAAGTCGAAGGACACATATGTATGACAGTAGAACTATTTTATTCAGTTAATGAAAATTCCCTTGTCTTCACAATTACTTCGCAAGCACTTGATAATAGGAAGAGTTATTGCGGTTCATGCACTGATTATGCCACGTAACTTAGTATGTTTCAAGAATTTAAAGTCAATTAATGACGAAAGACAAATTACTCATGAGATGCGAGAAGTTTGTTTCAGTTAAATGTTTATCAAAAGTTCTCGGTTGATTAGTATAAAAGGTACTAAATGATAATAATGATCTTTTTGGGCATGCTACCTATGTCAAATATGAAAAACATGTACATGTGGCATGTACATAGTTTTGTTCCATGGATAAAGTTAAGAGCACTGATAAAATTGACTTTCAACCCCCCTTTAGCCTTTGGTTTGAAATAAGTCCCCCATGAAATTTTTTTTTGATGGTACGTGTAACACTGCAAATATCCGATAGGTCACCAAAAGTATATGTAAAAATGATTAACAATATCATGCTAACGCCAAAAGCGCAGTTATAGAATCACAGGATTTGAAAATAGAGGGGTGCGCGATCCCCATGAGTAGTGAGCAAAGCCAATTTTCCATTTATAACATGTACAGTCATATTAGTATAAGTATTATAGAGGGGCGTGTCCCTGTGCCCCTGCCTGGATCCGCCACTGAAGCAGAGAAGTATTATTGAAGGGATTCAAAAGTTAATTGCCAGATTTGATTTTTTACGCAAACATTTGTAGGAAACTACATTTATGCTGATCATGTTCTGTAA
>CALNVZ010003425.1:20886411-20926316 GCA_940671915.1 Paracentrotus lividus | reverse complement strand
ACCATCAATGCCTCAATCATGTCCTTAATCCTAAATCACACCTAAATCCTATCTAAATCCTACAATCCTAATCTTTACAACTTCGATGAAGTTGTTACCTTATTATACCCAACCTATGTAAGATGACATTTTCCATGTTATGTGCAACGATCCACGTTTGAAGCACTTCCATCATATTAATAGAATATCATGATCCACATAAAGAACTATAGATAAGATAAAGGTGTAAATTAACAGGAAACATCATTGCAGGATACAAAAACTGATTTGTAGTATTGTTTCTTCTTCCTTTGTTGAACAAAGGAAATTGTCTTTTGACAAGAAACTCTCGTAAGATTTCAAAAATATACAAGTCTATGATCAAGGAGCTCGTTGTGAATACGAGAAACTTGTTTATTAACAAAATATTTGTTAGAAAGCTTGCTGTTTTTGACAAGAAAGTTATGGAAACTGAAATTAAGGATAAATTCGTAAACGAGCAGGAAGGTTGTATGATATGCCATCCTGTTTTGACAGTGCATGAGCTAGTACTGTAAAATCAAGACGACTTCCTAGGAAAACTACAATTTTCCTGCCTTTTAGCGAGAAAAATATCGTAAAATTAAAAAACGACCAAAAGCTGTATTTGTACAAGCCGAAAGAACATGTTAATTAACTATTTTTTACAGTGTGTACTGATAAAGCTACCCGAGTAACTTTTTCTTTTCTTTTTTTTTTTCACTCCGAATTATCACTCATTCCACTTTGGATCATTTCATTTTTTTCAGTCTTTACAGTGGCGTCCCAAGATAGTAAACCCACTTTGAGAGCCTCATATAATTTTTTCAGCTTTGCACCTTGAAATTATTTATGATAAAGAGTAACTCATAGTCCATTCAATTGATACCTATACTTATACCTTTGTTGTGAAAGATGACTGAGCAGTTAGGCTTGAAGAAACCACAAAAAAAAAAAACCAAACAAACAAACAAACAAGCGTAAAAACTGCCTGTCCCAAGTTTAGGTAAAAGCAGCCCTGCATCAATAGTCCAAGTAATCCTTGTTCCTAATGAATAGACTCAGGAGGCTTACCACAAACAAAACAATGAATGACAGAAAACCAGGGCTGCTTCGGAGAAACTTGGTACAAATTGTTTCGACTAAATTTTTAAAACTCGAATGCTCAGTCCATCCATTACAGTACATGTTATAATTTAGTTCACTGGATAGAATATGAGTTACTATTTGTCATAATTTAACAATGACACATAAGTTATAAAATTAATGCAGGGCTCTCAAATTGGGTTTACTTTTATCTGGGACGCTCTGTTTAACGTTTCAATGAACCTGTAGCAAAATTCTAACGCTTTCGATCCCGGTAGCCCTAGTCACGTGATGTACCTTACACCAGTGGTATCTACATATCTTAAATTCAGCATACGGTGTATTGATGTATGGCCGAATGGATCCATAATCTGTCAATTTTACCTTTCTAGGTATAGTAGGATTGATTATTGAGTTAAACTCCGTTCATAAAATTGCTCCCGAAAGTTCAATCTTGTTCATATTTATGAGTCCTTGCAACGTTTGGCTCATACTCGTAGAACGTTGGGAAATTGGGGGGGGGGATGGAGAGCAAGAAGTGGTTTCATTTGAAGAGACGACAGGGGATGGAAAAACTAGTTACATAATAAATTTTCCAGTGTTGCGGTTTATACTATTTTTTATTTTTTTTTTTTTTTTATTTTTTTTTTTTTTAAATCCCGTGTAACCTTTAATTCACATTACCTTAATCAGTAAATACACATATCCCTGATTTCACCTTAATCCTTGAGTTTTTTATATGCAGATCTCTTAATTTCCGGTTACCTTAAAGCACTTAATCCATTCATATATATATCTATTATATTATAATTCTGGACACAACGCCGACGCTGTATTTCACTGGGCTTGATGTACTTCAAACCCGGATCTCTTCTGACTGCGTACAATACTGTCTCAAATGTTCTGCAGTTTCTTCAGCCAAGTTTCATGCCTTTCTCCCCATTCTCAGTCTGTGGTGTTTCCTTCATCGCTATTGTCTTTATCCGTCCTTCTGGTCTGTTGCAATACACCATCATTGTCATAGCCAACAACGCCGTCCCTCCCTGCTCTTTTTCGATCAGCGATCGTTCCTCTTCCGCAGATATTCGAACAGCCCTGTACAGAACAATACCACGAACGAATCAACGTAGATAAATAACCCATAGAGACTAGGAGAAAAGTAAGCATGGTTCGAGAAAGAGAGGCGATTGGCAAAGGAGATAGAATGAGAGTCGCGGCAAGAGAGACATTCTGCGAGCCGGTCTCAAAGGAGATGGCACGGCACTCTTATGGGGTTGGCGGAGCAGGAAGGCAGACCGTAGCCAAGAGCGTAGCCCAATACCGGCATAGGTCTGCACGAGTGTAGCAGTTGCCATATCGCTTCCAGAGGTTAGGGTTGAGCAGAGTGAAGAGCGTGAAGAGGAGATAATGACAAACACAAGCCAAGACCACCCCAAGCTAGAAGAAAGGGACAAATAAACCGAGACGTTAAGGGGGCCGTCACACTGAGGTCGTTCTAAACTTCTTGCTCCTGCCCTTCTTAGCCGTTCTTTAAAAATTGCTGAACGGGCTTTTCGTCGGTTGGAACTTATAACTTTGAAAAATTAATTTCGTGAAATACGATACTAGACAGTTCAAATAAATATTCTCGTTACGTCAATTCCGTCTCTTATCGGGTCCGCAATACGTTGTTATATCAGTTCAGACCGAGTAATTAAACGGCTCGTTCACTCTATACCGTTCGTAGCAACGTCCTAAACCTCACTAAAAGTCCTCATGCGCAAGCATGATAAAAGTAGATACCATGTTCGTAATACGTCCTTCTCGTTCAGGAGTAAGTCCTACCCGTTAAGGAACGTTGTCACTAGATTTAATTTTAGAACTTGAAGCCAGTACGATTTCTTTTTTAACATGTTAAAAAAAAAATCGGAATGCCTTTCCGTTCTCTCCGTTCGGGCCCGTTCGCCAAGTTCGTAAACAGATGTAAACGGTCTGTACTAGATTCTAAAAGGGTCTGCACTACGTTCGTCGTGTGTAACAGATTGGGCCCGTTCACCAAAGAACTACCTAGAACGCGTGGAACTGCTCAGTGGACGGAATTATGACATGCGTTCTGTTTAAAATTGAAACGTATGTCGTAGTACGTCCTTCTCGTTCAGAGTAAGTCCTACCCGTTTAAGGAACGTTGTCACTACGTTGATTTTAGAACTTGAATAATTAATATACAATGCTCGTTTGTATGACGTCATCGCACATCTTTAGAGTCGATTTAAGTACGGCATTCGTTTGTAGTACGTCACATCTCGTTTCAGGTAACGTTGCCACCCGTTAAATTTAAGGACGAGATGGCGCCCGATTTTTTTGACACTTTTTGGAAATCCGCGAGCTAGTCCATGAAGTCGTAAAACGATCGTAAGAAGTATTTACTACGTCCACTCAGTTTACACACAGACTATGCCCGTTCGGCAAAATTTGCGACGGAAGGACGTAGTAGGAACGAGCCTCAATGTGACGGGGTATAGGGGCTGTCCCACAGAGGCGATCGTGTTGCGACAACTGGCCGAGCTTGCCATGCGTGTTGTAAGGAAGTGTGATTGTATGCCTAACGTTACATAGAGCTAAAAGTATGTCTATAATCGCCGTTGGTTAGCCGATCCCTTACTATTTGACATGCTCAGGTTGTCCGCTACAACGATTGCCTCCAGTAGGGCCTCCAGAGGAGGCGACAGACTACTAACTAGCTGTCGCCACATGAGACCAGTCGCATCGAATCAGTTCGTTGAAATTACGCGTCTGGTCGCAAAAGAGAAGTAGACAAAATTCAGTTCGCGCTGGATTTTTCAACGAGTTAAACAAAGCGGCGTTTAGCAAGTGTACGACAATGACCATAGCCCTGTCTTTTCTGTGTCACGACGAGATGTTATCGTAGTATGTCACCCAAATATCTCATGTTAAGCGGCACGCATGGCGGCCACACAATAGGTTGCAGCGCTACATCGCACGTTGCACCGGCGAAACAAACAGCCGGTGAAAGCCGTTACGGCCTTTGTCTCCAACTAAATTCACCAAAATTAATGGGCCTGTCCCACAGAAGGCGATCGTTGTGGCGACAAACTCTACGAACTACCTATCGCCACCTTGCGCAGGCCAAACGCCTATAAGATCGTGAATTAAAAAAAATACTGTTGGAAAAATCAGTAATGCCCTGGGTTTTCAACAAGTTAAACAACAGCCGGCTTCAAGTTAGGTCTTGCCTTCCTGTCTTTTCTCTTGTCGGCACAAGGGCTATCTGTAGATATGTTCGCCCAATACGCAAATTCGTATTTAATTGATTTTAAGCCTGTACATGTCAACTAGAATGAGAGGACGATTACCCAAATATTAGATCAATGAGAAAATTATCCAATGAGTAAAGAGGCCTGCCCAGCAGGAGGCGATCGATCGCTGTGGCGAGGACAGTCGTAAGTACGATCGCCATTTTATGATCGTTAATTTACGGTGGTCTTCAAAAATCCCTGACATTTCATCTGACAGGCGCAAGGTTTTCGCACGCAACGATTGACACCTAGTGGAACAGCGTCTTTAACTCCAGACAGGCACTTTATTTATTAAAGGCATCGATCATATTCTCATTTACATTTCATCTTCCTTTTTAATCATGGCAGCAGCCCCCTTTAGCGCTCGCCTGGGTCGCATACGGCGCATGTCAACTGTGTTACGACACAAGTGCGGATGACCGAGAACAAACGACGTTAAGGAGCCTGTCCCACAGAGGGCGATCGTTGTGCGCAAACCCACGAACTACCTGTCGCCATCAGTTCGCAGTCCAATCGCTCAATTATCTCGGTGAATTTATCGCTGTCCATCGCCTAAAAGACGCAGCAATAATCGTCGTCAATTTTCAACAAGTTTGCAATAGCGGCCGTCAGTTAAGGTTTGACAATCAAGACATACGCTGTCTTCGTCTTAGTCGCGACTAGGTCTATCGGTAGCTATTGTTGCACATCAGAATGTTTACAGCGACCATGGACATCGAGGCGGGCCAGTTGTAGCGTTGCCCGCGCTACAGCGTACGTTGCACGCACCCTGGAACAAAACACATTTATGATTTTAAACTCGGCATTTTGTGTTACTAGTGTTTTCACTGTCTGCTTGCTCGTACGGCTTGTAGACTACATTCTCCAACGAGTCGAGGACGGGCCTCCAATTAATACTGTCCATTCGCCGCAAATTTTTTTGAAATTTACAAAATACTCTCAACTAGACCCAGAATCTATTATACGCGAACTGAGAGCGACGAATCAACGAACATCAAAAGGGCGACGCCGCCGTCAGGTCAAAACAACTCTATCCATATGTGATCGCGTTTCGAAGGAGCGCACAGTGGGCAAGTTACACCTATTGGTTGATGTTTAACTGCGATAAGAGAGTCGAGCGCGAGATGCGCCGAAAGTCGACGCTAAATTCGCGGATACAGCTCTATTGTTAGATCTATTGTTCGTGAAGCACAGTCGTTCTCGTAGGCTAACGTCGACCAGAGGTCGTCGAGATACGTATGTGCTTGACGGTCACCTACGCATTCTGACACATTGCTGGGAGGTTGTAAAGTGCGCCGGCTAGGCTGCAATATGCCAACAAAAAGATGCTTCTGTGACACACTTGTACGTTAAGAGGCCATCTACGAAAGTCGTCATCTTTGCTGCTTTATCGGCGAATTAGAAGCTCCTATCCACTGCTTCCACGAAGATGTCGCGCGAAACGTACATGGTTGACGTGTTGCAGAGTCGTCGGTCTAGGTGAACCGAAGACTATGCGTAATCTACCGACTCGCTACGATATGGCTTCGACAACGACGTTGCTACCACGCAAACAATAGGCCAACATATGGTATCGATACTACAATAGTCTCGCGACCTCCGCGCATCTCCGGCTCGAACTTTCTTTCGCACGCTTAAAATTCAGCCAAATATTATAACTTGCGCACTGTGGCGGACTAACCTTGCAGCTGACACAGCGATCGAGTGTTTCTACTGAGTGCGCGCCTGTCGCCTTAGGTGGGCAGTCTGCTCAAACAGCATACAAATTGAACATAATTATTAACGATATTTGAAAATAAAGAAAAATCGGCGACTTCACAGATCTAATGGCGAGGCCACCTGTATTATAAAAAAAAAAAGAAAATAAATAGAGATAAAGAAGACCAGCAAAAACAAGCAAAAAAGAAAAAAGAAAGAGATATAAATAATCAAATAAAAGTAGAAAGAATAAATAAGATAAAAAATGCGTGCAACAGTAGCGCATGAGAGCGCAGACATCTAAACTGGCGCCGTTTCCGCTGTGCCTAACAAGTTCATCTGGCGACAATCTCCGATAGCACCTCATGTCGCGACAAAGACAGAACAAGCTTACGTCACTGCGATAAACCAAAACTGACGCTAGACTATTGTTTACTTGTGAGAAAGCAGCGGCAGAACAAATTCTACTACGTATTTGTCTTCGGCGACAGACCGATAATTCACGATATTTAAGGCGATTGGACCCTGCGCATGATGGCGATGAGGTAACTTAAGGTAAGTCGTAGGTTGTCCGCACAAACGACGCCTTCTGATGGGGACAGCCTAAGAAAGGCAGTAGCATAGGTAAGCTATTATACTAACTTTCCGTGACGTCTGTACTTCGTCGATTTCCCTTACCACTCACGGATGTAAGACCCAAACGCCGGCGGGCAATGAGCGATCACTGACCCGCGTACGGGTTTGAGTGACGATGTTGAACGTTAGGGCGTACAGCGCTCCTTCGTTCCGCTCAAACAGCCACAGTGTATAATGAACAGCTTCAGAAGGCATCATACCCAATAGCACCGCGGGTCGAGACATTGTACATGCAAACAGCTATAAAGGTTTAGGAAAGATTAATTCTAGTCGCTTCAATGTTTGTGACAAACGAATAAAAAACACATGCTCGTCAATGATACCAATTGCAACTACCCACGTCAGATGACAACCTTGCATATTTCCCAGTTGCAACAACTCGACCCAGATGGCTTAGCGGTTAGTTGTAGCTAGAGCTATCGGTCGCGAGTTAGGTGCTTGTAGCCAATTCGTTTTATCATTTATTGCTCGCACCTCATATTTTAATCAGCGTGCCATAGTTTGTCAGTACCTGTTCGACAGCACGTAATAGTTGTTAGTTCTAATTAATCAGCGCGCCATCAGATTGTCAGTTGTGAGTGTAGGCCCTACCTGATTCTTAAAGGGATAGATTAGTATGGTGCGAACAACAAAAAACTTAGCTGAATTTGCCGAAAGAACTTTATACTATTTTCTCTTGACCAATCAAGAAGACATGTTTGAAATGTTTCGAATTCTTTCATTGAATTCTGCCCAATTTTAGTGCTTTTTCCTCGAGGCCCGACGAGTTCATTATTTAAAAATAAAAAAAAGGCCAGCGCGCTGTTAAAAGTACTGCACCACCGAGGCAAACCGTAAATTTATATTAGTTACTCCTGTGACGAGAAAGTAAAGTAAACTGGCCGAACCCGCACTGAGAAATTTAAATCAAATTATTTATACACTGATTCGTCATAAAAGTGAGGTACTTTTTATTTTTATAGCTCCAAAAAAACGCGGGGGGACCATTATGTTGCGCCGGCTTATAATATTCCTTGAATGTCACACTTTCAACTGTCCGGGATCCTTGGCTATGTCTTGGACGCTCCCTCACCCTACCGGGGATTCTTTCTTCCAAAAAGTGTCACCCCCAAAGAAGCCATTTTCGTCTTTTTTCTTATTTGGCCCCTTTTGGTTACCGCGACCACCGAAGCCCCTCAGTCCTACGCCCAGGTAAACACGTCTGTGTGTATAGTTGTTATTGCTTCTATAAGTTAAATCTAGTTTGGTTTACCGCTCGACTCTTGTGTCTAGCGGTTAGGGTCCACAATTTATTTGTATTGGGGTCAAACGTTGATTTTATCATTTTACACCATGGAAATTTCTATCTTTCTAGTTGTAGTGCAAAATTCACCAAACACTAAAACATAAATCAAATAAATGTCTCAATAATTACCATTTAAACCTTGTATAAGGCATAAACAAAAATAAGAAAATGATAATATTTAAGGTGGAGGTGTTGTTTGTTTTGTGTTTTTTTCAGCTTAAAATATGATAAAATATTCGGAATTTTCCCAGTTCGCCTTTTACTTTAACCCCCATCCCTAACAAAGAGAGACCAAACCGTGTCCCAATAATTAGATTTAACTTAAAGAACAATATAAACAAACTCAGACAGTTTCCTGGGGATAGACTGGAGGGGGGGGGGCTTGATCAGCAGGGGAAACAAAAAGGTTCCCCAACTGTGAAAAAATTACAAAAAAATGGGATCAGGTCGGGGTTGACAAACTTTTTGGGGTCCACGTGAAGGTTTGGGAAAAATATCCAAGATAAGCCAGGGTCCCGAAGGAAAAGCAGGACACAAACCTATTCAAGAAAATTAAACGCCGGCAGAATAATCATGCGCTTCTTAGCGCAAAAAAATATCCAACCTTTATGACGCGAACAGTGTATATCCACCATTTCTTTATCAAACTTGTAAATTAAACAGTAAATATACTCAAAATAGACGTCTAAGATCTCAATATTATGTTCTCAAGTTTCATCACAACGAAGATAAGATTAAATTCCAAGCGCCATCTCCAACTACTAGAATCCCTTTTAAGCATTTGGAATAGTTTGCTTTTCGCGATCTTAAGCGGCGGTCAACAATCTTGTACTTCGACGTGCAACTCCCACGATGGATTTCGTAGAAATCGCGCACGCTCAGGTACCTGCAGGCACGCTGCTGGTATATACGACGTCAGGAAGTTTTTTGTCCAATACTTTACACAGAAAGCAGAATCGCAGAAATTGACCACGACTGTGCGCGCATGTGATGCAACGCAGGCTTCGTTGATGCACGTGCCCCGTAGCTACGACCGAGTTGTGACCCCGCACCATTAAATAGTGGCACTTGCACCAACATGCTGTCAGTTACACAGAGACTATTGCTGGAGATCATCTCTTACTAATTTATTCAAACACATGATTTGTGAAGACCATCAATGACATTTCTATCGTGTGTCCCGTCTTGATATAATTAGTTGTCACACGATACACTAGTGGCAGACAGTCCTCGACGGGGGGGGGGGGGAGATTGATTCCTGCGTCCAAGGACCACACCTTGCCAAAAAAAATAGTTCAAATTACAGTACTCCGGTAACTAAAATATTACAACCATTAACCATCGTTTACCACCCAAAGTTATGTAAGTGGAGGTGTTTTTTGTATATACAACACAAATTTTGAGGTAACGAGAGGTTTTTTGTATTTTACAACACAAGCGCAAGGGGCAAAAAGTCTTTTTGGGGGGGGGTTTGCGATTTCCCAGCAAAACTATACAATTCAAGGAGAGCGCAAGGCGTAGCGGAAACTTTGAGGTCAACGAAACGCTGTGTATATTTTTTATCTATAACACAAAGGCAAAAAGGAGCGAGTTCGGGGATGCATCAGAATTTTCCTCAGCAAATAACAATCCAGGCGAGCGCGTGCGTAAAAATCTTGAAGGTAAACAAGAAGGTTTTTTATTAATACATACAAGCAAAGAAAGGCAAAGAGGGCCGATTGGGAGGGGGGGGGGGGTGCCGCGAATTCCCAGCAGATATCAGGCGAGCGCGAAGTGTGAGAGGAAATTGTAGAGGTTAATGAACAATCTGGCGATCAATAAAAACAATAAATACTGAATTAATACAAAGAAATTAAACAAACATGCTGTACCAGAAGGTTTAGGCGCCAATTTTATTTCTCTAAGCCTTTTAGCCTATTTAATTCCCTAAGCGAGCGCTCGAAGCGCAAGATAAAAAAAAAGAAGAAGGCAGAATTTAGGGGCTGAGCCGATTTTGTATCCACAAAGGGGTAATTACGAGAGCTGCATACACCTTAATAGATGAAGTAATTTCTAGACCCATCATTTTCATGTTAAAGATTTGATTCCTCTGCAAATATCTATCTAGGATTAAAAAAACAATTATAAGTATGTAATTACAAATTAAAAAAAAAACCATACTAGGGTAATGACTAATACTAATTAGAGCTCTAGACAGAAGAACAAATAATTTCCTGTAAATGTTAAAATAAGTTAGTTTCATAAATATGTAAAAGAAGATAACTATATATAAAATAATTTTTGGATTTAATAATAATTGATAATAATAACTAATAATATAATATCTAGTAATAATAATAATTATAGATTATTTATATTATATTTTTTTTTTTTTTTTAGAGCTCCATGGAAGAAAAACGAGGGTTGCAAAGCATTTCAGCTAAGGTGGGGGATGACTTGCTCCAAGCATCCCCCACAATTTGAGTAGGGGATTGCAACCCCCCCCCACTCTGTCTTACAGCCCCTGCCGACACAGGGTTTGGCGAGTAAGAAATCTGTTTGTAATAAAATCATATATTGGATGCGCAGAGAAAATTAATGAATATCCCAACATATGCTTGCGCAGTTGCAGTAATTTGTATTGGCACTGCCCTTCCATACCCTCATCTTCTCTGAAGATTAAATCGACGTTTATACAAATATATTGAAAATATGCACCCTGGTAAACTATAACGAGATCTATCAATACAAGGATAGGGCGAACACTGCTATGTTGGCAATTTGGAACGGAAAATGCAAACCCACATTTTACTAAAGCGTATAGCATTCAACCCCTTCACCTGTTTGAATGTGAATTGAAAAGCGACACATCCAGATGGACGTATAGTATCGCCCCACTTGTCGGTGCACGATCACGATCGCAATAGGATATGGATTACCAAAACAATACGGGTCAGTGGTGCCGCCCCGTAGCCCCCTGCCATTAAACCAATACCATTTTCAATGGGCTATTAGTATTCTCAACACAATCATATGTATGACGCATCGAAGGTTACAGATCATAGAAATAGTGTTGAAAGCACGACGTCCTGAGCAAACATCACCAACTTTGATTAAATACGTAAAAAGCATGGAGAGTGTGCCCGGGACAGCAGGCAACGGATGACATGATACGGCCCCTGCTGCCCGAGGCCTGGAATGCAAATCCGAGACAGACAAGCGATGAGGGCATAAGGACAAACCGACAATAGGATCCCAACGAAGAAACCGCCGGACGACGAAACTGGTTGATTTGAAACGTGATATATTCAAATTTAAGCGGTAAATTTTATGTTCTTCAATGACAGATCACCAACTGGCCAAGCGTCAAATGTGTCTGATATATAAAGACAGAAATTTTGTCTGCATCCTCAATTAAGCGTAAATCAAGTAGCAAGCACCCTGTGGAGAAAAGCGTTTCAAACGTGCTAAGCCATATTGCCCGAATATACACGTCCGTCTAATGGTGGAATATCAGTTCTTGCCGCTGTGGCAACATTTCTTGACATGTTTGTCCCAGCCTGTTTTTACCTTTCGGACCAGTGGCTATCTTGAACATTCTCCCAACCCTTAACGCGGTTCTTTTTTTTTCAACAGTTTTGTCAACCCCCATCGATGCCTATTGTCATTTTATTCTCATTTTGGCCCCTTTTTGTGTTACCGGCCGTCAAGTCCCCTTAGTAACCCCAGGAAACGCGTCACTGAGATGTAGTTTATATTCTTATTCTGGGGAACAGGCTTAGATCTCTATGTTAGGGGAGGGGTGAATAAAAGGGATATGGTGAAATGTTCGTAATATTCTTATTCCACCTTTATGCTTGAAAACAAAGTAAATAAAAACAACAACCTTACACCTTAATTATTTCATTTTCCCTAATTTTTAAAGCCTTGACGACTAAGGTTGTAAATAGGTAAATAGAATATTTTGATTGTGTTTGGCTGAGATGTTACAACTACAATTAGCGCGGACCAAAGAATTATCCAATGGTGTTTAATAATGAATAAAATCCAATGCTGAACCCAATCAAAATAAATTTTAAACCCGTCCCCACAGACACAAACCAGGCTCGAGCCTGTACCATTAACTAGATCTTCTAACCCAAAGAACAATAAGCAACTATACCAACTCAGACGTTTTGCCTTGGGGTATCTGAGGGAAGCTTGGTGGTCCGCGAAACCAAAAAAGGGCCCAAAAAATAAAGAAAAAATTATAAAATAGCAACCTATAGGTGATAAAACTTGTTGAAGAAAAAGGAAGGGTTGATGGAACTGCAAGATATAGAACCAGTATCCTGGATATGAAAGTGGTTTACAAACACATTACGAATTATAAAAGCCCGAGCAACATAATGTCGCTGGAGCACAGAAAAATACTCCACCTTTATCTCTTAATTCCGGTTACCTTAAAGACACTTTAATCCATTCATATATATATATATATATATATATATTCTGGACACAACGCCGGACGCTGTATTTCACTGGGGCTTGACTTACTTCAAACCCGGGATCTCTTCTGACTGCGCTACAATACTGTCTCAAATGTTCCTGCAGTTTCCTTCAGCCAAGTTCATGCCTTTCTCCCCATTCTCAGCTGTGGCTGTTTCCTTCATCGCTATTGTCTTTACTCCGTCCTTCTGGTCTGTTGCAATGACACCATCATTGTCATAGCCAACAACGCCGTCCCCTCCCTTGCTCTTTTCGATCAGCGGATCGTTCCTCTCGCAGCATATTCGACAAGCCTGTACAGAAACAATATCCACGAACGAATCAACGTAGAATAATAATATACCGCAGAGACTAGGAAAATAAAGCATGGTCGAGAAAGAGAGGCGAGTTGGCAAAGGAGATTGAGAATGAGAGTCGCGGCAAGAGAGACATTCTGCGAGCCCGGTCTCAAAGGAGATGGCACGGCACTTTCTTCCATGGTTGGCTTGAGCGGAAGGCAAGACCACGATAGCCAAGTGAGCGTATGCCCCAATATCCGGCAATCGGATGGCGTGCAACCAGGTTGTATGAGTTGCCTAATATGCTGCGTTCCTATGAGGTATAGGGTTGAGCAGCAGTGATAGCAGGTGAAGAGGGAGATAATGGACAAGACTTCATCAGCCCAAGAACCACCCCAAGCATAGAAGAAAGGCGACAAATAAACGAGAACGTTAAGGGGGCCGTTCACACTGAGCAGTCGTTTCGTACTGGGTAACGTTCTTGCCTGTTCTTGCCGTTGCTTTAAAAATTGTCTGTAACGGGTCTTGGTCGGGTTGAAGACTTATAACTATTGAAAAATAATGTCATTGAATATCGATAAACTAGACAGTTCATAATAGTCTCGTTACGCTCAATTCCGTTCTTTTATCGGGTCCGGCCAAGTGTAGTCTCTAGTTCGAACGTATTTCAAACGTTATTTAACACCTCGTTATCATTATCGCGGTGTTCGTACATTGCAGCGTTCCATAACGTCATAAAGGCCTATGCGCGCAGAGCTATGATAAAGAGTTAGATACCATGTTCGTCAGTAGTATCTGTTCTTGCCATTTCTTCGGCGTTCAGAGTATAGTCCTAACCCAGTTTAAGGAACGTTGTCACTACGTTATTTTAGAACTTGAAGCCAGTACGATTTTTTTTAACAATGTTAAGAAAAAAATCGGAATGCCTTTCCGGTTTCTCTCCGTTCGGCGCCCGTTCGCAAGTTCGTAACCAGATTTGTAAACGGTCTGTATCTAGATTCTAAAAGGCTCTGCACTACGTTGTCAGTTCGTGTGTAAGACAGATTTGAGAGCCCGTTCACCAAGAACTACCATAGAAGACGCAGTGAGAATTTAGCTCAGTGTGACGAATATTGACATGCCGTTTTCTGTTTAAAAATTGAAAACGTATGGTTCGTAGTACGTCCTTTCTCGTTCAGAGAGTAAGTCCTACCAACTATTTAAGGAACGTTGTTTCACTGCGTTTAATTTATAGCAACTTGAGTAATTGAATATACAATGCTCCGTTTGTAATGACGCCATATGCAGAACATCTTAGAAACTGAGTTTTAAAGGTACGGCACTATTCATACCTTGTTTGGTAGCTACGTGTATCCAGCTCAGCTTTTTCACGGTACTGTTGCCGTAACTGTCTCATTGTTCCTGTAAATTCTTAGGACTGAGAATTGGGGTAGCATCCGGGATTGTTTTTTAGAAAGCAACTATTTTGGAAATTTCACGACCAGTGAGCTAGTCTCATGAAGTCTTCGTAAACACAGATCCGGGTAGTAAGTTATTGACTTAACGTCCACCTCCATTTACACACAGACTATGCCCGTTCGGCAAAATTTGCAAGGACGTAGTAGGAACGAGCTCAATGTGACGGGGGTATAAAGGGCCTGTCCCACAGGAGGCGATCGTTGTTGCGACAACTGGCGATCTTGCCATTGCGTGTGTGGAAGGAAGTTGTTGTTGTAGCCTAGCGTACATAGAGCTAAAAGTATGTCTATAATCGCCGTTGGTTAGCCGATCTCCTTACGATTTTGACATGCTCAGGTTGTCGCTACAACGATTGCCTCCAGTAGGGCCTGTCCCAGAGGAGGCGACAGACTACGAACTAGCTGTCGCCACCATGAGTAAGTCCAGTCGCCGATCAGTTCGTGAGATATCGCGTCTGTCGCCAAAAGAGACGTAGCAAAATTCAGTTCGCCGCTGGATTTTCAACGAGTTAAACAATAGCCGGCGTTAGCAAGGTTGACGACAATGACCATAGCCTGTCTTTTCTTGTCACGACGAGATGTTATCGTAGATTGTCACCAAATATCTCATGTTAAGCGGCACGCAATGGCGGCCACACATAGGTTGCAGCGCTACATCGCACGTTGCACCGGCGAACCAAACAGCCGGTGAAAGCCGTTACGGCCTTTGTCTCCAACTAAATTCACCAAAATTAAGGGCCTGTCCCACAGAAGGCGATCGTTGTGGCGACAACCTACGAACTACCTATCGCCACCTTGCGCAGGTCCAATCGCCTATAAGATCGTGAATTAAAAAAAAAAATACGTTGAAAATTCAGTTTGCCGCTGGGTTTTCAACAAGTTAAACAACAGCCGGCGTCAGTTAGGTCTTGCCTTCCTGTCTTCTCTTGTCGCGACAAGGGGCTATCGTAGATTGTCGCCACAATACGCAAATTCATATTTAATTGATTTTAAGCTGTACTGTTAAACTTAGAACTGAAGGGACGATTTACCAAAAATATTAGTCAATGCAGGAAAAGTATCCAAGTAAAGGGCCTGGCCCACAGGAGGCGATCGATCGCTGTGGCGAGGACAGTCGAAGTACGATCGCCATTTTATGATCGTAATTTTAGGTGGTCCTTCAAAAATCCTGACATTTTCTGACAGGCGCAGGTTTTCGCGGCAACGATTGACACCAGTGGAACAGGCTCTTTAACTCCCAGACAGGCATTTATTTATTAAAGGCATGATCATATTCATCATTTAACTTTCATCTTCCTTTTTAATCATGGCATGCAGCCACACCTTTTGCGCATCGCCTGGGTCCGCCATAGGCGATGCAACGTGTGTTACGACACCAAGTGCGAGGACGAGAAAAAGCGTTAAGGGCCTGTCCCACAGAGGGCGATCGTTGTGGCGACAACCTACGAACTACCTGTCGCCATCATTCGCAGGTCCAATCGCCTTCAAAAATCGTGAATTATCGTGTCCATCGCCTAAAGAGACGGAGCATAATCGTCGTCAGATTTTCAACAAGTTTAACAATAGCCGGCGTCAGTTAGGTTGACATCAATGACCATAGCCTGTCTTCTCTTGTCGCGACTAGGTGCTATCGTAGATTGTCGCCACATAGAACATGTTTAGCAGCGCGGAACGGCGGCCAGTTGTAGGTTGCCGCGCTACAGCGTACTTTGCACGCACCGCTGAACAAAACAGCCAGTAAAATTTAAACCGCTACGGCCTTTGTCGCCAACTACATTCTCCAAAATCAGGATCGGCCTCCAATTCAGATACTGTACAGTCGCCGCAAATTTTTGAAATTTTCAAAATCACTCACGACCCAAATTATAATACGCGACTGAGAGGACAATCACGAACATAAAGGCGACAGGCCGCCGTCAGGTAGAAAACACTCGATCGCATGTGTCAGTCGCAAGGATGGCCACAGTGGGCAAGTTCATACTTTGGTTGATTTTAAGCTGCGATAAGAGAAGTCGAGCCGCGAGATGCGCGAAGGTCGACGCTAAAGTATTCGCGGATACTAGCTATTGTTAGTCTATTGTTTGCGTGGAAGCAAGTCGTTCTCGTAGCCTAACGTCGACAGAGTCGTAGATACGTATGTGACCTACGGTCACCTACGATTCTGACACGATTCTGGCAGGTTGTAACAGGCTTAGGTTATCGCCACAACGATCGCCTTCTGTGGGACACGCCCTTAAAGGGCCTGTCCCACAGAAGGCGATCGTCGTGGCGACAACCTATCCATGTTAGAACCTGCCAGAATCGTGTCAGAGTCGTAGGTGACCGAAGATCACATGCGTATCTACGACTCCGGCTACGATAGGCTACGACAACGACTTGCTTCCACGCAAACAATAGGCCAACAATAGGTGGTATCCGATAATACAATAGTCTCGACCTCCGCGCATCTCGCGGCTCGACTTCTCTTGTCGCAGCTTAAAATCAGCCAAAATATAAACTTGCGCACTGTGGCGATCCTTGCGACTGACACAGGCGATCGAGTGTTTTCTAACTGATGGCGGCCTGTCGCCTTTAGGTTCGGGCTAGTCCTCTCAGTCGCGCATCATAATTTGGGTCGTGAATGAATTTTGAAAATTTCAAAAATCATCGGCGACTGTACAGCATCTGAATGGGAGGCCGATCCTGATTTTGGTGAATGTTGGTGGCGACAAAGGCCGTAGCGGTTTAAATTTCACTGGCTGTTAGGTTCAGTGATGCGTGCAACGTACGCATGGAGCGCGACAACCTACAACTGGCCGCCGTTCCGCTGTGCTAAACAAGTTCTATCTGGCGACAATCTACGATAGCACCTTGTCGCGACAAAAGAAGACAAGCTACGGTCATTGACGTCAACCAAACTGACGCTAGCTATTGTTTAACTTGTTGAGAAACCAGCGGCGAACAAAATTTTACTACGTATTTGTTGGCGACAGACGCGATAATTCACGATTTTATAGGCGATTGGACCTGCGCATGATGGCGATGGGTACTAAAAGGTAATTCGTAGGTTGTCGCCACAACGATCGCCTTCTGTGGGACAGGCCCTTAAGGAAGGCAGTAAGCATGGTAAGTATATACTTACTTTCGTGATGTACTTCGTCCATTCCTCCTTCCACCATCGGATGAAGACCCCAAACGCGGCGGGGATGAGGATACTGACCAGGGTGGTGACGATGTTGACGTAGGGGATAACCGCTCTGTCGTCCGTCCAAACGCGAGTGTATATGAACAGGTTCAGAGGCATCATACCAATAGCAACCGCGGTCGAGACAGTTGTCATGCAAACACTATAAAGGTTTAGGAAAGATAATTCTAGTCGCTTAATGTTTTGTGCAAAACGAATAAAAACAATGCTCGTCAATGATACAATTGCAACCACCTCGTTCAGATGACTACCTTGATATTTCGCCCCTGAACAACTCGACCCAGATAGGTTTAGGGTTAGTTGTAAGGCTAGGCTATGGTGCGAGTTAGGTGTGTGCCATTGTTTTATTCATTTATGCTCGCACGCTCATTTTTAAATCAGCGTGCCATAGTTTTGTCAGTTGTGACAGCACGTTAATAGTCTGTTAGTTCTTTAATCAGCGCGCCATAGATTGTCAGTTGTGGTAGTAGGCCTACCTGATTCTTAAAGGGATAGATTAGTAATGGGAACAACAAAAAAATTAGCTGAATATTGCCGAAAGAACTTTTATATTTCTCTGCAATCATAGAAAGACATGTTTGAAATTGTTTGATATTCTTTCATTGAATTCTGCCAATTTTAGTGTTTTTCTCCGAGAGGCACGCAGACGTCGATAAAATAAAAAAAGGCCAAGCGTTAAAATGCCCACCGAGCAAACGTAATTTATATTGTAGTTACATATGTGATGGAAAGTAAAGTAAACTGGACGAAATCCACGTCAATTGAGAAATTTAAATCCAAATTTATATACACTGATCGTCATAAAGGTGGGATACTTTTTTTTTATAGCTCAAGCGACATTATGTTGCTCCGGCTTTAATTTCTTGAATGTCACCACTTTCACTGTCCGGGATCCTGGCTATGTCTTGGACGCTCCCTCAACCCTACCCGGGGATTTTTCTTCCAAAAAGTTTGTCACCCCCAGAAGATAGCCATTTTCGTCATTTTTTCTTATTTTTGGGCCCCTTTTTGGTTACGCGACCCACCGAAGCCCCCTCAGTCCTACCCCAAGGTAACACGTCTGTGGTGTATAGTTGTTATTGTTCTATAAGTTAAATCTAGTTTCTGGTTACCGGCTCGACTCTTTTGTCTAGGGGTAGGGTCAAAATTTATTTTGATTGGGGTTCAACGTTGATTTTATTCATTTTTACACCATGGAAATTTCTATCTTTCCTAAGTTGTATTGCAAAATCTCAACCAAACATAAACATAAATCAAAATAAAATGTTATCAATAATTACCATTTAAAACCTTGTAATCAAGGCTAAACAAAAAATTAAGGGGAAAATGATAATATTTAAGGGTTGGAGGTTGTTTGTTTGTTTGTTTGTTTTTTTCAGCTTAAATATGAAATAAAATATTCCGAATTTTCACCAGTCTCGCTTTTTACTTTAACCCTCCCCTAGACAAGAGACCCAAACCTGTCCCCATAAATCTAGATTTAACTTAAAGAACAATATAAACAGTACACCTCAGACGAGTTTCCTGGGGATAGGACTGAGGGGGGGGGGGCTTGATCAGCCAGGGAAACAAAAAGGTTCCCCAAACTGTGAAAAAATTACAAAAATGGGCATCAGGGGGGTTGACAAAACTTTTTTGGGTCCACGTGAAGGGTTGGGAAAATATCCAAGATATAGCCAGGGTCCCGAAGAGTAAAAGCAGGGACAAACATATTCAAGAAATTAAAGCCGGAGCAATATCATGTCGCTATAGCGGCAAAAAAATATTCCACCTTTATGACGGACAGTGTATATCAGCCATTTCTTTATCAAACTTGCTTAATTAAACAGTAAATATACTCAAAATATGACGTTTAAGATCTCAATATTATGTTCTCAGTTTCATTCCAGCTAACGAAGTAGTTAAATTTCCAAAGCGCCATCTCTCTAATTACTAATGAATCCCTTTTAACATTTGAATAAGTTTGCCTTTCGCGATCTTAAGCGGCGGTCACAACTCGCCGTACCTTCGACGTGCAACTCCCTACGATGGATTTCGTAGAAAATTCGCGCAGCGTAGGTACCATGCAGGCACGCTGCCTGTATATACGACGTGCAGGAAGTTTTTTTCCAATACTCTTACAACAGAAACGCAGGAATCGCAGAAATTGACCAACGACCTGTGCGCGCATTGTGCATGCAACGCAGGCTTCGTTGATTGCACGTGCCCCGTAGCCTACGACGAGTTGTGACCGCCGCATTAAATAGGTGGCACTTGCACCAACATGCTGTCAGTTACACCATAGACGTATTGGACATGGAGAGTCATCTCTATACTAATTTATTCAAACACCTGATTTGTGAAAGAACCATCAATGACATTCATATCGTGTTTCCTCTCTTTGATTATAATTATGTTGGTCACCGATACATAGTGGCGTAGACAGGTCCTTCGAACGGGGGGGGGGGGGGGGAGATTGATTCCTGGTCCAAGGACTCACATTGCCAAAAATAAAAGATGTTCAAATTACAGTATCGGTAACTAAAATATTAAACCCATTAACCATGTTTAACACACCAAGTTAATGTAAGTGAGAGGTGTTTTTGTATATACAACACAAATTTTGAGGTAAACGAGAGGTGTTTTTGTATTTATACACACAAGGAAGGGGCAAAAAATGTCTTTTTTGGGGGGGGGTTTTGCCGAATTTCCTCAGCAAAACTATACAATTCAAGGAGAGCGCAAAGGGCGAGCGGAAAACTTTGAGGTAAACGAAACGCCTTGTTTTTTTTTTATCTATACACACAAAGGGCAAAAAAGGCCGAGTTCGGGGGATGCATCGAATTTCCTCAGCAAATATACAATTCCAGGCGAGCGCGTGCGGAAAAATTTGAGGTAAACAAGAGTGTTTTTTTTTATTAAATCTATACAAGCAAAGAAAGGGCAAAAGAGGGCCGATTGGGGGGGGGGGGGGGTTGCGCCGAATTCCTCAGCAATATACAAGGCGAGCGCGAAGTGTGAGAGGAAATTTTGAGGTTAAATGAACCAAATCTTGCATAAATAAAAACAATAAATACTGAATTAACTACCAAAGAAATTAAACAAACATGCTGTACCAGAAGGGTTTAGGCGCCAATTTTTTATTTCCTCTAAGCCTATAAGGCCTATTTAATTCTAAGCGAGCGCGAAGCGCAAGCTAAAAAAAAAAGAAGAAGCAAATTTAGGGGCCTGAGCCCGATTTTGTATCCACAAAGGGGTAATTACCGAGAGCTGCATACACCTCTAATAGATAAAGGTAATTTTAGACCATTTATTTCATGTTAAAGATTTGTTCACTCTGCAAATATTATTATATTAAAAATACAATTATAAGTATGAATACAAATAAAAAAAAAACCATATAGGGTAAATAGACTAATATAAATAGAGCTCTAGGAAGAAGAACAAAATAATTTCCCTGGAAATGATAAAATAAGTATAGTTCTAAATATATATAAAAATATAATATATATATAAATAATTAATTTGGATTTAATAATAATGATAATAATAATAATAATAATAATAATAATAATAATAATATTATTAATTATTATTATTATTATTATTTTTTTTTTTTTTTTGCTCCATGGAAGAAAAAGGAGGGTTGCAAAGCCTATTTCAGCTTAAGGTGGGGGATGATTGTCCAAGCCATCCCCCACAATTTTGAGTAGGGGATGCAACCCCCCCCCACTCTGTCTACGCCCCTGCCGACACAGGGTTTTGGTGCAGTAAGAAATCTGTTTGTAATAAAATACATATATTGGATGCGCAGAAGAAATTAAATGAATATCCAAACATATGCTTGCGCAGTTGCAGTATTTGTATTGGCACTGCCCTTCCATCCCTTTTCTCTGAAGATTAAACTCGAGTTTATAAAATATATTGAAAAATAATAGCACCCTTAAACTATAACGAGATCTATCAATACAAGGATAGGCGAAAACTGCTATGTTGGAATTTTGGAACGGAAATTCAAACCCCACTTTTTACTAAACTATAGGCATTCAACCCTTCACCTGGTTGAATGTGAATTTGAAAAGCCGACATCCAGATGGACGTATAGTTGCCCCATTGTCGGTGACACGATCACGATCGCAATAGATATGGATACCACAAAACAATAACGGGTGTCAGTGGTGCCGCCCCCGTAAGCCCCCCTCCCATTAAACAATACCCATTTTCATGGGTATAGTTTTTCTCAACACAATATCATATGTATTGACGCATCGAAAGGTTACAGATCTAGAATAGTGTTGAAAGGCAGACGTACCTGAGGCAAACATCACCATTTGTAAAGTACGTAAAAAGATTGGAGAGTGTGCCCCCGGGACAGCAGGCAACGATGAGCATTGATACGGCCCCTGCTGCCTCGAGCCTGAATGCAAGTCCGAGACAGAAAGCGATGAGGGGCATCAGGACAAACTGACATAGCATCCCAACGAAGAAACCAGCCGGACGACGAAACTGTGATTGAAAACGTGATATATTCAAAATTTAGGGGTAAATTTTATGTTTCTTTATGACAGGATCACAACTGGCCAAGCGTCACTGTTGTCTGCTATATAAAGACAGATAAATTTTGTCTGCATCCTTCAAAATTAACGTAATAGTAGCAACACCCTGTGGAGAAAAGCGTTTCAAACGTGCATAAGCCATATTGCCCGAATATACACTGTCCGTCATAATGGTGGAATATATTTTTGCCGCTGTGGCAACATTTCTTGAACATGTTTGTCCCAGGCCTGTTTTTACCTTTCGGGACCGTGGCTATCTTGAACATTCTCCCAACCCTTAACGGGGCTTCTTTTTTTTTTCAAAACAAGTTTTGTCAACCCCCATGATGCCTATTTTGTCATTTTTTTCTCATTTTGGGGCCCCTTTTTGTTTACCCGGCCGATCAAGTCCCCCTTAGTACTACCCCAGGAAACGCGTCTGAGATGTATTGTTTATATTTTATCTGGGGACAGGCTTAGATCTCTTGTCTAGGGGAGGGGTTGAATAAAAAGGGATATTGGTGAAAATGCGTAATATCTTATTCCACCTTTATGCTGAAAACAAAAGAAATAAAAACACAACCTTTAACCCTTAATTATTATCATTTTCCCTTAATTTTTAAAGCTTTGACGACAAGGTTGTAAATGGTAACTATAGAATTTATTTTGATTTGTGTTTGGCTGAGATTTTACAATACAATTTAGGGGACAAAGAAATTTCCATGGTGTAATAATGAATAAAATCAATGCTGAACCCCAATCAAAATAAATTTTAACCCCTCCCCTAGACAAAACAGTCGAGCCTGTAACCATTAACTAGATTTAACCCAAAGAACAATAGCAACTCTACACCTCAGACGTTTTTCCTTGGGGTAGGTCTGAGGGGAGCTTGGTGGGTCGCGGAAACAAAAAAGGGCCAAAAAATAAGAAAAAATTATAAAAATAGCAACCTTAGGGGTGATAAACTTTTTGGAAGAAAAAGGAAGGGTTGAGGGAACGTCCAAGATATAGCCAGGATCCTGGAAAATGAAAGTGGTGACAAACACATTTAAGAATTTAAAGCCCGAGCAACATAATGTCGCTGGAGCCAGAAAAAAATACTCCACCTTTATGATGAGCAGCGTATGTTAGGTTGAAAATGTTTGTGTTTTCCTATGTTCAGGTAGGCGACAACGCATATCTAATGGTGCAAATTTGCACCCTAAAGGGATAACTCTGCACCTCAACTAATTTCTTAATGTGTACAATAAGATTACATTAAAATAACATTAAAATTGCTCCAGACATTGTTAAACGCAATAAACATGATGAACCGGAGTTCGAATCGGGCCGATGCATGATGTGGAACAAGCACTTGAGAATACACGCATCTTTCGGTTGTGACCATGGCATTTTACGATCGATATCAATCGTAAGCAGGCGCGTATCCAGGATTTCGCACCCCGGGGGGCCCGACGTGAATTTGGCGCCCCTGTGTACTTTTCAAAATATCCCCCCCCCCCCCCCCCGCCAGGCAAACATAGGCCTACGGCTTAAATGTATGTTGAAGGATTTTGAATAATAATTTATTTGAAGTTTTTTTTTTTTTTTTAAATACTTGCTAATGGTGAGTTCATGGAAAAGAATTTCTAGGTATATGAGGTATTACCGCTATAGACGAAAATAAGAATATTTCTAAATACGAGCGCGAAGCGCGATCAGATTTTTTCCCCTCTACTTTACGATCAGAAAGCAAAGAATTCTAAGCATTTAGGGGTATCAATTTTGTTTAGCTCTTCATCAGAATATCATATGAACGGGAGCTGTAATTTGTCCATCAAAACGATTTGAAAGCAAGCCATATAAAATCATGTGAAATTTGTCCATCAAGTAATGTGAAATCAAACAAATGTATATTGATGTTTTGTTGTTCAGAATCCTCATAATCTGGTTACAAGAAAGAAAAAATAGGCGAGCGTGAATCGCGAGCAGAAATTTGATGTATCGGAATGATCTCTGAAAACGTGACATTTTATGCATTCCTCAGGAACACAATGTAATAACTCTTTGGAAAATGAAGCGAGCGCGAAGCGCGATCGAAAATTTTGCTCTATGTAATAGAGACCTGAAGTTTAGGATCAATTTGGCCTCCATAATTTAAAGACCGTATGTTGCCCAGTAATTTTACATGATTATGAAAGAGAGATGAATATCTATCTATCTAGCTGCTTATCTATCCTTCTGCTTCCCTCCCTAAGTTTAAGCTCAATTTGGCGCCAACTAATCATTTGGCGCCCCCTAAATGTTAGTTTGAATTGGCGCCATACATGTACGATTTAGGTGATTTGATGCCCCTAGGAAAATGCAAAAATAAATGTAACGTGTATTCAAATAAATTGAAATGTTTTGATGATTAGTATCCTATAATGCAAATTATGGTCAGAGGAAAAACACAGGCGAGAGCGGAATTTTGATGTCTTTGAATGATGACAAAACATGGTATTGCATGCGTTCCTCAGGAACACAATGTTATAACTCATTGGGAAAAGAAATGATGCGAGCGCGTAGCGCGAGCCAAAATTTTGCTATATGTATATACAGACCAGGAGGAATTAAAAATTTTAGAGACCATATTTCAAATACCAAGTTGTTGCCCCTTAGTTTCAGGTAAATTCGGCACACCTCCCTAAGTTCAAAATAAAGTTGGAACCCCTAAGTTTAAGATAAATTTGGCATCCCTAAGTGTCAGGTCAATTTGACGCCCCTACGTTTAAGCTCAATTTGGCGCACCCTAAGATTTAGGTCAATTTGAAATGCAAAAATGAATGTAACGTGAAATCAAATAAATTGAAATGTTTTGATGGTTAGAATCTCATAATGTAAATTTTGGTAAGAGGAAAAACACAGGCGAGCGCGAAGCATGAACGGAAGTTTTGATGTATTCAAATGATTAGAAAACAGGGCATTTCATGCGTTCCTCAGGAACAAAATGTAATAATTCATTGGGGGAAAAAATGATGCGAGCGCGAAGCGCGAGCGAAAATTTTCCTATGTATATACAAACCAGGAGGCATGGAATTTTAAAAATTTGCTATTTCTAGAAAGAGACCATTTTAAAGACCCCTTCTGTTTTTTTTTGTGTGTGTTTTTTGGGGCCCCCTTAGTTTCAGGTAAATAGGATATAGTTGGAGCCACTAAGTTTAAGATAAATTTGGCACCCCTAATTCTCAGGTCAATTCGGCACCCCTACATTTGAGCTCAATCTGGCGTCCTTTAATTTAAGATCGATTTGGCACCCCCTTACCTTTAGGGTAAATCATCGCTCTTAAGTCTCAGGTCAATACAGCGCCCCTTAAGTTTCAGATCATTTTTGCGCCCCTACATTTTGATCTAAAGTTGGCTCCCTTACGTTTAAGCTTATTTTGGCGCCCCTCTAATTTTATGCTTGATTTGGCGCCCCCCTAAATCTAAGGTCGATTTAGAGCCGAAAAGTTTAAGTTTGATTTGGCGTCCCACCTATGTTGAAGGTCAATTTGGCGCCCCCACTTAAGCTCATTTGGCGCCCTCTAATTTATGTTTATTTGGCGCCCCCTAAATCTAAGGTCGATTAGAGCCGATAAAGTTTAAGTTTGATTTGGCGTCCCACCTAGTTGAAGGTTTCCATTTGGGCGCCTATGTTTAAGCTCAATTTGGCGCCCCTTAGTTTAAGGTCCATTCGGCACCCCTAAGTTTATTGGCATTGCTTAGTTTACTGTCGATTTGGCGCCCCCTGAATTTTTTTAAGGGCGCCCCCTTCCCCTCCCCCTTTTCAATTTGGCGCCCTTACTTAGTTTAAGGTCGATTCGGCGCCCCTAACTTTAATATCAATTAGGCGCCCCCTCAGCTTCAGGTCATTTGGGCGGCGCCCCATCTAAAGTTTCGGGTCAATTTGGCGCCCCTACGTTTAAGCTCAATTTGGCTCCCCCGTAGTTTAATGTCGATTTGGCGCCCCTCTAAATTTAAGGTCGATTTGGCGCCCCTAAGTATAAGGTCAATTTGGCACCTTAGTTTACTGTCGATTTGGCGCCCCTAAATTTAAGGTCGATTTGGCGCCCCTAAGTTTAAGGTCAATTTGGCACCCTTTAGTTTACCTGTCGATTTGGCGACCCCCCCCTAAATCAAAGGTCGATTTGGCGCCCCTATAAGTTAGAGGTTAATTGGCGCCCCTTAGTTTACTGTCGATTTGGCGCCCCTAAAATTTAAGGTCGATTTGGCGCCATAAGTTTAAGGTCAATTTGGCGCCCCTGTATAGTTAACTGTCCGATTTGGCACCCCTAAATGTAAGGTCGACTTGGCGTCCCCCACGACTTATATTTTAAAGGTCGATTTGGCGCCCCTAAGTTTAAGGTCATTTGGCGCCCTTAGTTTACTGGTCGATTTGGCGCCGCCATTTTTTCAATGGCGCCCTCTTCCCCTCTCCTTTTTTCCCTTCCTCTCTCTCTCTCTCTCTCTCTCTCTCTTTTTTTTTTTTTTTTTTTTTCCTTCCTCCTTTTTCCCCTTTTTTTCCCTTCCTCTTTCCCCTTTCTCTATTTTTCCCTCCTTCTTTCTTCCTCTTTTTTTTTTTCTTTCCTTTTTCCCCTTTTCTTCCTCTTTTCGCGGCGACCGCGCGCCCCCCGGGGGGCCCGGGCTCATAAAGCCGCCCCCCAGAATACGCGCATGGTAAGTCTATGGTAATCCATGAACTAAGAGTTACAATCGATCGTAAGATTTACCGTATCTCTTGTATGCTACAGGGCACAGAACTCAGATACAAAGGTGATTCTTTATCAATCGATTCATTAGCTAATGTTTTTAAATCTTTCAAAAAGCCAAAGGTTGAATCCAGGCTTAAATATTCAAAATGACTGATGAAAACGCACCCACGCCGCACCTCTTTAGACGGATTTTGGTGCCCTTCCCACCATCCCTATTGAGGAAAACTTCGAACAAGAGAGGAGAATAAAAAAAAAATTTGTTTAGATTTCGGCCACCTTCTTGTCCATCTGGGCCAGTACCCAAGGATACGGGCACGAGAATAATTTACTAACATCCATAGGAATGCTATGCCTTTGCATTTCATTAGACAGTCTTTAGTCCACCTAACAAACTTACCTTACAAGGATCCTTTGCAGAAAATGGTTAATTCCATGGGATCATGATAAAAATATTTGTGTAATTATCAGCAAAAACAAATAGCCATATAATCAAGTAATTGAGTATCTCGCAAGATTTTTTAAAATTTATAAATAATATACGCACGAAGAAAATACTTTTTATGAAAGAATGATATAGCGCAACGTGTCGGAAAGTGGAGAAAGTCGTTAACCTTGTAAGAAATCAAAACAAAATCCGTTTAAAATCCGTTTTTAAAAAGTATCATTATTCTTTCTGTTGGAAAACAAATGGAAAAGGGTTCTTCCATAATGCTGCCCCTAATTTACTTAAATATTACAAAATAAAAGAAGGTTATAAATAAAGATTTCTTTCAAATTTGACATAAGTTTAGTGTCGGCATGGAATTCTCGATATGAACACACTGACGCACTGTGGAATATTACTTTGTCTGTGATTGACATGCTTTATTATACATTATCTATATATGGAGTTTTAGCTGTGCAATATTAAGCCATATTGAACGGTCTAATGTAAGCATTTTTTTAAACAGTTTATGCCTTCTGAATAATAATCATAGATGATATTAAACATTATTGGATGGCTTTACTTCATGAGATGCCAGAATATTCTTCTCGTTAGGGCCAGTATTGAACTCATCTCCGATTCGTGCAATATTGGCATTAACTAGTGGAATATTTCTGGTATCTCATTCTGAGCCGTCCAATATAATATCCGTACATTTTTAAATGACATGCTCGAGTTTTTTTTTATTCATTTTGGTTGATTTTTTTTACTTACCGTTTCTTTCAGGTCCTTCAAATCGACGGTGACACCCATGGATATCATCAAAAGAACCAAGACGACGATATTGAGCCACTGTGAGGCCAGGGTTAGGGCTGCACGGTAGCCATTGCCTGTGCCAACCCCTGTCATGTTCATCGTCATGTTCATCGTCCGATTCATGGTCATCATCAGCGTGGTCGTTGTCATATCCATGGCGTAGATGATGTCGAAGTATAATAATCTACAATTGGAATACGTTTTGAAATTATACTGAATGATAAATATGTACATGTAGATGCATTCAGTTGATCTCAATTCGTTTGTTCAACCATGATAACCCGTACGCTGTTAGAAAAAATTAAACAAGTTTAAAATTTTAAACAACTGCGTGTTAACCGGTGAATCGCACAGCGTTGTTTAGAAATTAAACAACCTGCAGTTGTTTAAAACTTTAACACTCTTGTTGTTTAAAAGTTTAAACAACCTGTTGTTTAATGGTATTATTAAGCAACAAAATTGTTTAAAGAAAGTTTTTTAAAATATCAACAGTATTGTTTAACGCTCCGCTCCAAAAATAAAAACGCTCAAAATTTTATTTTGGTATGACGCGGCCGGGTATCGAACCCACGGCCTTTTGATTATAAGGCAGACGCTCTATCCACTGAGCCAACATAATGTACATACTTATTTTCAATGTGTGAGCAATAAGTCTTCCGCCATGATTGAAATGTTGCGCCGATTTACCTTGCATGTAACGAGTGATGCCATTAGCTCATGACTCGCACGTGACATTTGCCTCGGCCTTTTTAAACAAAACCTGTTTTATATATTTATAAATAGGTCTCGTTTAAGGCTATAAAAACTCGCTTTTTTGGTTTTAAACAGCAATGTCCTAATATTAAAAAAGGATGTTTAACTTTTAAACCAACAATTTTTGAAACAGCGAAATTTTTAAACATTGTTCTAACAGTGTAAAGACCCTACAAGTTAGAAAGTAAAAATGCAATTTATGATACATATTAATTAATACAATTGCATAATATCTATAGGCTACTGATGGATAATGACATTAAATATGTATTGCAACGCATGTTGTTGAAACACCAATTATTTAGAGAATATTGGATGACCTTGAGTGGTATACGTGGAAATATTGTAAGAGCTGAAAAAAACTATTGGATGAGTCGGAGACGAATCCGATGTTTTTCTTCAGTGAGTAACAATATTTCTCGTATCCCACGAAAATTGATCATCCAATATTATAATTATTATTTAGATACCCCAACAAACGTATAACTTTTAATCTTTTCATTCTATTCTAGCGATCGTGTAAAGAGCACCACTGACATGGTAGTTGGAGTTGTAGTGAATTGAAAGTTTCCCATATCTTGTCAAAAACATTTTTAATACGCAGAGCAACTTCATTCTGACGTAACAAAGCTGCATGGCGCATAAAAAAGGCGCAACTAATCATACACACTGCAATTTCTCAAGTCAGCCGCATGTACACATTCATTTCATTGGCCGGTGATAATCTTGTGGGCGGGGTAAAATATTCATTAAATCCAAAATTAATAATATTGGACTGTTTTCATAGGCATACACGTTAAAATTAGATTTGATATTTTGCCTCTCTGAAACGACCTCGCAAAACGTCAAAAAAATATCTGCGCCTCTAAAACCCTACATATAAATAATAATCAAGTCTATTCCATTCTATTTTTTTCCGTGGATATAGATAAGATTACAAAATTAATACAGAACATTAGCCTATTCGAGAGTCAAATTAAATAGGTGTAGGTATATCTTAGACAATTGCATGTCTATGCATCATAATTTTTGAATGAACAATGCAAAATTATCATAATGATGTGAAATGGGAGCTACTCGAAAAAGAAAAAAAAGCTGATATGTTGTTGACAACATTTGCGACAGAAAACATATGAACTTCCCCTGTAAAGTTCAGCACCACAGCCGAGAGCATTGACATTTTGAAGCATTTTTCTGTTTAACATTCTTGATTTCATACAATTGACAAGATAATTTATTCATCTTTGTATTGATACCCTATTTTGTAATCGTGATGTTTTGACTGAATGCACACGCCCCTTGATATCCAGGGCAATGTTAAATAAAGTTGACACGTTCCTCAATGATTAACTGTTATGATTGTTATTGCTAACATTGAGTTTTTACTGACTTTAAAGGCATTTGTATGTTTTCTACATTGTTTTGTTCGTTATATAGCGAATTAGTTTATTCTATATCCTTTTGTTTGGAGCACAAAATCAGTTTTAAAGCATTTTTAATATGGCATTATGTTTAATTTCATTGTTCGGACTTCTTTTTTTTGCAAATAAAAAGCCCTGTCGGTGGGTAATTAGAAAAAAAAAAGGAATAAATTGATTTAAAAATGGTTTAATTTGTTGCTCGTTTGGTTTCTAAGAGAACTCTTCTTTTTCCTCTTTCTTTTTTGAATAAAGTATTCAATTACCATGATTACGTGAGTATTATCGTGTTCTATTTCATATATAAATCGTTTCAGGTTTTCAGGCGAGCAGTCTACAAATATTGTGGAAAATATTTCTCTTCTATTCTCAACCGTTGAGAAAGCGGACAGACAAACATTTCGTTTTCCAACCAGAGAGTAATAATTCATGACTGATTCAAAATAATTCTATAGACACTCATGTCCCAACAAAAGCAACAGACAACAATGACAAAAATGATGTGCATTCAATGTGCAGCTTTTTGCCTTTTCACTTTTCACCTAGATATTCTCAGTCAAAGTTAATCCCGCCTAACAAATTTTAGTTTTTCAAACAGGGAAAAAATCCATGATCAATCAACATTATACACTGAAAACCTAAACGGGTAGACCGACTAGCTTTAAAGCTAGTCGTAATGATGCCCAGACTGACTAGCTTTAAAACTAGTCGGTCACGACGGACTAGCTTTCCTTCAACACAACCCGGTTATTACGGACCAGCTTTAAAACTCGTCCGTCTCTACGGACTAGCTTGAAAGCTAGTCCGTCAAGACGGACTAGTTTTAATGCTCGTCGGTCACGACGGACTAGCTTTCCAGAAAACTAGTCGGTCATGACAGACTAGCTTTAAAGCTAGTGGGTCACGACAGACTAATTTTAAAGCTCGTCCGTCGTGACCGACTAGTTTGACGGACTAGCATAAAAGCTAGTCGTAGTGATGCCCAGACTGACGAGCTTTTGAGCAGGACTAGCTTTACAGCTAGTCGGTCATGGTGTGAAAGCTAGTCCGTCCCGCTTTTCTGCCGCGATGTTCTTGCTGCTGTCTTGACAGACTAGCATGACCGACTTGGTTAATATGGCTTCCAGCTTGTAAGAGACGTCAAATCTGAAATATTAGAAGACATTATAAAAAAAGAAACGATTAAAAACATGCATTTTGTCACAAGAATTTGAGTAAAAAAAAAAAAGTTATTATGATGATATAAATCAGAAGACAGGAATTAATACAGGAGGCACAATAAGTTAACATTATGGCAATTATTAAATAATGGGGACACGGGGCCCAGGGGTCACCGCCATGGCTTGCATCATCATGACTTTTTGTTTTAGGCCTACCTGCTTTTGCATTTTCGGCGTATATATATACCCAGCAAACACAGAACGTTTTCAGAACGTTTTTAAAACGTTCTTTTTAGGTCCTGTACGTCTTCGTCCTAAATGAACGTTTTTAAAACGTTTATATAACGTTAAAGTGTGGAATTCTCATTTATGTCAAGGTTTAGGTTTTTGAGAAAGTTTGAAAAACGTTTTTCGGACGTTACAAAATTAAACGTTTTGTATAGGACGTTTACAAAACGTTTGGTATAGGACGTTTACAGAACGTTTGATATAGGACCTTTACAAAACGTTTGTGGACTTCAGAATCCCAAAGTCGTGCCTCTAATTATTCTTTTCTTTCAGATACAAGTAATCTAAAAGAAAAGTGGCGCCTATAATTATTATTAGAATTAAATTTCAATTTTCATAATTTAATGTGATTGTTACTATAGGCCATTTTTAAATTATGAAGAGGTACTGCAGTAATTTTGTGCACTAAAAATCATCTCATTTTTCGGTTATGTTTATCACCTTTGGACATGACAATGTGTCAAAATTTAATTTATCACTTTCATTAAACAGCACGATTTTTTTTCAAGGAGTACCTCTTGATTTTATTTTCACAAAAATGCCGATGTTTCACGCCTCAGTGGGCAAAAGATACAAGAAAATCGTGCAAATGACAAGTGAGTTTAGGGCTCCGGCATGGTTCAGTGACTTAATGGACACGGAATTGGAATCGAGATCATGTCAGTTAGTGACCATCTGGAGCTGTGTGTCAAGTTTTATGAAATAACTCATGATAGAATGAACAATAAGCATCAATGAAATTAGGCCGGATTTCACATTTTGTCAGGTATTGATTTCCTCCTCCATTGACTTTATGTATAGAGGTTTAACAAAAAGTGGAATTTTGCATATTTTCATTCTTCTTGGCTCCTCAGATAATGCCTTAGGTATAGTCATTCTATAAATAACTGAAAAGACAACATTCGTACACAACATACTTATCTTTGTATTAGTCTATAAGAGGCGCATATCACCAACTTCATAAATATACATCTTTTGAAAGCCATAAATACTGCAAAATATCCTATGAACCAAGTCCAATCTCAGCTACACACACACCTTGTTCTCATTACGATATGGCGGTTGGGAAGATAGGTTTGAATCGGGTCCATTTGGCGAGAGATAGCACGTATGAATTGTATGGAAGTCCACTCATAAAGACCATCAACATCATGATTAAGTGCCAAAGGATTTGCCTCCAGAGTTCCTCTCTTATTGTGAGCGAATTCAGTTGCCACAATTGTTCGGTTCGCTCAGCCCCATAATATATACACACATTATAGCACCACAACCACTGATGTGAGCTTAGACCAAACAATTCATGAAAACTATCATTGCGAATGTGTAGCTACCCAATATGGAGCATATCAATTATTTTGCATAGAAAGAAACACACAAAGAACTACAATAACATCTCATTGTAGCTAAGTGGTGTACCAGTCTGCAGTCTCTTCCTTTTACACTGCTGAGAGTTTCGAACCCACATGGTGCATATTTGAGACTCATTCTACTTATACTAGCCTTTCAAAGTTGGTTAAGGATAGATTATTCTAGAGGCAATTAGAGTTAGTACATGTTTCATTTTATGGTTACGAGTTACGGGGTAGACCAATATACCGGTAAGTTAGGAAAAACAAACCACATAGATCAGTTAATTAAGGTTAAGGGGTCCATAAGCCTAGGGCAGGCACCTTAGGGTTACGGCAGCTTTAAGGGTTAGTGCTCAACCTAGAGTTAAAAGTTAGGGTTAGGCCAGTATAGAGGTCTGCGCCAGCTAGGGTAGTGTAGGAAAATTACTGTTAACACTCTATATATTATAGTTGTTGATGGGATTCAACCCCTGAGGTTATTCTGGAAGTATTTCAAGTGGTTAGGAGGGCAATCTCTAAGGTTTATGAGTTCAATTCTCTAGAAGTTATGGAGACTTCGAACCCTGAAGGATTAGGCAGTAGGGTTACTCCTCGCGTTTAATGGTTATAAAGTGTTTACCTATCGTTATAAGAGTCAGAGCCACTCTAGCCCATAGGGAGTTCAGGTATGTCTTAGGGTTGTTAGTCTCCAAAAAACGCCGTTATTGTCCCCACTAACCAACTAGGACTAGGCTATATCTATCTAATAACCTGCGACGCTAGCACTAACCTTATATGAGGGTCCAGGAGGACTCCTCCGGGATATTTAATTAGCTGAGATGAAAACACATCAAAGGGTAAATTATATTCACATTGGATAGATTCGATATGGCATGTCTATGGACGTTGTGCAAAATAATCACGAGAGTCAATAAGTTCTTAAATGGTGATGCTTGGTTCCAAGGAGACCTCTCAATCATCCTGTTACACAGAAAGCCTTTTTAAAGGAGAGGGAGCAAACACCTGGGGCCATACAAACAATATGCAATAACAAAGTGAATTTATGGGAAAGACAATGAGAAAATTCGGACACAAAATTAATAATTGAGAATGGACATAACCGTCTTCCATTACCTTAGGGGAGCACCAAGGTATAAATTAAAAGCTAATTGCACTTTTAACACAACACCAAGGCAAACTGAAAAGCAATTTTTATTCCTAACGTACCTGGTGGCCCCATGACCAGTTAGCACCACTATTTATAGGCCCGGAACAATTGATTACTTTAACTGAATTTAAATGAGTTGGAATATAAGTAGAAAATATGATCTAAGTGGATTGACCTTATAAATGCACAAATGAGAAGATCATTAGGCATATCTAACAAGACGAGAGCAAAAAAACAGCAATGACATGCAGGATTTTAATCGCTGTACAAGGGCCCAGATGAGTCTTAAGACCCATAGAGGGGTCCACTCAAAAAATCCCATAGGCACCTAAAACAATTATATTATAGAGTCTGTAAGGAGAAGACACCCTCAGCAATTGGTGCCTTTTGTGACCATAATGGTGCAGACACTATATTTCATTGCAGAATTTCGCTTCAATGTGAATAACGCAAAAACCCGCAAATGAACAGATAAATGTCACTCTTCACTGTGGAATAGGGCCAGACACTCGGGCCTTACAAGAGCTCACATAAATCGAGGGCACCTCAGCAGTTAAACTAATGGAGTCGACAAATAGTTAGACATGAAATTGCCCTTTATTTGTAATGGCAAGTGGTTAATATACACAAAGAATAACCAGACAGAATGGCAGCAATTATACGCGCTGTGAACACTAAGGGGCCCAGGAGTCAGTAGCACTGGAAGTGTCCCTCAAATCCATATAAGGGCCTAACACATTAAAATAGAGTTGAAAGCAGGACATGCAGTATATCCTCTAAGCAATGAAAAGTATATCGACACTAGAAGTGATAACCGAGATTAACAGCAATGACAGGCAATTTTAGCGGTACATAGGAGAGCCTGCGGGAAATGTTACCCAGTAGTTTCGAGGTGTGTACAGCAGGTACCCGAATAGGACCCGCCTAAAAGCTCACTCACGTAAGTTGAATTACGAAAATGACACACATCTAATCTTTTGTTAATGAAGATCAATAACTACTAGGCTAATAAACTTTTATTGTGAAGAGAGGAAAATCACATTTCAAACTCACCCTGTCCTTGCAATATTTCAATGATTCGAGTTCAATTCCCAAAGTTCCCCAATATTACTTGCATCAGGTAATATGGAACACATGAGGGACGTATTTAATGTACTTTAAAAAAACTTACGAATTGCTTCTACCATTGTCTGGGAATTTTGCTTAAAATGTTTGAAAAATCATTAACGTTTAGATATAATATTTGAAATTATAGACCCTTCAGTAATACCTTTGACTATAGTCATTGCGTTTTTATATTATAAGTTATTCTTATTTAATATAAATTAATATTTTTCTTTCTGTCTTAGATTTATTCTTAATATTATTTTCATATAATCCAACAAGTGCTCAATACCCCTCAGGCCTTTATCAGGTGGGATATATATTAATATTTTGGCTTGAGCTGTGTATATAAGCTAGGCTCCCTAGAAAATCGTAACGCAAAGAGATTTGATGCCGTACCCACGTCCGAGATACCAGCTATAACCTAAATACGGATAATTTTCCGGCATTTGGATGCTTCCATATGACCCTGCATCTTAGATCGTTCGCTGGTCGGCCAAGCATTATATGCAACATTGCACCACCTTTCACTTAAAACAAATTTTAACCCTGTCCAGCTTAGATTCATGAATCAAAGATAAAACGCTATCGGTAATTATACCAAACAGAGGATTAAACCAGCACATTACGCTCTACGCAAACAGCTCTCTCACGCCATCAACATCTGTGAAATATACTTACAGATTTGAAAGCAGGTCAGGAGCTAAAAAAATGCGTAGTTTGACTACCTTATGGTTTCCAGGAAATATTTATCTATGAGGTGTGAAATTTTTGGCACCTCTTAGCACCGTCACTACGTTACTAGAATAAATATTTGAACGTATTAGCATCACGTTCAATGAGTCACACATACCAATATTGGTGCATCACGTCTATATTTTTTGTAGATTAGAATTACAATCAATTAACTATACATCCGGATACATTTGGCATAATTGGTATGTTGGGTTCGTGTTGTTCTCCAGGACCAGAACGTGTTATCCTTCCTCTCTATATCCTTAGTAGAGTATTTCTCCAACTCTGTGGTTGTTTCTGGTACGAGCCATGAGATGAGTATTTGACATTATGCAGCAAAAAGTTGACAGTTTTTCTGAGAGTGCACAAGACAGGGTTAGGTATGTGATAATTTTGGGGAACATTGGGGCACAACCGAAAGCTTACGGAGGAAGTGAGGAGAACATAGAAACAAGTTTCTTGATTCATGTTAACAAATATAGTTAAGCAAATTTTTTACGGCGAGTAACATACTGTCAAGCAAGCCGGTCACCGAGTGTCTATTCCAGGATGACGTGTTCGCGGCTGGTTTCGAATCCGGTTCAGGAAAACATGAATTGCTTCAAAGGTGTACCCATATTTACCACGCTGCATGTACCTTCTAGTCGTAGCTTCAAAGGTATATTAAACGAGGATAAATTTCGTTTTACCATATAAATAACAAAGTAATATACTCGTAGAATAATGAACAGATAGCATAGAAATGAAAATATATTTGATACACATCACAACGTATATACGTAAGGTGTCTGTGTGACTGCATGCATAATGACCAATGAAATTACTTATAGCTACGAGATCCACTACCCAGCACTTACAGTATGAGTTACGGTCCACTAGAGTTGCCTGGGTCTCAAAGGTAGAAGTATAGTTCCATTATTATTCTATTCGCGGACTCCAAGAAGAGAGCTAATAACGTTCATTGTTAGAGTCAGTAGAAATAATCCTTGATAGTCGGGTGGTTAATCAATCCATAAAAAACAATGAAATCACATAAAAATGATTAAGATCACCCTAAGGAGAAGAAATTTAGGCCATGAGTACAACACACAACGTATCTATGGTTAATGGTATGTGACTTGTTAAGCATGGACTTGTAAAACCGACGGCCTAGTAGATCCGGCGGTCTCACAACTCCTCAGACCGTCTCTGTGTCAGGAAACGTTGTCTCAACTCCCGCTGATATAAGGGGCCGAGGATTTTTGACCGCAAATAGTGCAGAAACGCTAGGTAAGCGCGAACAGTTGAGGAAAATTAGCAATGCCCAACATTCTAGTTAGTCCAAAAGACCAAACGGTTTTTCTTCTTGTGGCTTGGGACAAATCACCTGAATAATAAGAGCTAATTATTACATTATCACCGGGAGGCCGCGATTCGCATGTACGCCGCTGCAGGAATATTATCACAAATTAATCCTTATATATACAGTGAACGCAGGGAATCGCAGAAATTGCACTGCCACTGTGAGCGATGCTAATTGAACATTATGCGAAGCAGGCTACGTTGACACGTGTCCCGTAGCGTACGACGAGAGTTGTGACCGCTGCACCCCAATTAACCTTCTCTATATTTGTTACAAGCAACAGAGTGTATACGGAGCAGTGTGGGTTTTCGAACCGTGACCTAATTGATTGAAGATGGGGAAGACTTTTACCTCTCTGAACGGATATAAAGTGATTCTCTAATCCAGAGCGGCGGAAACCAGGGGGGCAGAAAAGGGGGAGAGGAGGCACTTGTGATCCGGCTATCCCTTCCGTCAGTGCTTGTTTCATTTCACATCACTATAAATTTCTCCCTCATGGCGATGCGAGACTTTGTACTTATAAATATATCATAGCAGTATGAACATGTACAAATTATTTATATTTCAAAATTATTTTTTAAAATAGTAGTTCCAGTGAGTCAGAGAGAGTTGTATGCCAATATTTATTACATTTTTATATTTCAAAAGCCTAATAAGTAATGTGGAAGCACACCCCGAGGTAAGCGGAAATCCACTCTGCGGTCGTCATATACGACTTGTATTAAATACTAATGCATTGATATAATAGTGATGCATTTGTAATAAATATCATTTTACAGTTACTTACTTTTTCATGTGGATCGCTCTCAATTACGTAGACCTAAGAACTAATTTTTCTGTTCGATTAAGAGTGGCACACACCACAGGCCTTAAGGAAATCCTTACTAATAAACACTGACGACCAAAATAATGTTGGTTAAGAAATTTTCAAGGAGGATAAGCAATTTTTTGACATTCTATTTGTATAAATTAGAGCCGAACATATTTAAGTTTATCGGCCATGATTTATTTAATGAGATAAGACACTAGGGTCTCGGTGGTTGTCGTCAATCATATACTGACTGTCAACACAAAAAATCAATTTAGAACGACGATAAGTAGAAATAAAGAAGAAAAGAAATCCTGTATATCAATATCATTGCAAAAACGGCTTTAATAATGTTTTTATAGCCCATGCCACATTGTGATATTATCGACACGAGTCTCATTCTTGTCTGTTCTATCCCAGTGGCGGGCCAGAAAGGGAGGGTGACTGACTGACACGAGAATCACACCGGCTTGTGCCCTCTTAATCCGCCACTTCAAACTCATTGTGAAAAGTATCACTATACAATCTATATTCCGCTCTTTACTGAAACACTAACATCTATAGGCTTCCAAGTTAAAAGTTGATTGCAGAGCATGTTGGCAAAATGGATAAGTGTAACACTTTTTAGTGGTGGACACTTAAATATTAGTAGCAGTACCCTCGACATTTACATGTTCTTTTAGTAGAAAAGGTTTTGCGATCGATTGAAATTAAAAAAAAACTATTCTGATTGGTTCAGCTTTGAACACATAAAGCATGCAACAACGATTGTGATTGGCTATTGACAGTTTGCGATTGATTGCCAATCTTTGTGTTACGGATCAGGTTTAAAGAAAATTAAACAATGGCACCTATACTTTCTGATCGAAACAGCAATTAAACAAGTGCATTTAGGCAATCTCGATTTCTTCGGTTTCTCGAATTTTTCTCGATGTGGATCTCATCTGATGGCTGTGCATACATCTAACTTCTCGGAAGCCTCATCAACGGTGCCATTCGTACTACTTCCAGAATCCATCTTCACTCAGACTTCCAAACCTTCGATGTCGGCGTCATGTGAAGCAAAACGACATTCGAGAATTCTTGCTTGTGGTAGTTGCCACTTTCGGTCGATTCTCGCTATCAAGCACCGACATGAAGCTCCTTTTCATTGACGAGCTTAATGCTGACCTGTGACCTCTTCTGGCTTGTACTGCTCTCCGAGATCGACGCGCCATTTCGAACTTTTGATGTCATCACCGAAAGCCACCATTCCCCAAAGGAACGGGAAGGAGATGTCGAGATGTCCTCTTGACAATGGTGATAGCGTTTCCACCATAGCGGCTTTGCGTCAAACTCTTTCCTTGCGATGCGATCCCGACTTCGATTGAGCTCATCACCGATGTCGTAAATCTTTTCCATCATTCTCAGATGATGATCCATCATTCTTTTCCAGTGCTTCCGAACATTGCCGGACGATGCATATTTTGGCAAATTTGTCGAGAAAGACGAAAAGTGGGGAACAACCGAATATACGACATTTTGATATATTTTTCTAGTTCCACCAGTATAACGATTGTCAAGTTCAATAAGCCTGAAGCCAAATCGCAACTGTCAATGTCTTTGCATCATTTCAG
Organism: Paracentrotus lividus; assembly: GCA_940671915.1. Lineage (NCBI taxonomy): Eukaryota > Metazoa > Echinodermata > Echinoidea > Camarodonta > Echinidae > Paracentrotus > Paracentrotus lividus. The sequence continues at coordinate 20,886,746 of CALNVZ010003425.1, read as the reverse complement.
TATATAAATACTCAGAAGGAGTCCATATGACGTAATTACAAAACGATCTGACGAAACTTTTATATGGGGTCGTGACGAACGTAACTAGAACCTTCCTCGTCTCCTCGAACGATTGACGAACGGAGAGGGCAGCATTTGCCTTGCCAAATTGTTGTGTTGACGTTGATGATTAAAAAAGAAGTATACATGTAGGTTCTCGGACAAGACCCCAAAGGCCTATTACAGCATCCCATCAGGTACGGATCCGGGGGGGGGGGGGGGTGACGCCCTGCCCCTCCCCTACTGAGAGAAATTTTGGCCGGCGTGATGTGGAAATAGTACCTACTTTTGTGGAG
>CALNVZ010003425.1:20869983-20886386 GCA_940671915.1 Paracentrotus lividus | reverse complement strand
CTTTTGAGCTTTTTTGCCTGGCCGGCGAATATGGAAAAACAAACAAACAAACAAATTAAGTATTATAGTATTAATGCAATCAATTAGGGAGTTCTGAAAAGTTGCACAAAATTATCATTTTGGGTTAACATTATTATTATTACGTTAGGATACCTTAAGTTACAAATAGTTAGGAAAGGTTTCGAACCGTTCCCGAGAGTTGAAAATGAATCCTTTGTTTAAACATTGCATACGCGATCAGTATTCAACCTGATTCGAAATTGCCAACTCAACGCAATTAACGCTCTGAAACTCCCTAAGTGACATGGGGCCTGCAATTGGGGGCAACGTGACTGGGGGTAAACAAAAATCGAAAAATTCCAACTTTGGGCCCCCTTTCATGAATCCTGGATCTGCACCTTATCTTCGTCTGGGTATAGGCCTAATGAAGCAATTATAGCTAGGCTCCTTATCGGAAACCTCGCAGACTATGAAATAAGTTTTGTACAGTATGCATGCCGGTTTATGGAATTCCCCTATAAGTTTTGGTGAATCGTTTTCTTTAGTTATAGATTATACACTTCGGAAAGTGTTTTGATCACAACAAAATGGAATGGGATTACTCTTAATTGAAAATGCTGAAAATGAAAAGAGATGATGTCCCCTTTTTTATATGCAAAAATAGGCTAGGTAATATTTAATTGCTAGTGAATTTCGTGGCTTCATGCTTCTAGGCTAAACCCAGCAAACACAGAACGTTTTCAGAACGTTTTTAAAACGTTCTTTTTAGGTCCTGTGCGTCTTCGTCCTAAATGAACGTTTTTAAAACGTTTATATAACGTTAAAGTGTGGAATTCTCATTTATGTCAAGGTTTAGGTTTTTGAGAACGTTTGAAAAACGTTTTTTGGACGTTACAAAATTAAACGTTTTGTATAGGACGTTTACAAAACGTTTGGTATAGGACGTTTACAGAACGTTTGATATAGGACCTTTACAAAACGTTTGTGGACTTCAGAATCCCAAAGTCGTGCCTCTAATTATTCTTTTCTTTCAGATACAAGTAATCTAAAAGAAAAGTGGCGCCTATAATTATTATTAGAATTAAATTTCAATTTTCATAATTTAATGTGATTGTTACTATAGGCCATTTTTAAATTATGAAGAGGTACTGCAGTAATTTTGTGCACTAAAAATCATCTCATTTTTCGGTTATGTTTATCACCTTTTGACATGACAATGTGTCAAAATTTAATTTATCACTTTCATTAAACAGCACGATTTTTTTTCAAGGAGTACCTCTGATTTTATTTTCACAAAAATGCCGATGTTTCACGCCTCAGTGGGCAAAAGATACAAGAAAATCGTGCAAATGACAAGTGAGTTTAGGGCTCCGGCATGGTTCAGTGACTTAATGGACACGGAATTGGAATCGAGATCATGTCAGTTAGTGACCATCTGGAGCTGTGTGTCAAGTTTTATGAAATAACTCATGATAGAATGAACAATAAGCATCAATGAAATTAGGCCGGATTTCACATTTTGTCAGGTATTGATTTCCTCCTCCATTGACTTTATGTATAGAGGTTTAACAAAAAGTGAAATTTGGCATATTTTCATTCTTAATTTTTGTCAATTTGACTGCGAGTTATTTCATGAAACTTGGCACATAGCTTCCTGATCTCTAACTAATATGAGCGAATGTCAAATTACGTATGTGATAAGTCACTGAACCATGACGGAGCCCTAAACTTTTTTTCCCAATCGCAAGGTTTTCTTGCATCTTGTGCGCATTGGGGCGTGAAACATCGGGATTTTTGTGAAAATAAAATCAGATGTACTCCCCCAAAAAAGAATCGTGATGTTTAATCTAAGTAAAAATTAAATTTTAGTTCATACATGAAAAAATAGCTTTTCCAATCTCACGTGCTTACTGAAGCGTGATTTTTTAAATAAATGCAATAGGATCATTGACACATGTCTATAAGCCATAAACCTAACCAACAACATGTTATTGAGATGTTTTTCAGTGCATGAAATTACTGCAATACCTGATCATAATAAAATGGCCTGTTTTATATGTTCATTCAATCATGAATTGTTAGCAAAATTGAAATGCACTTCTAAAAGAGGAATTCTATCACATTTGATCGAATATGCCACGTAAAATACGCCCCCCCCAAAAAAAAAAAAATGCAGTTTTTGCAGTTTTAACCCAGTGCTCACTCATCCGTGACATTTTACCATGAACTCATTTCGTATGTTAGGGCACACATTTTGATTTTTTTTTTTTTTTTTTTGACAAGTGTGATGTTGAAAAATTTGAATATTGTTCCAAAATCATTTCTTCAAAGTTGTGATAATAGGCTTGTGAACATAAAAAAAAGAGACAATTTTTGCCTTCAACCATTGCTCACTAAAGCATGACATGATGATTCTTACCAAAAATCGCTCACATGGTAGCTTATAAAATTACGGACATATGATTAGATTTTTTCAAACTTCTCCTCGTTCAAAAGATTATCTGAAATAGGGGGAACCTACTTTTTGTGTTGTGTTTACATGTTTTGAAGAGCATTTGAAAGGGTTTACTTAATAGATATCATGTGATTGGCTCGATTATTTTCATTCAAAATTAAAGGGATCAAGTAGCTTTCATAACTTAATTTGAATAAATATTAAAAAATCCACAAGTTGATTTCTATATTTTGGGCTTATGTCAGGTTTTAAATAGCTTCTGACCACTCAAGCTTTGAAAGTTGAGAGATTTCTGGTTCGAATTTCTGAAAAAGGTTTGCCATCCCTCAACAGTAGGGCGCCTGTCTAGAAACAGTGGTTTTAGTTTTAGATACCGATGGAACCCCATTTTCTTTGCTAATTTTTTGCATAAATATTTCTGATCAGTTTCTCTCTTTGTTCAAATTCATATTCATAAAGCTTCATCAATATGCCGTGATCCCTTGCAAATATCTCCTCGTTGATTTCTATTATTCTGGTTATGTCAGGTGTTAGTAGCTCCTGACCACTCGATCACTGAAAATGAAGGAATCCTATTAATTTTCTTTGCTCTTCATAAGGCATAATCTACGAATTTCAACAGATGAAGTTTGGCATTGGGTAGGCGAACGGATCACCCAGAAAAACAGACAAGCGAATGCTTATTTTAAAAAAATTCGAAAGAGGAGAAGAAGAACAATCTGAAAAAAGAGAAAGCAACATAAAGCAATGACCTATCAATATTCATTCATTTCGGGGTTATTTTCTTCGTTTTATCCACAAGCTGCCATTTTCACATGTCATTGGTGCTTTTATCTATGATAGTATTATAATTGAACGTCAGAACTGAAATGGCTCAATATAAATATTGGATGCCTTATACTTTATATAAAAACATAAATGGGTATACTCACATTTTCCCCCACTATTGTTGCAAGCTCAAAGAATTAGCTGTTCAAAGTGAGTCACCAAGCCCCCTATTTTCATTCCTCAGTAATGAACTGTAATTGAATTGTACTGTATTCAAAATTAAGCCCATGGTATGATAGTCCTACAACTCATGCGTGTTCATTGTATTATGCACCTATGCAACATTCGATTCCACATTAGTTTTTTTCGTTGCGATTTGGAATAAGTTTACTGAATAGAATGGGTGCATGCCAGACAGGTTCTTCCGCAACAATAGAGGCAAAGTTATCCGAATCAATATTGATTTCGTTTTTTTTCTATGTTGAATATTAAATAGAGCGCAGCTTCAAAGCAAATAGGTCAAAGTCGGCTAAAATTTTTTTTTTTTTAGAAACGCCTACCGTATTATTTTTCTTATGATTAAGTGGACTTTGATACTCTCTTTTCAGAGCATTTCATTTCACTTTGTGGTTTTGGTGGGTCTACGTGATACGTTAATACAAAATTCTTTAAAGTTGGGAATGTTTACAGCGCATCTAATTCATGGGAAATGCTATAACGATTATTTATCTTGTACTTTTTGGTGCAGGCTGAAACAAACCTTCAACTTCTGTCCTCTTCCAGTTAGTTTGGTGCCACATTTGATTGACCAAAAGTCAGGGTTCCGGCTAATAGTACAGTCACACCGGCAGACCGACCTGAAACCGGCCTATGCATTTCAGCCGTAGGCTTAAGTTTGCCTAGTGAGGGAGGGGGGATCTTTTGGAATGTTCTCAGCCGGGGGGCGAAAATCAAGTCGGGCCCGCTGGTTGTGAAATACTAGAACTGATATGCGCATTACAACCGCATTCTGTGCAAATGCTGTTCACTGCATAAATGCAAACAAAACGAAACGAAACGAAATATAGGCCTTTATTATATAAATAGTGTACAATCTATCGCGCAATATACTGGATTATAAGTACGACAAATACTAAATTATCCCGAGAGCAGATTTGTTTCTCCGAGGCCGCAGGCCGAGGTCAAATAGATCTGCACGAGGGATAATTTAGTATTTGGAGTTCATATAGTCCAGTAATGTTGCAAGATGGAGCGTTCACTTTTTATTATAGTAAATAGACCCCGAGATCTTTGACTGAACCTAATCTGGTTTTATCTGTGCCAAAATTTTGGTGCTAAATTAGCTATTATGACGTAGATTGCTGCTCCGCGTATCCATTGTTATAAGCTGCTGTGCGCATCATTTTACTGTTATTACGCGCTTGCAATGAGGCAAACGCACTTGGCAATCGATAGAATCGATACATTCCCCATTCATTTAACACGATCTTTCTCGTCCAGAAATCGAAAGTTATATTGTACATGTGTACAATATAACGAATTGAAGGTAGGTCACGTGGTACTGATCTGTCCAATACCAACGCGTATTTTTCTACCACTATTTACTATATATATATATATATATATATATATATATATATATATATATATATATATATATATATAGGGTACATGCAGGTAATATGGGCCCCCTAAGCTAAGCTCATTTGCCTAATTTGCATAAAATTACAAAATGACACACAATCTAATCTTTGTTTATATGAATCAATAACTACTGCTTTAACTTTTATTGTGAAGAAAAACAATTATCACTAACCCCCCTGTCTGCAATATTCAAATGTTGACGTCATCACCAAAGTGCCCATATTACCTGCATGTGCAGGTAATATGGGCACATGTATTTAATGTATTTAAAAAAAACATACAATGGCTCTACTTTGTCTGGAATTTGCTTAAAATGTTGAAAATCATTAACTTTCAGATATTATTTGAAATTATAAAACCCTTCAGTAAATACTTTGACTATTTATTTCATTGTTTTATATATTGTATATTATTTCTTATTTAATATAATTTAAATATTATTTTCATCATACAAATCAATGTAGGCCTATAATAAGTTATTTATATTGATTATATACTGTAAAAATACCCCCCAAAAACATAGCAAAGAGATTGATGCCTCATCCCAATACTAAGTACCAGAATCATTTCCGCCATTTTGGACGGCCCATATTACCTGCACTGATGTTGCTATGTCAGGCAAGCATTCAATGCCACATAGCACCCCTTCACTACAACAAAGTGACCTGTGCAAGCTAGTATGATCAAAATGAAACTACCGAGTGAGTCAAAAAAAACTTTACACCTACAAAAATGTTAATAAAAAGAAAAGCAATTTATAAACCCCAAATTATTTTACATATTCTGAAAGAGTAACTCCTCCCGCATCTTCTGGTACCATTTTTGTGTGGTATGTCTTTACGCTTGGATGAACACGACGCATTGTTTGCGAACATGTCAATTTCGGATTGTGCCAGAATGGGAGTAAAATCAAAACAACAAAAAGCTCGAGAAAGGCAACTTCATCCTGATTAAAATAGCATAACTTTTTAACGAAAATGTCTTCCGCTTAATAGCTTGGCAGGGGTGTTGTTACACATATTGACTACATTTTGCATGAAAATTAGATTGACTCGTGAAGTAATGCACGAATGAGTACACATTAAAGAGCAAATTGCCACTGACAGACCTAAAAGGCCTCCCAATACTTTTGAAAAGGGATTATTTTGTCTTTGACGTGTGCTCACTCATGCCTGACTCTACAGATCTATCACATTTTCATACAAAATGTAGTCAATATGTGTACCAACATCCCTGCCAAGTTATTAAGCGGAAGACATTTTCGTTAAAAAGTTATGCTATTTTAATCAGGATGAAGTTGCTTTTTCTAGCTTTTTGTTGTTTTGATTTTACTCCCATTCTGGCACAATTCGAAATTGACATGTTCGCAAACAATGAGTCGTGTTTATCCAAGCGTAGAGACAAACCACACAAAAATGGTACCAGAAGATGCGGGAGGAGTTACTCTTTCAGAATATGTAAAATAATTTGGGGTTTATCAATTGGTTTTCTTTTTATTGACATTTTTGTAGGTGTAAAGTTTTTTTTGACTCACTCGGTATAAGCTTTCTAAATATACAAACAATTGAGGTTAACCCCTCAAACACTCTTTCACCATCACATTCTGTGAAATATCAAATTTTACATCAGGGTAAAAAATTGCCGTAGGTTTTACCTACCTTGTTGGTTTTCAGCAATTTTCTCACAAAAATTTCGGCATTAGATGCTCTCACAATGAAAGATTTTCGTATACAGTTCATATGAACAACATTACGGCGCTCACAGCGGTCACCGTTCACCGGTCGACGGTCACGACATGATTTGCCTCAGGTGGCCCATATTACCTGCTGGCCCATATTACCTGCATGTACCCTATATATATATATATATATATATATATATATATATATATATATATAAGTGTGATGAGACTCAACTTTTTGGACATGACGACGTTTGTCCAGATGATAAATGATAGATTCAAAGTTCAGCAACGTCTAAACTGTTCCTAGACTTTTTATTTATAACACACACATACACTGTTCGTCATAAAGGTGGAATATTGTTTTCTGGCTCAAGCGACATTATGTTGCTCCATTATTAATTTCTTGAATGTGTTTGTCACCGCTTCCACTTTCTTGGATCCTGGGTATATCTTGGACGTTCCCTCAAACCTTCCCGGGGATTTTTCTTCAAAAAATTTTGTCACCCCCAGAAGATGGCCATTTTCGTCATTTTTTATTGTTGTTCTTTAAATTAATCTTATTTTGGGGGTTCAACATTCATTTTTACACCATGGAAATTTCAATCTTCCCTGAATTGTATTGTAAAATCTCAACCAAACATAAATCAAAATAAAATATTATCAATAATGACTATTTACAGCCTTGTCATCAAGGCTAAACAAAAATTAAGGGGAAAATGATGATATTTAAGGGTTAAAGGTGGTTTTTCATTTCTTTTGTTTTCAGCATAAAGATGGAATAAAATATTCCGGATTTTCACGAATCTCGTTTTTTACTTCAACCCCTCCCCTAGACAAGAGACCTTAACCTGTCCCCAGAAATATAGATTTAACTTAAAGAACAATATAAAACAATACACCTCAGTCGCGTTTCCTGGGGGTAGGACTGAGGGGGGCTTGATTGGCCGGGAAAACAAAAAGGGGCCCCAAAATGAGAAATAATGACAAAAATGGGCATCACGGGGGTTGACAAAACTTTTTTGGAAAAAGGTCAACGTGAAGAATGGGGAGAATGCCCAAAATATAGCCAGGGACCCAAAAAGTAAAAGCAGGGACAAACATATTCAAGAAATTAAAGTCAGAGCAAAATCATGTCGCTATAGCGGCAAAAAAATATTCCACCTTTATGACGGACAGTGTATTTACATGTAAATATATACAGTGCGTCCCAGATAAAAGTATACCCAACTTTGAGAGCCTCACATTAAAATTTTATAACTTATGTGTAATTAATTTTTTATTTCATGACAAAGAGTAACTCAAATTCTATCTAATGATACCACAATCATACCGATACTGTCATGGATGACTGAACACTTGAGTGTATAAAAACATTGGTCAAAAGTGATATGTACCAAGTTGTCTGAGAAGCAGCCCTGGCCTTCTGATCATTCATTGTTTGTTTGAGGTCAGCCTTCCTGAGTCCATTTATTAGGCACAAAGGATTACTTGATCTATTGAAATGCAAGGGCTGCTTTTGCTCAAACTTGGGACAGGGCACTTTTTACGCTTGTTTTTTAAAGCCCAATTGCTTAGTCATCCGTCACAAACCAGATATAATATTGGTATCATTGAAAAGAATATGAGTTGCTCTTTATCATGATATATATATCAAGTTCACACAAGCTATAATATTTTAATACGAGGCTCTCAAAGTTGGGTATACTTTTTTCTGGGACGCACTGTATTATGCTTGGCATCTGTAAAATACATGAATCACAGTTGATATAAAAGAAGAATGCCCAAAAACATAATGTGAGGAGCCTGGAATCGTATCTTATTAATGTAATACGCATTGTACGCATTGAGATCGTTGGCGGCGGCTATTATAACCTCTGACCTCACTCCGCTACATCTCTACTTAGGTAAGGATATCTCATTTCTTGTTCTCGTTTTAATTTACTTATTTCCTTAATATTTAGATTTGTAAGAACGATTCGACATATAACAGGCAAGAGATAAACACTTAAGTAAGAAGAATAAGTTGAAATAATTTAGTATGTATTTTAGAAGGTGTGTTTTGAAGTGGTTTTTGTTATCTTACTTGAAGGTGATATGTCGGTATGTGCTGTGTGCATGAACGCGTAATGAACGGTGTTTTATTGTAGACATGTAACAATAGGCTGAACCGACCCGCACAATGGTGTCGCAAATGAGAGAATCTCCTAGAGGCATTATTGTGTTCATTCAGGATTATTTAGTTATTCCTCTTGTTTGCTAAACAAATGCTTATTTACTGTTCTTTATAATAAATTAACACATTTCATTTTGACTCCGCTACATCTCTCCTTAGCGGCCAGTCGATGTACACCAAGATAGGCTTCTCAGACTGGAGAAGTAATAAAGTACCAAGCCTGAGACCTGAGACCAGTGTCTGTTTACACATTCTGTTCGGGTGCTGAGTGTCCCCACCCCTGCCCCAAGTCCTTACCATTCGGCCCCCCTTACAACTGGCGACGAGGATGGGATCCTGGACCAAAGTTGCAATCCCCGCCCCCAACACCAGAGAAGCAAGACAGAGACAGAGTTACGCAGGAAAATGAAACAAGTCAAATCATCAGGAAAGTGTAATAACATTGTACTTTAAGTAATTTGTTTTATAAATGGATAAACCGTGCAGTTACACTTTTTGATGATGTCGATCCTTAAAATAGATTTAGATATATTATGTTGAATATTCTATACAAACATATCGATACAGTTTGATGATTTTTTTTGTATGAGTAATTGAGGATTTGTGTTGGAAAATTAATGGAGTGTTTGATTACATGTTTCTGCTCTGGTTATCGGTATCAAAGTTCAAATCTTAGTATCTATTTATATATGAAATGATTTTTGTTATGTCGGTAAATTAATTAAGAACACGAGGGATAATTAAATGCCAGTTAATTTAAGTGGTATTTAAATGAGAGTAATAAGAATTTGGTATAGACAGGATAGATTTTCGGATGAAAAAGTGTTAACACTGAGCTTAGTTAAATAATTGAAAGGGAATGTTAACACTGAGGTTAGTTGAATAATTGAAAGGGAATACAGAATGTAACTTGGTGTATTTTGATAAAGAGTATGGTTTATCTTTAAATTTTTCTTTTGGAATATTTTTCAGAGGTTTATTTATATCATAATATGGGTTTATATGTAAGAATTTGGGATGAAACTACCAATGAGTCATGGAAATTTCCCCTAATAGAGGAGGGTGGACCCCTTAGTCTCAAGGTTTTGCAAACTCGTTACCCTCCTGCTAAAGGTTTGATTTTCACAGATTCAGATGACAATGAAGTTCTAATGCCAGCCGTCAAAGGTCTCATCCATCCCTTGGATAAGTGGAGAGAGAGTTCATACAATCCTCTGATCCTGCAGGAGAAGAATCATGTGCCTGAATTTCATACCGATCATGTTTTTGAGCATTCTCCACAAGTTTTTGTTTTGCAGCCTTTGAGAGCGGAGGAGTCTAACACGGATTCGTGGGTTCATGATCATGGAGATGCAGCCAGTGAGACCAAAGAAGAGGCCATGACAACTCCAACTTACACTATGCACCAGTCTTCTGTACAAATGGAAAACCAGACCATATCTTCAGAGAGGGAGGTTATTCAGGCTATCAAGGTTATGACAGATTCTCTTCTGGCGACAATAGGAGAACTTAAGCATTTGGTTCAGCTAAAGAGTCAACAAAGGCGTCGTTCAGCTTATAGACCAGCAAAGAGGGGGCCTTGTTTTTACTGTGGGAGGATTGGCCATTTTCAGCGCGAGTTTCATGTAAAGCGACGTCAAAGAGCCTGGGACGCAAGATACTTCGAAGGAGTTCGGGCAAGTACGGAACAAAGAAGGGAGTACTTCCCAGATAACCCAGAGGGACACCGGATGGAAAACTCTCCCTGCTCGCTACAACCACCAACACCTTGGCCGGAAAGAGTAGATCAGAGGCAATTTGCTGCAAACCAGTCAGAGACTCAAACTCGAGTTGTTGGAATTGATCATCTTTGTTCGCCCAAAGAGCAAGGAAGTATGTCGCAGGCAGAACCCCTTCACGTCCAGCAACATGCGTCTGCATCAGAGAAGATACTGGACAAAGAGCGAGCACCACTTTGTGTAAGGATGTCATCTGTCCATGTAGTCCCTCATCCAAGTGAAGCTGCAGTTACCGCTGTCATGCATTTTGCAGAGACGCACCAACCTCAATCGCAGGCTGAGAGTGTGGATTTAAGCGGGGAAGAGCACCCAGGAAACCAAGATAAGTTTCTGAGCGGTCCTTCACAGGATAGCATGGTGGAAACACAGTCTGTACATGGGCTTCAATCTCGACACCGCAAAGTAAGTGAGAGAAGGGGGAAATCTCAGTATCTCCAAGAAATTCGGCGTCGTTCTTGGCAACGTGAGAGTTCTGGTACAAGCAGTAGAGTCATGGGGACTGAGTTTGCAATTCCAAGGTATCCTTGGCAGGGTAGTTTGGGACCTGACTGGTACTTTAGAGGAAAGATAAAGGGTAGTAGGACAGGCTCGAGATGGGACCATCCACGACAGTTTGAGTAGGGTGCTGTTTAGCTGGAGCACAGAGGAAATACACCCTGGGTAATAACATAATAAAAGTCTGGAATTGTTCTACTTTTAACAATGTTTAATTATATCGACACGGTGTTTATTTCGTAACAGACCTATATATAAAAAAAAAATAATAAAATAATGGAATAAGAAATGGTGGAAATTATAACAATAGATAGATTTCCTTTGAACCCGTAGTGATGAGTGTTTAGAGTGCTCCGGTTATCGTTATTTGATATATAGGCCTAAGTATGGTGATTCACAGGCATACCCAGTTACGGCATTTTACAGAAGAGAGTTAATTTTGATAGGAAAAGAACATAGATTGGTAACAGATTTACTAGTTTATAGTATTGTTATTGATAAGCGTGTAAGTTAATGCTTCCAGTAGAACAGTTATAGAATATAGATTGTTTTGTTTAGGATTCTTGTACGTCTTAGAAATGTAGAGTCTGTGCAGCAGAAGACTATTTGGAGTATTGTTGCCATTGTGTGTACATGAATCGTTGGATAATCATACAGAAAAGAAAGAACTAGGCTTTGTGTCGAAATATTTTAGGGCGTGTTGAAGAAAATCTGAGAATAGTTAGCAAAGTATGACGGTGTATAGTGTTTAGAATCAGAAACTTTTTCGGGTGTTAAATTGTGCAGCTAATCAGTTGTGATTTTTATTTCTAATAGGAATAGATGGTTTGAACTTGATAATGAAGTTTTATTTTTCATATACCGAGTTCTCCTTCGAATGGTTAAGACTCAGTTTAAATGTAATTTTGAAATGATGGCAGATAGCGTGATTTGAAAAAGGGTACTAAGTATTTAATGTATTTGGGTTACGGAGTTATAATTGGAGAAATTTTGGTTAAGGATGTATTGACAGTGAGGTTCAATTCTTTTGTTGAAAAATAAACTACCTGACAAGAGACTTCCGAAGTAGGAAGTGCATGTACTTGCTGTATTAGATAATAGGATAGAATGATAGGATATGATAGGATCTGCTTTATGTGTTGTGTTAATGTGGCTTTAAGATTTGGAGTCTATAGGTATTTTGGTATGTCGTACACGTTCTATTCAGTCATAAATTCTATCATGTCTATTAAGATGTTGACAATCGGACATTTTGGGTCTGGAATAGTTCTTAAAAAAGGAAGTGTCAAAATGCCGATAGAATGAATTGTTAAACAATTATTTGTTTATTGTTTAGTAAGTCATCAAGGGACGATGATTTGGTAGCGGTGAAGGTTGTGAGGAGCCTGGAATCGTATCTTATTAATGTAATACGCATTGTACGCATTGAGATCGTTGGCGGCGGCTATTATAACCTCTGACCTCACTCCGCTACATCTCTACTTAGGTAAGGATATCTCATTTCTTGTTCTCGTTTTAATTTACTTATTTCCTTAATATTTAGATTTGTAAGAACGATTCGACATATAACAGGCAAGAGATAAACACTTAAGTAAGAAGAATAAGTTGAAATAATTTAGTATGTATTTTAGAAGGTGCGTTTTGAAGTGGTTTTTGTTATCTTACTTGAAGGTGATATGTCGGTATGTGCTGTGTGCATGAACGCGTAATGAACGGTGTTTTATTGTAGACATGTAACAATAGGCTGAACCGACCCGCACAATGGTGTCGCAAATGAGAGAATCTCCTAGAGGCATTATTGTGTTCATTCAGGATTATTTAGTTATTCCTCTTGTTTGCTAAACAAATGCTTATTTACTGTTCTTTATAATAAATTAACACATTTCATTTTGACTCCGCTACATCTCTCCTTAGCGGCCAGTCGATGTACACCAAGAGAGGCTTCTCAGACTGGAGAAGTAATAAAGTACCAAGCCTGAGACCTGAGACCAGTGTCTGTTTACACATTCTGTTCGGGTGCTGAGTGTCCCCACCCCTGCCCCAAGTCCTTACCATTCGGGCCCCCTTACAATAAAATCATAGATTTTATAATAAAAAGGAGCATAGCTCTCAAAACTGAAAGGTGAAGTCACACTCTTTGTCAGTGCTCATGGTGTGACAAAAAGATGTATTCAAAATCCGTTTCTGAAACAGACGAAAAACACGACTGTTCATGAGCAGACGGATTGTGAAACTCACCTTTCAAAAGAAATCATCGCGCAGAAGATGGAGATGGCGATAAGAAATTAACGCATTCAAAGACGCGTAGTCATGACTGCAAGATGACAATGGCGGATCTCCGACTCCAAGCCAGGAATAACTGAAAAGGGCCTCACCGCCGACAATCAAGAAGTAGCAGTAAAAATACCTAAAAATAATTGAACACATTGTCTGCTTGGCATCTGTAAAATACATGAATCACAGTTGATATAAAAGAAGAATGCCAAAAAACATAAAATTATAGCTTTTATAATAAACAGGAGCATATCTCTCAAAACTGAAAGGTGAAGTCACACTCTTCGTCAGTGCTCATTGTGTAACAAAAAGATTTATTCAAAATCCGTTTCTGAAACAGACAAAAAACACGACTGTTCATGAGCAGACGGATTGTGAAACTCACCTTTCAAAAGAAATCATCGCGCTGAAGGTGGAGATGGCGATAAGAAATTAACGCATCCAAAGACGCGTAGGGTACATGCAGGTAATATGGGCCAGCAGGTAATATGGGCCATCTGAAGCAAACCATGTCGTGACCGTCGACCGGTGACCGGTGACCGGTGTGAGCACCATAATGTTGTTCATATGAACTGTATACAAAAATATATCGTCGTGAGAGCATCTGATGCCGACATTTCTCTGAGAAAATTGCTGAAAACCAACAAGGTACGTAAAACATATATACGGCATTTTTTTACTATGATGTAAAATTTGATATTTCACAGAATGTGATGGTGAAAGAGTGTTTGAGGGGGTAACCTCAATTGTTTGGTATATTTAGTAAGCTTATAGTTTCATTTTGATCATACTAGCGTGTACAGGTCAATTTTGTTGTAGTGAAGGGTTGCAATGTCGCATTGAATGCTTGCCTGACACAGCAACATTAGTGCAGGTAATATGGGCCATCTAAAATGGCGGAAATGATTCTGGTTCTTAGTATTGGGATGAGGCATCAATCTCTTTGCTACGATTTTTTGGGGTATATTCACAGTATATAATTAATATCAATAACTTATTGTAGGCCTATATTGACTTGTATAATGGAAATAATATTTAAATAATATTAAATAAGAAATAATATACAAAATACAAAACAATGAAATATATGGTCAAAGTATTTACTGAAGGGTCTTATAATTTCAAATGATATCTTAAAGTTAATGATTTTCAACATTTTAAGCAAATTTTAGACATGGTAGAGTCATTGTAGTTTTTAAAACATACATTAAATACATGTGCCCATATTACCTGCACATGCAGGTAATATGGGCACTTTGGTAATGACGTCAACATTTGAATATTGCAGGCAGGTGAGTTGGTGATAATTGTTTTTCTTCACAATAAAAGTTAGAGCAGTAGTTATTGATTCATGTAAACAAAGATTAGACTGTGTGTCATTTTGTAATTCTATGCAAATTAGGCAAATGAGCTTAGGGGCCCATATTACCTGCATGTACCCTAGTCATGACTGCAAGATGACAATGGCGGATTTTCGACTCCAAGCCAGGAATTACTGAAAAGGGCCTCACCGCCGACAGTCAAGAAGTAGCAGTAAAAATACCTAAAAAGAATTGAACACATTGTCTGCTTGTCATCTGTAAAATACATGAATCACAGTTGATATAAAAGAAGAATGCCTAAAAACATAAAATCATAAATTTTATAATAAAAAGGAGCATAGCTCTCAAAACTGATAGGTGAAGTCACACTCTTTGTCAGTGCTCATGGTGTGACAAAAAGATGTATTCAAAATCCATTTCTGAAACAGACGAAAAAAAACACGACTGTTCATGAGCAGACGGATTGTGAAACTCACCTTTCAAAAGAAATCATCGCGCTGAAGATGGAGATGGTGCAAAGAAAATAACGCATCCAAAGACGCGTAGTCATGACTGCAAGATGACAATGGCGGATCTCCGACTCCAAACCATTCCATTCGTGGTTTGGGTTTCACAATTTCAAAATCCCATAGACGCTTTGACCACTGGCTCAGTTGATGTGCTGTCCTTGCCATTAGCTTTATTTTATTTTTTTTAAATAAAATATGTATCTTTATTTTTAGACTTTTTTTCACATTACGAAATATATGGTGGTATTTCAAATATATTGCTACATAAAATAGGATTGGATGTATTATCAAATAAGTAAATTATATTTATAAAAATTTGTATCTGTTTGTCCCTTGGCAAATCTACAAAGTTCGTTAAAAGCCGCCCAAAGTTTTTTCTTGGTCACAAAATACCAGCGCAGTTGTCTTTCCTTAGAGCAACTGGCGAAGCTGTTGACGCCCTCAACGTTCGTTGCTATCTATCAAACTACTTTAAAATGAGCAAGCTGAAATCACAAGTTCTGATGTGATATAATAATGCAAGCAAAATGTTGCTCACTATGGCATAACCAGACAATTTTTTCCGATAACACTCCAAGACATTTGTAGCAGACTATGGGTTCCAGCATACGACATCATCTCCAACCTACCCACAGTCGAATGGAAAAGTTGAGAAAACAGCCCAGATAGCTAAGAACATTTTGAAGAAATGTAGAGAAAACAACTGACAGTGATCCACATATTGCTCTGCTTCTCTACAGGAACACACCAGAAGATGTGATCCTTCACCTGCACACAGAGGCATCCGAATGCTCTGTGGAGTCAAAGGATTGGAGGGGCGATTGTGTGTTAACAATGGCTTACCTTTGATCCTTTGTCTCTTCAGAGCCTTCCAACGCCTCTTCCTGCACAGATCAGACGAATACAACGCTTCCCACACCCCGTAGATTCTTGCAGCCCAGCCTTGTTCGCCAAGAGGACATGTTGGAAATGAAAGTCGAGCTTAAACAACGTCAAAAGCGGTTCTTCGACAAGGGTGTGAAGCCTTCCCTTACAAAAATGTCCTGTGGTATTCCTATGGTATTTCTGAATGTCCTGGGGTATTCATATGGTATTTCTGAATGTCCTGTGGTATTCCTATGGTATTTCAAAATGTCCTGTGGTATTCATATGGCATTTCTGAATGTCCTGTGGTATTCCTATGGTATTTCTATGGTACAATAAAATACCACAGAATACCATACAGCAGTGCTGTGGTATTTGGCACAAATACCATATGTATGGTATTGCTGTATGTTTTTTTGGCACAAATACCATATGTA
>CALNVZ010003425.1:20837640-20869428 GCA_940671915.1 Paracentrotus lividus | reverse complement strand
GTTGCACAAAATACCATATGTATGGTATTGCTTGTATGGTTTTTTTTGCACAAAAGTCACATGTATGATATTGTTGTATGTTTTTTTTTTGGCACAAATACCATATGTATGATATTGCTGTATGGGTTTTTTTTTTGCACAAATACCATATGTATGGTATTTAGTTATTGCTGTTGTTTTTTTGCACAAATACCATATGTATAGTATTGCTGTATGTTTGTTTTTTGGCACAAATACCATATGTATGGTATGCTGTATGTTTTTTTTGTGGCATAAATACCATATGTATGGTAGTAGTAGCAGCGGTACCATACAGCAGTACCCTACAGCAGTACCATACAGCAGCACCATACGCAGTACCATTATACAGCAGTACATACAGTAGTACCATACATCAGTACATACAGCAGTACCATACAGCAGTACCATACAGCAGTACCACACATCAGTACCATACATCAGAACCATACAGCAGTACCATACAGTAGTACCATACAGTAGTGCCATACCATACCATACAAGCAGTACCATCCAGCAGTACCATACAGTTAGTACATACAGTCGTTACCATACAGCAGTACCATACAGCACTACCATACAGCAGTACCATACAGCAGAACCATACAGCAGTACCATTACAGCAGTACCATACAGTAGTACCATACAGCAGTACCATACAGCTATACCATACAGCAGTACCATACAGCAGAATCATACAATAGTATGTATCTTTAGGTATTCATTGTTGATACTTTTAGCAAAATACAGGCCTTATTCTCAATAAGTGAAAATGACAGCCATGTCAGATATTACTTTCATGTTAGTACCACACCTGTTAATACCACACAGCAGTGCCATACAGCCAAGTACCATACAGTAGTACCATACAGCAGTACATACAAGCTATACATACAGCAGTACCATACAGCAGAATCATACAATAGTATGTAGCTTTAGGTATTCATTGTGATACTTAGCAAAATACAGGCCTATTTCTCAATAAGTGAAAATGCAGCATGTCAGATATTACTTTCATGTTTTACCACACCTGTTAATACCACACAGCAGTACCATACAGCAGTACCATACAGTAGTACCATGAAGCAGTACCACACAGCAGTACACACACAGCAGTATCATACAGTAGTATGTAGCTTTAGGTATTCATTGTTGAAACTTTAGCAAAATACAGGCTTAATTTCTCAATAAAGAAAATGACAGCCATGTCAGATATTATTTTCCTGCTCAAATTTTGTTTGTTTGATGTAGACAGTTCCATGAACCGCTTAAATCTGCTTACACTCAAACGTCACGTGGAGCGATGAAATGCACATGTTTGTTTGTTTGTTGTTGTTGTTGTTTTTTTTGTTTTACATAGTTCAGTTTGAAGCATGTTTCTACTAGGGATGAGAGCCTCTGTTCAATGCCCGGGTTACAATTGTCCGGTCTCCCCTACCGTTAGGGGCGGCGATTTCATGTGATGACGGTCGGGGGTGGGGGGGGGGAACGAAACCCCGGAATGGGAAAATTTACACTCTAAAAACTGAAGTGCTAATTTATGGGTGCTCGTATAGTGACTGCACTTGAAGTGCTTAAATCAGCACCTGAAGTGCTGTTTTAGCACTTACCAAGTGCTAATTTATAACAAAAAATGTTCATGTCGGTATGGGATTCGAACCGGTTCACCTTGACATGGAAGAGTACCGCTGACGTTACCAATAGACAACGGAGATCTCGCTAACTGGCTTTAATTATGACAGCATAGTAGATGATTATGGCAAATTTTAAGAAAGTTCATCATGCAACAATATGATCTGCTAGCAACCGTGAGATGTGAATGGTCTAACGTGCTCGTCAGCGCTTCTCATGCAGGGACCCAGGTTCGAATCCCAACGAAGTCACGCCGTTTTTGCCATTTTTGCTAGAAGTTCAGCTCACGTGAAAGTGCTAAAACAGCACTTTAGGTGCAGTTAAACAGCATTTGAGTGCAGTCACTATGCAAGCACCTAAAAAGTGCTGATTTCAGCACTTGAAGAGCTAAAACAGCACTTCAGTTTTTAGAGTGTATAGACTCGAACGGAATAAGGCGTCCTAAATATTTGTAACCCTAAATTCGAAATAGAATTAGCTATTTCCCTTATTATACAGAAACTAATGACAATTTTAAAGAATTTTAACGTTGGAACAAATAAATCATATTCCACAAATACATATATCGACCTGAAGACATAGTTAAATCGTTAAATCATGTTTTGTTAATTGTTTGTGAGCGCGAAGCGCGAACTGTAATTTTGCTTTTAATAACATAATCATTTTTCATTAGCTGATAATCACTACCCTTAAAGAAAAAATAGAATCCGAACGAGCGAGTGAAAATCTCATTAATCAACGTTTTATAAAATGTATTATGTTTGAATCCCTTTCTGAATATGGTCACTTTTTTATAACGACACGGACCTGAAAACAAATATTTTAAGAAGTTGAAAGTTTATTTCATCACATTTGGACAAGTGGGCAAATACAAAATCTATCCAAATACTTAAAAATAAAACAAAATGTGAAGCTTTAAAAATCAAAGGAAACGTCCCCCTGATTGCCGCCAATTTTGGAGGGGAATTAATTATACACTAGATACACTTGAAACAAATAAAAGGATAAATGAATATAGGGACCTGAGAGAAATATTAATTTAATTATTGTCTGAGTTTTTTTTTTTGCAACGAAGCGCAGGCCGAAAATTGTTTTTTTTAATGACCTGAACTTGGTACATTTTACGCACACATATAATTTGTTAAGCTCTGAAAATCGAGGGTGGACGATCCCTTCAGAAAGCAAAAATCGAGGGGGGGGTGGACTCGATCATTCCCCCCGTCCACCAGGGATCGCCGCCAATACCTACCGTTGTGTGGTATTGCCAAAGGATATTTTTTTTCTAAGGTATAGTTTCTTACAGGAATTGACTAAGTGGTTTTTGACCAAGTCGACTTGATTAGACGAAATGGGAATTTGACAAACTGATTGAAGACAAACATCCAACACGGATGAAACCAAACGGGCATTAGTCAAAGTGGATTTATGGTAGTTCACTGCTGAAGTTTGGTAGTCGAATGGTATTTGTGTGGTACTTCATGTGGTACTATGGTAATTAGCTCATTTGCATACAATGTTTTTGTATGCACAAATCAGTATTTTTGTGAAGCTTACCTCATTAACTAGTAATTCACTGCATATTAATATTTTTCTTTTAGGGAAATATATTTCCTAAACACAAAGTAACATCAAGAGCGATAGTTTTGACATTTGCATTATTATCAAGAAATATAGAAAATAACTAACTGTGACCCAAAATATTTTTGCTAGATAGTGGTATATATACCAGTGTATGGCTTCCTCGTGTGCCTGCAGCAGTCCTGTGATACGGCGTGTGGTATTCCTGTGTTAACGGCGAGTGGTGTTCCGGTCGTAACGGTATGTGGTAATCCTGGTACCTTTGTGTGGTATTGCTGTGGGCATAATTAGTAACTCCATGCTGTAGGGTACTATTTTTGCTGTATGGTACTGCTGTATGGTACTTTTGTATGGTATTTGTTCCAAAATACCATAGGAAATCCTGTAGTATTTGTGCCAAAAAAAAACATAGGAAATCCTGTGGTATTTGTGCCAAAAAACCAAAGGAAACCCTGTGGTATTTTGGCTGTATGGTACTGCTGTATGGTATTTTATGTGGTATTTGTGCCAAAAATACCATAGGAAAATCCTGTGGTATTTTGTATGGTACTGTTGTGGGGTACCACAGGATATTTTTGTAAGGGATTGTCCGTGGTCATACCTGATGATAGCATGGCTTATACCAAGGCGGTAACGTATCGAGCTATAGACAACCGCTGTTGACGTTGTTTAAGCTCGACTTTCATTTCCAACATGTCCTCTTGGTGTACAGGGATGTGTTGCAAGAGTCTACGGGGTGTGGGAAGCGTTGTATTCGTTGTATGGCGAGGAGCTGTTGTCATCAAGAAATCACCTCCATCCTACATCATCGAAGGAGAAGGAGGAGTATGCTATTGACGAAATAGACACCATCTCCAAAAACTTAAAGAGCGCCAACAAATTCGATACGTTGATGACCAGGGGAGCATTTCATGAAAGGACTTGTCGGACGTTTTATCCGACAAACTGTTATAAGCTACTGAAATGCTTGCATCCGATTGGCTGAGAGCAAATTTGTCGGATAAAACGTCCGACAAGTCCTTTGATGAAACGCCCCCCTGAATTACTGTGATGACTCAGCAGATGTTAAACATCGTGCCATCTGAAAGAAGTTTGAACACAAACCAACGATCTTATCAACGTGAACGTTGGTTCCCACTTCGAACGCGAAGACGTCCCGATAGGCTATATTTATAGTATCTGTACAAGTAAAGGGGCAGAATAATCCTCTTTGTACAGTTTCGAGTGTTGGGTAGTCCGCCCCTTATGTTGGTTCGCATGTTGTTGTTGTTGTGTTAAATTAGTTGTTTTCTTAAAGTTATGAGACCGCATAGGCTACTAGTAAGGCAACTGTACTAACACAGAGGGCAGAATAATTGTCTAACTTCTAATGCAGTTATTAGAGCAACAGGTAGTCCAGTCCACTCCGTTACACATCATTTTAGTGTTTATTATAATTGTTGTATGTTGTAAATTAATGAAGCGAAGCCATACAAGACAGACATCGACCAAGAAACTCTAACAACCCTGGACTGGAATAAAACTCTCATGATACAAAAATGGTTATAAACAGAACTGGAACATTTATCAAAGACAAAATTACATTGACTCATAATTGAATAATCTTTAGTTGCAATATTCTGGATCATATTGTTATAATTTCAATATTTGTACCCAATAATATGATTGCAGTCTTTTAAGAATAGGGATGTAATGATAAGACAATCCGTGGTGTCAATATAATATGAAGAGCGCCAGCTAGCGGCGAGAGATATAACATGTTTCAAGATGTACGACGTTGGGTGACGAGTACACCGTGATTAAAGATCCCGATTTCAGTAAATGTAAAGTAACCTTTATTATGATGTGATTATTATTCATGCAGTATCGAGCATACGTGTATTATAGACCGCAGGTCAAAGGTCAAGGGTCACAGATGTTGAGGGCGGAGGCATATTGGAGACTTCTTGTTAATACATTTTTTTTACACATAATGTTGAAACACCCTCCTCATCAGAGGCTTTTCGGATAAGGGGCCTAGTATACTATAAACAAAATATTAGAAACGAATGAATATTCAATAATTAATGTAATGAAAATACACGAAATAAAACAAACTTATTACATTTAAATGTACACACGCACGCGCGCACACACACACACACACACACAATATATATATATATATATATATAAGTGCGATGAAACTCAACTTTTTGGACATGACGACGTTTTGTCCAGATTATATATGTGTTATGAATAAAAAGTCTAGGACAAGCTGTATTATTTTGCATATATATTGGTATAATGTTTAGAACTAATAATATATAGATGAACTTAATTTGTTACGGTATTATTTACAAACTTTTGTTATATTTTCTTCTCCTCTCGTTTTAGGAGATAAAAAAATTAATCAGAGTAAAGTACTCGGATATGTTCACACACGCGTCAACATTCTTCCCGCTCCTCTCTCTCTTCTCTCTCCCCTTCTCTCTCTCTCTCACTACCCCCCCCCTCTCTCTCTCTCTCTCTTTCTCTCTCACTCCTTTCTCTTGGTCACGGCAGAACAACTCCGAAATCCACACTTGATTACATGCCCTCTATATTTCAATACTTCAGAACAACATAATAAACACAAACACGTACACTCTCCACGGCCTAATAAGGTAACAAATACTTGTACATATTATTTATTTCTTCACTTTTTTGTATACATTATATAAGTAAGATTGATTTGGTGCCTGATTTTGTTTGTATGATTTACTTTTATTTATTATGGTTTCTTGTTCTTGTTTGTTATGATTTTCTCTTTCAGAAATCCTGATGAAGGCAAATAAGCCGAAAGCTTGATTAAAGATTCAAAGTCCAGCAACGTCCAAGCTTGTCTAGACTTTTTATTCATAACACATTATATATATATATAGTAAATAGTGCTAGAAAAATACGGCGTCGTCATTGGATAGATCAGATACCCACGTGACCTACCTTCAAAAAGTTATATTGTACATATGTACAATATAACTTTCGGTTTTGTAGGGTAAAGCCCGTGTTAATGAATGGGGAGAGTATCGATTCTAATCGCTTGCTTTGTTGTGCGAGCCGCGTAATAACAGTAAATTTTTGCGCACAACAGCTTTATAAACAATGGATACGTCGGAGCAACAAAAATACGTCACAATAGCTAATTTGCAACCAAAAAATTTGGCAAAGATAAAACCAGATGAGGCAAGGTCAAAGATCTAGGGGTCTATTTACTATAATAATAGTGAACGCTCCATCTTGCAACATTACTGGACTATAAGAACTCCAAAATACTATGGCGGCCTCGGAGAAACAAATCTGCACTCGGGATAATTTAGTATTTGTGTACCTATAATCCAGTATATGGCGCGATTGATTGTACACTATTTATATAATATATGTTTTGCGGTATGTTTCTGGCTTACAAGTTTATAAATCTACATCAATTAATTTAATTGTCGTGCTACAGCATGTTAACCACCGAATGTTTTCTAATTCCGTTGAACGTCAATACTGCCATGATTGTATACCATGATGTAGGCCTACAATGATAGACCTCATTTTAAACCCGGGAAATCTGGCATAATCATGATAATGTGGAAATGTTGAAATTGATTGTAGGGCCTCTACATGTATATAATGGCCCGGTCACAGCTACACGACGCACGGCCAGCGCACAAAAAAGATAGAAAATGAGCTCTGTGCGTCGTTGTTCGTCGAACTTTCTGATGATTTTGGAGAAGGTAATGCGTGTGTAGGGCGCTCCCACAGCGCTCCAACAGCGCATACACTGCGCACATATTAAAGCATCCAACTAAAGGCGGGCTCACACTATGCGACTTGCTGCGGTGCGATTTTTCAGGAAAACTTTAATATTATTTGATACAAACATTCAAACAAGGAAATTCATAAGTGTACAAACTTTAGGGTATTCATATGAATATTAAAATTTAATTTCAAGGCGATTGCGAACCCCCTTCTCAGTATAAAATCTAATTGTTTCCGAATCGCAGTGACGTCACTGCGATCTTGCGATTTTAAGGTAATTTGACCTTTACTCCTAATTAAAGACTCGCATTGGAACAAAATTTTGATAAAATTGTTCCTTTACAATTTTTACATCTCATAAGAGAACTTTGCATGTTCCAAATGTCGCATTAAATGCAAACTACCATTTGTTTTTAAAAAATCGCACCGCAGCAAGTCGCATAGTGTGAGCTAGTCCAGATGCTGTCCCTTCGAGATTTCCCTTCCTCCACGCAGGTATACCCTCCACGCAATGCGATAACCCCTCTGATCGCGCGATTCGAATTTGTTGCCACCCGAAGGGTCCAGATGATTCTGCCATCTTCCGGGTTCAAAAGTTCACTCAAGACCTCCCAGAGAGAAAAGGTCATGATCTGACCCTTGGCTTGGTACTATTACATAATCCAATTAACTTTGTTTGCACTTTTCTTGCTGTGTACACATGTATGTATGTAGGCATACAGTTGCTTCTCTGTATTATTTAGACCAAGGAGATATTACAGTGTAATATCTCCTTGTTTAGACCAGGGAGACCCTGATTGCACACATGAAGTATCTATATTTTCAACTTCCAAGATGAAAGGACAACACAATAGAAATACAAGAGAAATTATAGAAGAGAAGAGAAAAGAAGGGGAAAAACAAGGAATGATAAGATAGAGATTTAAAAAAGATGAATTAAGAAGAATCAAATCAATAGCTAGATTCTAGATGAAAGAAGAATTAATATAAAGAAATTCAGATGAGCCTATATTATTGAAAGAGGATGAAAGGAAAACACACATAGAAATATATGATGGATTATCGGAGAGAAGAGGGAAGAAGGGTAACACAAGGAAGATAAGACAAAAGAATTAAAACAATTAAAAACAAATGATTAAACTAGATATCAGAAATTATAGAGGAGGAGATGACAAGGATTGAACAAAGAAATATTTTAGAAATTATACAAGATAAAATGACAGAAGAATTAAAATAAAGAAGTGCATTACATTTCAAGAAGATTTAATTACATGAAAGGATCGAGAATTAAAGGCAAATAAATATGCCTATATAATAATTGATAGAAGAGGAAATGAAAGGACAACAAAATCGAAATACATGAGGAATATTATGAAAGGGAAGAGGAAAGAATAAGAATAAGAATAGCATAATAAAATGAAAGAAGAAGAATGAAGAAATAATAATACAGGCGCTATAAGAAATTATAGAGAGGAGATGAAAGAAGGATCGAGCAAAGACATAAGAATTGATAGAAGATAAAATGGAAGCAGAATTAAAACAAAGAAATGCATAAGAAGATGAAATAAGAATCCATAGAAGATAGAAGAAGGACAAAAAAAAAATTATTGATCATAAGATGAAAGAAGAGTTACAAAAATGACATGGGAGGGTAGATGATAGGAGAGTGTAGAAGGAAATTTAGAAAAAAAAGAGAGAATATACGTAGGCCCTTTTTGGGGGAACGGTGTTTGATTTAGGCTGTACGAGCATAAACGAATTGGATTGAAGATTTTTAATCACGATCACATTTCGGACAAAGCGCTTGAAAGAAAGGTCATCTCCCCCCCCCCCCACGTTCCTCGAAGACTGCTAAAAAGTTATATCATAAACGGCAATGATCGTCACTCTTCTTGTCCAATCAGCGCTCGCAGGCAGGGTCAATTTCGCACTGAAACTGGGGGTTAACGCACTCTCCCCGAATAAATTCGGGGAATTATATTGGAGATGGCAGAATCGTCTGGACCTTCGGGTGGCAGCAAATTCGGGGATCGCGCGATCAGAGGGGTTATCGCATTGCGTGGAGGAAGGGAAATCTCGAAGGGACAGCATCTGGACTAAGTGTGAGCCCGCTTTAATACACATCTTGCTCTGGCTGTCTACAGGAATGACCCGCGCACAACCTGCGAACAAAAGTGGTTACCCCTCACATTGACGGTTCGATTATTTGCAATGCATTCGCAACGCTTGGACCTATGCACATGTCACGAATGCTTAACGCGTGGTCTGCGTGTGTCTGGCGCTGGCGCTGCGCGCTCTGCGAATGTCTGGCGCTGGTGCTGCGCCCTCTGCGCATATCTGGCGCTCTGCCGGCGTTTACATCCATGCGTCGAGCTCGACGCAGATATTTGAGCATGCTCAAAATTTTCAGAGCACAACTGCGAACAACGACGAATCAAAAAGCGTTCATCTAGCGCGCTCGACGAGTGAGCGACGAGTGTCAGCTACAAGCCAGCGCAAGACAACGCATTGCCCAAAACTGCCACTTTTTTTGTGCGCTGGCCGTGCGTCGTGTAGCTGTGACCGGGCCATAACGTCGCGATTAGCACAACGGGTCTTTGTGGCACTGATCGGTTCTGGCTTTTTATGTAGAGTTCTACCAGTTCGATTCCATGTGGAAGTAGGTTTCCTAATAGTGACATGGGGTCCATTTGATGAGTCCTTCAAAAGTTATCTTCTCTTTTTATAAGTATATGTTTTCTTACAAGGGTTTATATAAAACCCTAGAAAGAAATGAATATAAGGATAACCTACAAAGTAGGAATATGAATTTAATAGTCAGCCTTTCAGAATCTCTTCAACAATGTAAGTTTAGTTAATTTAGAGAAATAGGGGAACATATTCTAATTCCATCACATTGGGTCAGCATGGTGTCAACAAAAGCTTTAAATTCTAAATGATTTCTTATCAAGGCAACATATTTAGGGAAAATTCCAGTTGTCAAGGCATTTGCATCTAAAAGAAGAAAAGTTGCTATTCATGGAGTTCTGCATTAATCTAGAGATTAATCGTACACTCAAAATGAAGAGTAAAATTTGTGACCCGGACACTGGGTCCATCAAGGCCATACACTTTCCGGGTCAATTTTGTGCGAATTCAAGGTCAAAGTCTTGGTTTTCAGGTATACAACAAGCATTTGAAAAGTAATATCGAACTGCATTTTCTAAAGTCCAAAGGCTATTAATATCTTTCCATAAAGTTTGTGTTGATGTAGCAATTTTCTTTTATTACAATAACAATTTTATTTTATTTATAAAAGATTATTTGCTTGCATATCGAGTCCATGTCGTAAAGTGTGACGATGCCCTAATATATATGAACTGAAACGTAAGCATTTCTCAAACATTAATACATAAATATTAATGAATAAAAAAAAATAAAAAAAAACATGCTAAGGGAGCTGATAAGATATGTAAACAATATCAATCGCCTATCTCGGTTTATTGATGTGAGTTTGTAATATCAATGTTATTATATTTATATTCGTGTTAAAGGCAATCCTAGTCATTGTAACATGATGGCTAATTATATTGTCGTTGCGATTGACAAAATTCTGAATATCATCAATATATTTTGATATATTACTGTCACCGTTTTCATTACCAAGTTAATCATCGATAAAGTAATAGTGAAATCATCATTAAATTAATTGTGCTTTTCAAATACCATAACAGCCAGTGTAATAACAGGTTTCGTCCTCATATTTCCACAATCATTCTGAGTTGTCGTTTTGTGCTTTAAACTTGAAAATCATTGCTTTCCATTTATTTTTTTTAAATTTTTTTTTATTGCAGACGTATTAAAATGCAATGTAAACAAAAAAGATCTTTATTGAAAAGTATAAGATGTGACTGGTAGTTCAATAAACTGTCGCTTATAAAGGTTGGATATTTTTTGTGTGCTCTGCAACATCTTTTTGCTCCGGCTTTAATTTCTTGTCGGGACTCTCGACATATCTTAGACGTTCCCCAACCATTCCCGGGGGATGAAAAATAAAATAAGGTTTGTCAACCCCCACAATGCCAATGTGGGGGCTGAACAGGCTAAAAATCACAAATGTAAGGTTATTTTTGCAATTTTGTATACGTTTGCTGAGAAAAAAAGGGGGCTGAAGATACCCCTACCCCCCCCCCCCCCCCCCGGCTCCGCGGCCCCTGTTTTTTGCTTACCCGGCTGACCGAGGACCCCTCCATTCTATCCCCGCGAAACGCGTCTGAAGTGTAGGGCTATTATTGTTCTTAAACCTGGTGTATACATGTAGTTATGGTAACAAAAATGGAATCGGCACAAAACCGATCAAATGTATTCTCATGTTGTCCAAATTGCACTAAAAGATATGTGTGAGAGATATTGAGATATTCCTTTCATGATTTCCGATGAATTTCAGTGAAAATGTTTGAAAGAAACATAATGTAACCGCCGCTTAAGACCTCTGCTGAGAGGTTCGCACGCTGGAGGTTACGGCGCGAATGGTGTGTAATGATCTATGTGTAACACCCGCACATGAGACTCCCCATTGGTTTTCCACGTGAACACTGACTCAACGTTGAAACGAGTCGGGTCCCCGTCTTTCCACGTTTTATACTTATATTATGAAATAAAGACACTAAAACAATATTTCAAGTACTATAATTTGCTTTATTATAGTTATTGGATTCACTCTTTCATATTATCTGTATGTGAATCAAAATTAATTTTTTTCATTCTCCCGAATCTCTACACCAGCTTTAACGTTAAATCAAGGTTTAAGGTCACAGGCTTTGGTCTCTTGTCTAGGGGAGGGGTTGAAGTGAGATCGGTAAAAAGTCGAAATATTTTATCCTACCTTTATGGTCAAAACAAAGGAAATAAAAAATAATCATGAACCTTTAATTATTATTGTTTTTCACAAAGTTTTGTTTCAGCCTTCATGGCAAGGTTGTAAATGGTAACCATGGTCTATTTTTTCATTATGATTTACGTTATGCTGATATTCTACAATACATTTTTGGGAAGACAGAAATACCATTTGTCTAAAAATGAATAATATCAATTTAGTTAAACTTCCAAAATAAAAAATGAACTTTGACCCTCCCCCTAGACAAATAAATCTAGCCTGTGACCATAAACGTAGATTTAACTTAAAGAATTAACAACCCTATATTCACACGCTTTTTTTGGGGGGGGGTTAGGACGGTGGGGGCCTGTCAGACTTTTTTTTTTTTTTTTTTTTTTGTGCCCGGGAATGGCTGGGGGAACGTCCAAAATATAGCAAGGGTACCGAAAAATGAAAGCAGGATAAAAAAGTTTTAGTAATTGAAGCCGGAGCAAAGGTGATTGGTGGACCGAATAAAAATATCAAAACTTCAAGAGCAACAGTGTAAAAAAGTGAAAAAATAAAAAATAAAAAACACACACGAAAATTTCACAATTTAACCCGACGCATTTCATCAACAAATCGAAAACGATATACACGGAACCATACAACACAGTGGTTAAAACGTATACAGCATTATATATTCCATATACATGTATAGCCCTTTATTTATATATAAATTATATACAGTGCGTATCAAAATAAACGCAACAAGATTAATTTCAAAATTGTGAAGATTGTGGTTAGTTTTTACACCAAATTGAAGTAACACGGTTAAAGCCAAATATCTCCTCTTTCCAATATATCTATTTATCATACATGATATTGGTCAGGGTAGCTGAGTAATCATACTTTTTGGGCAATTGGACACAAGTTCAAGTCAAGTTCAAGTCAAGTTTAATTTATTCAAAAACCAGAAAATGAGTACAAAACGTATTAATCCGGTATTACATAAAATACAATATGATATGAAAGGTTTTTTAGGACCCCTGAGAAGCAAAGCTTGTGAGTGGGGCCCTACACTATAAGCGCTTAGAAAGACTAAGGTGGATATCGTATTAAGCGCTATATAAATGCAACTATTATTATTATACACTAAAAGAGATATAAATAATGAAGGAAAATACATCATATGCAAAGATCTAAACTACAGACATGTACATTAAACAAGGTAAGTCAATCATGCACACATGAAAACACACACATACATACACACACACACACACCCACACGCACACGCACACATACACGCACACACACACACACACACACACACACACACACACAGAAAACACACACACGTCTAGGCTGGTCAACTACTAGTAGTATGAAACAACTCAGAATTTAACTCATTAATTTAACTCAGATTGTTAAAGAGGTATTTTTTTTACATTCCACTCTAAACCGATAAAGAGTCGTACAGTTCCTAATATCAGCAGGCAATTGGTTCCATTCTTTGATACAATTGTTATGAAGAATTCAATGAAACTTTAGTTCTTACATGAGGTCGGTGGATAAGGTTTAGTTGACGTGTATTATAATTATGTATCTGAGAGTTAAGGGGAAATAAATCTTTTAGTTGGCAAGATTGGGGCAAACATGAAGTTTAAACATGAAAATCAAACAATTAAATGCAACTAAATCATCAAGCGGAAGTAACTGTAACTGCAGGAATAAAGATTTACTAGGGTGTCTGAAAGTCGAATTGGTGATAAGCCTTAACATTTTCTTTTGTAAAACTTTTAGTTTGTCAATGTATGTCTTAAAGGTATTGCCCCATGCAACATTACAGTAAGTCAGTAGGGAAGTACAATGCTAGTGAATAAAGTTCTTAGAATAGGCTCAGGGAAAATACATCTTAATCTACATATAACGCCTACACCTCGAGAAACCTTGGTAGACACTGAATCTAAGTGGGGTTCCAAGTCAAATGCTCGTCGATAATTACTCCTAGAAATTGAACTTGGGCCAAGTTTTAGACACGGCTTCGACCATCAAACTCATAAATGATTCTTTGTCGGAGAGCTGCAATGTCAAGTGGAGGGGTAATAAACACTTGCTCTTGAGATGGCCCAAATGAAAAAAAGTCTTAACAGTCAGATCCGGAGATCGCGGTGGCCACACCACATCATGATAACAAGGGAACATTCGATGCCCCAAAACCTCAGCAATATGTTTCTTACTGCAACTTTTTGGACATCGAGTAATTCCTTGTATCATGTTGTGGAGTGGCCAACGCGATCTCCGGATCTGACTTGGTGTGATTTTTTTTTTTTTTTTTTTTTGGAGGGAGGGGTATTTTCGAGAGCAAAGGGTTTATTACCCCTCCACCCATGCCTCCACCTGACATTGCAACTCTCCGACAAAGAATCATTGATGAGTTTGAAGCTCTACACCACCCGGCCCAATGATCCGCAGGGCTGTGCGTGAGATGGAGAAACGAGCTAGTCTCTGTGTGGAAAGGAATGGGGGCCAAGTTGAGGGGCGTGGTATGTAATGTTTAGAGACATCATAACAAGACAATGGTAAGTTGTGATTATCAATTCCATTATTCCATTTTTGACTTACTTTCTAGTAAGATGCC
Source organism: Paracentrotus lividus (assembly GCA_940671915.1). NCBI lineage: Eukaryota > Metazoa > Echinodermata > Echinoidea > Camarodonta > Echinidae > Paracentrotus > Paracentrotus lividus. The sequence continues at coordinate 20,854,954 of CALNVZ010003425.1, read as the reverse complement.
ATGATTCTTGCCGTGTCTGAAACTTGGCCCAAAGTCCACTTTGTCCCATTATCCAAAAAGAATGATAACTCAGCCGTACCTGACCTTGTATGAATAAATAAGATATCATTGGAAAGAGGAGATATGTGGCTTTAACGTGTTACAACTCACTTTGGTGTAAAACTAACACAATCTTCACAACTTTGAAAATAAATATTGTTGCGTTTATTTTGATACGCACTGTATAGTGAGATGATTGAAAAACAACCTTGGCAATTCCTTTTTTGATATAATAGAGCGACCACAGAGACGGGCTAGCAGCTAGTCTAGTGGTCTGATGGTCTAGTGGTTAAGGCATTGCAGTTCTATTGCAGTGACCCGGGTTCGACTCCCGGCGGAGGCAATTTTTGCAACCTTAAATTCAAAATGGACGACAGCTCTGGAGCTCATTGGGTCAAGCTACGTCACAAAAATTCTCTATAAACCAATTTCTTTCGCTCACGCCTAGCTGCTAGCCCGCCTCTGTGGTCTAGCCGTTAAGGCATTGCAGTTCTAGTGCAGTGACCCGGGTTCGACTCCCGGCGGAGGCAATTTTTTTCAACTTGAAATTCAAAATGGACGACAGCTCTGGAGGTAATTGGGTCAAGCTACGTCACAAAAATTCTCTATAAACCAATTTTTCCCGCTCTATTATACATTATAGAGTTTCACGTATTGGCAGTCATCAAACACAAAACAAAATATAGTCGAGTAATGCATTTAAGCCAATTTCTTTATTAATTCCTTCTCTAATCTTCTTCAGGCCGTAAATATCACTCCGCATCATCAGAGCAGCAGGTGCATGCAGTTGCTATGACAGCTGGCTGAGGATGCGCTCCCTTCACAAAAAAAACTAAAGATCCACTTAGTGATAAAGTTACTGATTATTACGTAACAATACATTAAATAACTATGACACAATAATGAATTAGAATACAAATCAAAATATAAATATAAATCAAAATATAAATCAGATATTTGAACAATGTTAGGCCTATGCGAAGTCTAGTCATTTCTGAGATGTCACAAAATTAATTAAGTGATTTTAATCACTTAATTAATTTTGTAGCACTTGTTAAGGTATTAGTAATAACATTATGTATTACAGGAACCGCTGGGAGACCAATTAATTAAGAGCTAAAGAGGCTACCCTGGGTAATAAGTAAAAATTACTATTATTAACGATGAACGAGTACCCTCTTAAGAATCCCAGATCCTTGTTCATTCCATCGCCCTCAAAACTCCTACTCGTAACAATTACCCGCAGTTAAGTTCCGCGATTCTTCTTTCTTCAGCTGAGTTGTATCTCCCCCCAAACATACATACTCTAATTGATTGAGTGTCCGGGTAGGCAGAAGTGCCTAGCAACCGGGAAATCAGAAAATATATACTTTTGTAGGGAGAGGCTTAAAATGTTTAACGTTATGGTACTTTGATCCTGATAGGGGCAAGATTTTTAGATTTTTCAATTGGAAGCGTAACACAAAAAAAGGGCGACTTGGGGGCGAGTTCCCAACGCATGGCTATTATTTAGTTTTTAAAGCATAGTGATGACTTTCGGAGACATTCCGACCATATTTGTATTTCAATGGTCAACTGAATGAAAATAACTAAAATCATTAAATATGCTTGGTGTTCTAATAATTTTGGCCACCACTGTATATTTCTTTCTTTCACCTATACTGCATTTATTATAGGAAAATCTCAATATACAAATCAAGATTTCAAATTACATTACCAGAGTAGCAAGCAAATTGTACATTTTTTACGTTAAAGGGAAAGTTTGGACCAAAAATAAGTTGATTTTATAAAAAGAAGAAAAATTAGAAAAAACAGATAAATAAAAGTTTGAACAAAATCGGACTTATAATAAGAAAGATATGAACATCTTAATGCAAAAAAAAAAATTGATCGCTATACCAAATTGGCAACACCTGTGATGTCATAGGGGCACAACTTGCCATGCATTTTCTATATTGTTTCATGATAAATAGTCACTTTATTTGCTAAGAAACTGTTTTCCTCGTAACTTTGACCAAGATATATTGATGCCAATATGCTATTGCATCTATGCATTTTCATAAAATGAAAATTGTAATGACATTTCAAAAGAAAAGTGATATTTTTCATGAAATTGAACATTCATGAATTTTTTTTTCTTATACTGAAAACCTACTTATTTTTTTTTGTTGTTGGTATTTCTAGATGGGGTTCCGATTTTACAATGTATGTATAGATGCAATAGCATTATTGCCATCAATATATCTTGGCCAAAGTTATGAAGAAAACAATTTTTAAACAAATAAACAGAAAATTTATCATAAAACGATATAGAAAATGGATGGCAAGTTGTGCCCCTATGACATCACAGCTTTGTGACGGTGTTGCCAATTTGGTATAGCGATCAATTTTTTGTGCATCGTTAAGATATTCATAACTTTCTTATTATTAGTCCGATTTTCTTTAAACTTTGTTTATTTTGTTTGTCTAATTTTCTGCTTTTTTTTATAAAAGCAAACTTATTTTGGGTCCAGACCTTCCATTAAAGAACATTATTGATATCTCTTCTTAGTTTCAATTCCTTCAAAAATACCAGTTTATAAGAAGGGAAATGCTGAAGAAGTTGAAAATCATCGCCCCATATCGCTTTCAACATCCTTTTCCAAAATTCTTGAAAAACTTATTTACAAACGAACTATGACGTTTCTAATGGAATTTCAAAAAAATGTCGGGAAAACAATTTGGATTTAGACAAAAACACGCTACAACTCAAGTTTTTCGATATGGTAGCTCATTGAATTGACAATAAACTCCATACAATAGTTTTATTTCTCGACTTCTCCATGGCCTTTGATACTATTAACAATTAAATACTACTGCAAAAACTATCTCATGGGATTCTAGGAAAGACCGTGGAGTGGTTTGACAATTATCTCACATATAGAAAGTAATGTATCAATATAAACGGCCAATATTCTTATGAAAAAACAATATAGTGTGGTGTACCCCAGGGTTCATTATTAGGTCCACTGTTATTCATCATGTATATATATGACTTCCAATATTCTTCTGAACTTTTGTATTCCCCCCTTTTTTTTGCTGACGATTCTAATATTTTTAATTCTCATCATAACCTGCGATCTCTTCTCGGCATCGTTAACAATGAAATGAAACGGGTTCATTTTAAAAATTCTCCAGAGAGCAACTGTAATTATATCATCGATCTTATTGTCTTCAATCTTATTTGCAGTTTTTCATCAAAATATTAATGTTAAAACACATTTCAACATTCTATACAAATTTAACCATAATGAATAATTTGTCTAAACCTTAATCACCTCCAAAGTCTCCACCATCACCACTACAACCACGACCATTACTGCTGCCATTACTACTGTTTCCTGACCTGCCTCAAACCCCACCTCCATCAACAATACCATGACTATCATCATGATGTAGACCATCCACATGGTTATGTCCGCTCTCTGAGCAAATCGATGAAGATTTCAACACCCCGTTACTCTCCAATTCAACAAGTTTGATGGACACCCCACAGATGGCATCATCCACGTTACCATTGGAATCCTTCCCCGTTTTGTCATCACTATCTGCTTCAATTTCGGGAATGTCTAATCCACTGGCAGACATATCATTATCGGTATGGCAACGAAGGTACACTCGATACACAAAAATCACTATTATAGAATCTACTAATATAAAAATAAGGTAAATGGAAGGTAAGAAAAGCATGTCAATGAAGAGATCCGTTCCCGCAAAAGACATAGAGGTGAGTGTGAGAGCCAGGGCGACATTCTGAGAGCCGGTCTCGAAAGCAATGGCTCGACACTTTCGATGAGGGAGTCGTAGAATGACGGCGAAGCCATATCCGATCACGTATCCGACCAATGGTAGGATAGAACCAGCAACCCAAATTCCCCATCCAGCGAGGTAAAATTTGGGATTGATTGAGACAGAGATAGGCACCCCTATACAGACAAACAATATCGCTAGAACAGAAGAGAACTGCAAGAAAACAGACGATATGAACGTGATAAGTTCATTATAATCAATTGGCAAAAAAAAAAAAAAAAAAAAAAAGAAGAAGAAGAAGAAAAAAAAAAAAAGAGGAAAGAGCCTGTCCCACAGGAGCAATCGTTGGGCGACAACCAAAGAACTCTTTCAACGAGTTACATAATAAATAATAATGACCTAGGCCGTCTTCTCATGATATGATAAGGTTTTGTCTATAATTATTGTCGCCAGATAGCGGCGATGGCGTGTTGTAGTTAGTCATGTGACCGCGTACGTTGCAACGGCGAACCAATATAATGATTAGTTAAAGCCCCGAAAAGTTCTGAACATGTTAAAAGTCACCTGCAACTGTGTCTTGTTGCGGACTGAGAGGAAAATCCTGAAACACAGGCTACAGGCTAAAAGTAAAATGTTATAATCGCCCGGTTTCGACTCAAGGATCGCCATTGTGCGCAGTATCTTTTTCAGTCCGTTTTTTTTTTTGGGGGGATTTTTTGTTGTTATTTTTGTTGCGCAGAACGATCGCCCCCTGTGACACGGGCCCTTAATGTTAGAATCAAAGAAGAAGAGAATATCTTTATCCAAGTCATCTTGTATTTTGCTTCCAATTTTTCTTAATCGTCATTGATTGACTCATCATGTGTATATTAAATACATTGCATCAAAAGTAACAAAGCCTCGATAAAAATTACCTTGTGAAGTTTATCAGCCCATTCGGTCCTGAAGTATCGCAATCCTATACCGAACATCGCAGGAATACAGATGCTGACCAGAGTCACGATGATATCGACGTATGGAATAACAGCACCTTGATCGGTCCACATACGACTGTAGATAAAGAGATTTAGGGGCATCATGCCAATAGCAGCCGTTGAAGACACAGTCGTCATGCCTACACTGTGTATTGGTGAAGAAAATATGAAAGTGGATTTAGCATGTATAGGAAAAGTCTTCGCGGTATTGTTTTTAGGCAAGCACAATGCGAAAATGTCCCATGCTGTTACCAAGTTGTATCCTCAGTTAACCATATACATCCAGTTGGTTTGTTTCTTCAAGACAGTAGGGAATTTTTGGAGTAGACGTGTCGCCTAAAAGAAATTGAGATCGAGGTAAAGAATTGAAGCTTTTGTCAAATATATCAATAATGGTGGCTTTTTCGCGCAAGACGATCAAGCCTCTTTTCGCCACTCGTTGCAGTGGACTTTTCGGTTGAGACGAAGAATTTTATGTTCTCAATCTAGTACAAACACCTAGAAGTGGCATGAGCGTCACCATTATAATTATATGAAAAATCTTCCATTATCTATCTCTCAACCTTCTCCTGGCTGCACGTCTAATTAATTCGAAAACTCCTTGTTATATCGTTGTGGTTCTTTTTTCGTACTATATAAACATAACACAAAAAGAAAGTTACCCCTATTTCAGATATCAATCATTTTTTAACCAGGAGGAATTAGAAAAATCTAATAACTTGTCCAAGTAGGGAATTTAAGGAGCTACAATGGGAGCGAATTGTAGGAAAAATAATTAAGTTATGCTTCAGTGAGCAATGGTTGAATGCAAAAATGTATTTTATTTTTGTTCACAAGTTCACAAGCCTAAAATCGCAACGTTGATTCAATGATATCGGACCCATTTTCAGATTTTAAACATTTTACACGTCAGAATGTATATATGCAAAGCGTGCTTCCCAATATACAGAAAGAAAATTAGCGTCAAAGTTCACGGTTGAGTGAGCATGTAGGAAAAATTGTCCAAACTGTGATTTTTACTTCTTTACCATGGTATATTCGATCAAATATGATGGAATTCCTGTTTTTGAAGTGTATGTAATAGACATCCCTTCATTCATGGCTAACCCCTATAGCTCCATGATTTATTCCTAATATCACTATTGTATACTTCGATCTTGCATTCCTATATGATCATAAGGTACATACACTGTCCGTCATAAAGGTGGAATTTTTTTTTTGCCGCTATAGCGACATGATTTTGCCCCGTCTTTAATTTCTTGAATATGTTTGTCCTTGCTTTTACTTTTCGGGACCCTGGCTATATTTTGAAAATTCTACCAACCCTTCACGGAGATTCTTTTCCAATTTTTTTTTTTGTCAACCCCCATGATGCCCATTTTTGTCATTTTTTTCTCATTTTGGGGCCCCTTTTTGTTTAACCGGCCGATCAAGCCCCCCTCAGTCCTACCCCCAGGAAACGCGTCCGAGGAGTACTGTTTATATTGGTTTTTAAGTTAAATCTAGATTTATGGGGAAAGGCGTGGATGTCTTGTCTAGGGGAGGGGTTGAAATAACAAATGTGATTGGTGAAAATTCAGAATATTTTATTCCACATTTATGCTAAAAACAAAAGAAATAAAAAACAACATTTAACCCTTAATTATTATCATTTCCCCCTAATTTTCATTTTAGCCTTGATGGCAAGGTTTTAAATAGTAACTATTGATGATATTTTATTTTGATTTGTGTTTGGCTAATATTTTACAATATACTTTAGGGAAGATAGATATGTCCATGGTGTAAAAATGAATTAAATCAATGTTGAACCCCAATCAAAATCAATTTGGACCCCTCCCATAGACAAATGAGTCGAGCCTGTAACCATATAACTAGATTTATCATAAAGAACAATAACAACTCTACACCTCAGACGTATTTCCTTGGGGTAGGACTAAGGGCCCAAAAATAAGGGGGGGGGGGGGAAAAGGCCATCTTCTGAGGGTGGCAAACTTTTTGGAAGAAAAATCCCCGGGAAGGGTTGAGGGAACGTCCAAGATATAGCCAGGATCCCTGAAAGAGAAATCGGTGATCAACACATTCAAGAAATTAAAGCCGGAGCAACATATCGTCGTTTGAGCCAGAAAAAAATATTCCACCTTTACGGCGAACAGTGTACAAATAGAACATTGTGACCCTTGGACCAATTGGACATATAGGATTGTGTGACCAATTATATACGACCAATTCTTATACTGTTCCTTTTGCATTTCTTAATATTTCTCCTGTCCCCCCCCCCTCCTTCTCTCAATCTCTTTTGATGATTTGCTTATCAATTAGATAACCACGCCGGCTACTTAAATGTTTGGAGATCCCCATACCTAAGACATACGTCTCCATTAACATAATAGGTGAATATATTAGAGAAGGATCCACCGGGACAACAAGCCAGGATTAGAAGAGAGAGGGCCCCAGCCGACTCGAGTTGAAGAGCTAAAGCGAGGCAGAACCCAATGAGAGGCATCAGTACGAACTGCGAAACCATTCCGATGGCGAAGCCGAAGGGACCACGAAACTAAAAATGAAAAAGAGAATGGCGTATACGATGAGGATGTGAGGTGGGGGGGTGCATGGAGGAGTGTGTGTGTGTGTGTTTGTGTGTGTGTGTGTGTGTTTGTGTATGTATGTGAGTGAAATACGGCAGACAGATTGAAAGCAGTAGAAAAGCAGATTCGGAGTTTAATGCGGAGGTCACAACTCGTCGTAGGCTACGGGCACGTGCCATCAAGTAGCCTGCGTTGCATGTGCAATTCACGCACAGGTCCTTGGTCAACTTCTGCGATTCATGCGTTTTTGTAGTAAGGGTATGGGAAAAACTTCCTGTACGTCGTACAGGCATTGTGCCTGCAAGGTACCTCCGCTGCACGAATTTTCTACGAAATCCATTGTAGGGAGTTGCACGTCGAAGGTACGGCGAGTTGTGACCGCCGCACAAAGCTTCAAAATCATTAAGAGAACCTCCTCTGGTGCATACCATTTTTTAGTGAGAGCAATTCATTCAAAGGTTGTTGGGTTTTACTTGAACATAATTTTGTCCATTTGTCCTCGCCAAATGCCTAATAATGCAGATAAACCAATATTTTCTCTGATGAACTCTTTTTTATCACTGATAAAATGGACTTTTTCTTGAAAAAAAATATGTTTACCAACTGATTTTTTTTAAATATTTTTATTTTAATTAATTTTTTTTTTTTTTTTAGTTAAACAGAGTTTCCTCTAATAAGCAAAATGTTCTATTTGTACACTGAACGCATGAATCACAGAAGTTGACAAAATGCCCAATTATAATCTTTACAGAAAAATTATGTTGATAAACTCATTAACTCAGTTTTTTTTAACGGTGTGTTTCTCGAGAAAAAAAATTAAAATTGAACTAAGATAATTGAAAGCTGTGTTTAATGGATTACTATGAGCTTATCATTTGTTTAACCGAATGATACATTTTTTTTGGATAGAGACATTGAATTTCAATGCAAAGTGCTTGCCGATGCAGCAGCGAGAAACACACTAATTGTCAAAACAAGTATGAGTACAACCACTTGAACAATTACCCCCAGGACAACTACCCTCCTGAAATAGGGTTAGGGTATTTTTTGGAGGGGTATTTGTTCGGGGTTAATTAAAAAAAAATCAAAGAAAATGTTACACTAATGAGAGGCAAATTATAGTATTGGAAAACAAAATTCATAAATTTGATATAAAAAAAATAATAAAATCACTATGTTTTCACTGTGTAACAGTTTTGTTCAAAATTACATTTTGTTTATATTTTATGCATTTCATAATATTTAAGTTCATTGCTTAGATTTTTTGGCAAATAAAATGCCCTCGTACGGTAATAAAAAAATAATGATAGCAAAAAAACCTTACTGTTTCTTTTAAATCACTGATGTTGATTGCACATCCCATCATGATCATGATAAACACAAGGGAGGAAGTTGAAGTGATCCTGGAAAGTAGCGTCATAATTTCAAGACGACGGTTTGGCTCGGGTATCGTCATGTTCGTCACCATGGACATCGTCGTCCAAATAATCGTTTCCATGTCATTTATAGGCTCAGTAGAATCCATGTCTCGTTTTCAAAGAATCTTTGATTTGTGACATGAATTACTGTACTTTGAAGATTGTCGGGGGGAAATAGTTAATGGGGCGATCAAAGTACCATTCGCGGGACCCGGACGGCGTATTGTATCAGTCGTTTTGATAAATTCTGTTTGAGCTGCACGCGATTTTCATTTTCCGAATCGTTTACAAATTAATTACTAAAAATAAGCCTTGAACGTGCACTAATATATTTAAATTAAAAATCAGGTTGTTGCTATCAGTATTAATAGCAGAGTGGAAAGAGGAACAGACTCTCATCCAGAGGACTTGAGTTCGACTCCCAAGATTTTTAAAAAAAATTTAAAATAATTTTTTAGATGCTCTAAATGGATAGATCTTAATAGATAAATAAGATTCATCCATAAAACCGATAGTTCAGAGACGAATTTTGATCCAAAATAATATTTTCATTTTGTACACCCATGCATTACACCCATTAGGAGAGTAATTATACTCATTTGAAAGTGATATTGATGGTCCATGTATAGGGAAACGATATGAGATTCTTAGTCCTAGATAAACATCTAAAAAGACCAAAGTGGTCTTTGCTGTGACAGCTCTCCCCCACCCAAATATATAAATAAACAAAAGTATATTTCAGGACAGAGTTTGAGATTTGACCCTAGACTCGTAAAGTCTCATCAGGAACCTTTAAGGGACCCTGACGGGGGCCGCAGGAAAGTCGCACGGGAACCGTATTGCAAGAGGCCTGTCAATATTTTATTTGGAGGACTCACTGAAAAACACGGGCGGGAGCCCGACTCGGGAATTACGGCACAAGACAGACACTGTACGGCTACACCGCGCAGAACCCTCGGGTCCCATTGGTGATTCCACGGGTTTTCTACGGCCTACCGGGTTGGGAAAAAACACCGTGAAAATCGAGGGCACACAGTCGATCTCCCGGCTCTCTCTACATTTAAAGCATAACTACTGAAAAAATGTCCGATGTGCACATAAAAATCGTAAAGGAGTCGGCCGGGAACCGCGCGTAAATTTTTAAAGTGTCTTTTCCTACTCACCGTACGGACCGCGGAATGAAAGCTTTTGGGGAAAGGAGATATAACACAATAGTGGTCTCTATCCAAATCGCTCTGAGGGTAAATCTCGTGCAAAAAAAAAAAAAAAAAAAAAAAATGGAACCGCACTGTAGAGAAATTATAAAAACGACTGATTCCCTCGCCGTACGGGTCCCTGGCCACGAACTGTGATCGAGGCATTAGTGTCGATAAACTTTTGCTTCAAAGTCTATGCTGGTCATGACAGTTGTATGCCCATTGACATATTATTTATTCATTTTCATTTCATTTCAGTAATTGACATTGCTCCCCCAGGGCCTCTGTCTAAACTTGTACCTTTTACACCAGTAAAAACCGACTCCCAACCATCTACTATTTCCATTCGTGGTAATGTAATATTTTGTTCTGTTTAGTGCGGTCCGGGGTCGGTTTTACTGCTTGTGATCGGCTATCATTGACCAATTAAAAGGACACATTAGCAATGGAAACGTCAAAGAATATCTGCTGAATGATGGTGGAGGTAGTTTCATTATAAATTGTATACTTAAATGAAAATGTGTGAGAAAATGTATAGACATTTTTTCATGAATTCTGTTGAAGAACGGACTGCGCCTCGTTTGGTTATATCACGAGCAATCGGATTAGACCCAGTTTACCAACATATTCAAATATTATGCATAAATTTCCTGGCGACATAACAAGTACTCAAACAACCTGAATAAAAGAATGAACTACACAATACATGAAATACATTAGCAGTATATTTAGTTGTTGCTGATGTTGAGCAAGCTTCAGGCAAGCTTTTAGGTTGTCAAGAAACAACCTTTGTTTAAAAAAAGTGTGTATACACTTTCTTATATGAAGTTAAACTGGTCTATTTACATGGATTTTACACACGTAGCTTTACCACGGCTAAACCGAGCGAGGGGTCCTAAAGGGACGTGCCCCTATTAAGACCGCCCTACATAAAATTCAAAAAACATCGTTTGATCCACTGCTCTAGGAAGGTGAGGGTGAATTGAGTTAACCAGCCCCCTAACACAAACACACACACACACATCACCCACCCACACACACCCCACACACACACCACACACACACACACACACACACACACACACCCTCACATACACACATCGTGGAGGTGAGTGGGAGGAGCGGTGGGCCGGTAAGAGGAAAAAAAATGAAATATAAAAAGGCGGACAAACAATTCAACTAATAGAAATATGCAGACATATGGAGATATGCATGTATAGTTTTAATAATAATAAGGATAATAATAATAACAATAATAGTAATTATAATAATATTAATAATACTAATAATAATAACAACAACAACAATAATAATCTGATTTATAAAGCCTTGCACTGCTCCCTCAGGTGAAGGCTATTCCTGTACTGTTATTTTGTCTGATTTATTGGTTTCCATATAATAACAATGTGATAACAATTATTATAGAAATACTTGTTACACATGATGATATTCAGTTCAAGACACAAACTAAAATTAAGGTATAGGGCTACACCGTAGGGTGCAAATGTTGTTAACTATGTAAGTTCGGGTTGATGCAGCAATTTCGTTATATTCCAATAAATTTTTGTTTACAATTATTTGCTTATAAATCAAGATATCAAAGTGGAACTCTGGTTGAAAAGGTTAGGACTTAAATGTTAGCCTCTCTGAAATATTAATACATAAATAATAATTTAAAAAAAAAGTTATTGTTTGATAGCTGATAAGATATGTAAACAATATCAAATAGCCTATATCGGTTTATTGATGTGAGTTTGTAATATAATTGTTATTATCAAAATGACCCCAATAAACTACAATTTTATGTTCCAGTTCATAACTATACGATGTATATTGATACACGTAAATCAACAACCCAAATAAAATATAAGGCAATCCTAATCAATTTAATGGTTCACATGACAGCTATTGACATACTTTACGATATTATCTTCATTATTTAATTAAAAATAATAAAATACGAACTTTAATTGTGATTAAATTAATTAGATTTTAATTGAAAATATTATACCAGTTACTCTATAATACTAATGCAGGTGTCACATGCACCGTGTTGGCCCACCGTTCTGGCCAAATTTGTGCACACGGCGGCAAACGGTGAGGCTCACGGTAAAGCTGTTGAAGCCCGTCCAACACGTTCATAGCAGCTCGCTGGGCACCCGTTCCCCGAGAGGATTTTCAAGAACGGCCGACCTCTTGCCGGGTTATTGCGTGGGATTGATAATGTATAAAATAATATATAAAGCAAATTCTATAATGTCGCATATCTTAGATTTTGCCACCAGCATTTCAAAAATAGAATTTAAGAAAATAAACATTAGCGAAAATCGATCAATTCGCAATGTCCCCATTTGTTGCGTGTATTACACATTTCGCCACCTATCTAATAAGTCCTGCAATGCACGAGGCATTCTCAACCTCGTTCAGTTTGTCGTCTGAAAATTTCCATTTCGAAGCACCGATTGATCAGGATTCCGTTAAGTTGCTTATAAAACGATAATCATGTACACATGAAGGGTCAAAATGACAATGACAGCAGAGCTGTATCAACACATTATTAATCCTTCTGAACTCTGTTGTCATTGTCAAAATTTAAGCCTTCAATGTACATGATTATTGCCTTTTTATATTTCTCTCCCCACCCCCTATGTCTCTCTCTCTCCTCTCTCTCTCTCTCTCTCTCCCCATTGGAAGGGGAGAGTGGTACAGTTGTACATGATGAGCATTAGTTGCATCATTTCCATATACTTGTAGATAATAGAAATCAAATCTATTTGAATTATGTTTTGTGTTGTAGTTAATGTTGGAGAAAACTGCAATATTTTCTTAATACTCAAATAGCAAAAGGAATCAAGTTTTGTACGTTACTCATCAAAACCATGATACGACTGCCTAACCTGTCTGCACAAAGCAAGAATGGAGTGCAAAATAATTTTAGCCTACATGAGGACACATAGAGTTAATACTAATTAAAAATGACTATGCCACTTGTTCCAGTTGCATTAAAAGACAGCAGCGCGTGGGTGCGTTTCAAACGAGTGGAAATAAGGAAGACCATTGTTAAAATTTGTAGTTCTGGAATGAATACAATGATTACATTTCCCTTCTTCTTTATAATAGGGAGAAAATAAATTGAGGGAGATATATTTCCGTTGAAAAATGCCAGACCCAAGCCCGCACCTTGTTCTTGCCAACAAAATTTGATTCAGTTGTGTTCCGATTCATACTCAATTTAATTTAACAATAAAGTGATTTCGAACTTAGGTTGTGTTCTCTCAAATCATTGATAATGATTGTTACTAGTTATGACTGGATATTTCCTGATGTTGGACATATTTGAAAAGTTTAGGTAAAGAATCCATGATTATGATTGTTTTCTATATATACTAGAAGTATAAACTAATTTGGGGCCCCAATAATCCTGATCTCAAAAATCACTTTCATTTTTTCAGTTGGAATCAAAGACGTCGAGGTTTGACTCGTTTGTTACATACGCAACTTCGCTAGGGGTAAAGAAATGTGAATTGTTATTGAACGAGCCGCACTAGATCCATATGGCAGGACATGCCGTGCATTTGCTTTTAATATACGTAAACATACAGTTAATGCCGGCCTTGCCAGTTGATTCAGCCGAGTCAGATTGGAGTGACGAGTGATATCTTTTCTTTTTTCTAGCTGTATTGCAAATTAGAAGATATGCGACATATCGCATTGATGTTGCCCTGTTTGTAAAACGGATTTTCAGGTTATGACAGGAGGCGTTTGTGACTTTTCAACCCTGCGGACAATGGAACAACTAGCGGACATTATGCGGAACCATCCCATAGTCTACTAGTAAAACTTTGATCATGTTGATAGTGGTACTTAGAGGACAATAGCTCTCTCTTAAATATATCCATGGGTAGATGAACAAGTTGTATAGAGCGGTATGGTGTGTGCTATTAGGCATACCTCATGCATAGCACAGTACATGCCCTATATTAGGTGTGCTGGTAAGAGTGAGAAGGTTGAGAAGACATTTAGCCTTGATGAGAGAAGGTTGTGCTGAAGTGTCTGAGAGGAAGCCATGTCATGCTGTAGGATGCGCAGCCTTGTTTAACTTTTTGTCCTCATGGAATCCAGGAACACAGGGCCAGGTGAAGACTCCTCTACAGCTCCCACTAATGATTTGGTGAAACCTGTAAGTTGATAATTTTGTACAATTTTCCTTATCATATCTATGTTTTTCTGTTTAGTAATTGTCATAAATTAGGGTGGCACACAATTACACAGCCACACGTTGTGATATAGATTAAGATATTATAAGAAATCATTATTTGAATCATTTATCAGCAAAGCATTGGAATTATTATTTGGTTATTTATATATTTGTGTCAATTATACATTTTGATGTCCTTCCACAGCAAAGAAGGCGAGCATAGTAAAGTTTATGATCTTTTGTTAAAAAATATGTGAGTTTGTATCATAGAGCAAATATTATGAGGCTTAAAGAAGCCAGTAATTTATGGTTCCTTGATAAAATGAAAGGAAATTATTATCGAGCGCTTTACCCAGATATTATGCATTTCATTTACTAAAAAAAATGAATTTATAGATGATTCATTGATATTTTGTACTGCTAGAAGAGGTGTATTTGAAAGCTTTAGTGCATTGAGTTTAATATTATATAACCCTGTACAAAATGCAGTGATATTTTGATGGAATATGTTTAGGTGAATTTAATACTGAAGATAATCTTAATGATAATGAAAGCACAAGTGTGTATAGTTTTTGAATATAATCATATAAGAATCAATAAGCATTTCATGTATGCTATGACTTTGTATTGGATGCATTATTTCAACAGCAGTTACAGATGAACTGGGGTTTCTGTTCAGTTTCAGCTATATTTCAGCGTTCAGCTTCAGCTGTGTTTCAACAATTTCCAGTTCACTTATATTCTGGCATCCGCACCTGCGGAGGTTCTGTAGACGGCTCAACATCGTTGACTTCAACCACTGATCGACTCTGACCTAAGTATGTGTTTAACGTCTTCGTCGATGGGAGATCAGCTGACTCAACTACAGGCTTCACTGCTACTCAGAGATCCATGGGACATCTATCGCTGGTTTCGATGGACAGATCGAGACAGATAGCGTCGCGTTAAATGGACAGAAACCAGTCGCGTCCGCGTGATGAGTATCGTTTATCTATTCAACATTATTTGAGACTTTAACAGAACAAATTTAAATCCGCGGAAAGTACTTTGTTAGCTTGTGATTAATCTATAAACGGAAGTTCTTGAAATCGGTTAATATCTTGAGTTCACGTATAGAAATATCATTGTTAAGGTATACCTTTATTGATTAAACTATAAACGGAAGTTCTTGAAATCTGGGTTAATATTTCTTGAGTTCTTGTTTTGAACATAATAGTTTATAATCGTGTCTAAACATTTACATAGGAATTCTTCTCAATATTAGATCATAGTAATAGTTGTGGTAAATCTCTTTATTTAGGAATATACATTATGCCATTTATTGTTTACAATTAATTATGAGGCATAATGTAAGTCCTGGAACCAATGTGTGGTTTGAAGCAAAGTGATCAATTAGTTCATGTAAATAAAGGCATGTGTAAGCTTTAAACTTTATATGAAATGAAACGAGATATTTGTTATTTGTGGAATTCCTAAGCCAGCATATAATTATACGACAGACTTTTTTTCTTATCGCCAGAGCTTGCCAAATACAGTGCAAATGAATTCTGACATGTGAACCATTAAATTGATTAGGATTGCCTATATTTATTTTGGTTGTTGATTTCGACGTGTATCAATATACATCGTAAGTTTTATAACAGGGAATATTACATATATCAATAGATGATGACTGAACAATAAAGTTGTCAGTTTATTGGGTCTTTATTAGATTCACAATTACTCATCTTAAATCTCCACCTAACCGTAAATGCTAATTTGCATATTGCTTTATCATATCAATACTATCCAACAATAACTTTTTTTTAAATTATTATTTATGTAATAATGTTGCAGAGGTCAACAATTTAATGTCTCTTAACCTTTTCAACCAGTTCCACTTTGAAATATCTTAGAATTTATAAGCAATAATTGTAACAAAAAATTTTATTGCCTGAATAAACGAAATTGCTGCATCAACCCGAACTTACATAGTTAAACAACATTGCGCCCTAGCGGTAGCCCTATACCTAATTTTAGCTTCTGTGTCTTGAACTGTAATATCATCATGCTGTACAAAGTATTCATAATATAATTGTTAATCTACATTATTATATGGAAACCAATAAATAGACAAAATACGACAGGAATAGCCTTCACCTGAGGGAGCAGTGGCAAGGCTTTAAAACAGATTTTATTATGTGTTGTTGTTATTATTATTAAGAGTTATTAGTACTTATATAATAATTACTATATCTATTATTGTTATTATCTCGTTATTATTATTTAAAACTAAACATGCACAACTCCATATGTCTGCATATTTATTAGTTGAATTGTTTGTCCGCTTTTTTATCTTCATTTTTTTTTCCGCTTACCGCCCCCTCTCCCACTCACTCTCACGATGTGCTTGTATGTGAGGGTGTGTTGGGGTGGGGTGTGTGTGAATGGTTGGGTGGGTGGCGTGTGGTGTGTTTGTGTTAGGCTGGTAACTCAATTCACCCACTTCTAGAGCAGTGATCAACGATGTTATTTTGATGATTTATGCAGGGCAGGTTCTTAATAGGGCACTCCCTGTTAGACCCCTCGCTCGGTTTAGCCGTGGTAGCTACGGTGAAAATCCATGTAAATAAGACCATTACTTACATTATAAAAAAATGTATACCACACTTTTTTAAACAAAGGTTGTTCTGGAAACCTAAAAGCTTGCCTGAAGTGCTCAACATAAGCAACAATAATATTGCAATGTTTTCAGTTATTAGTTCTTTTTACAGTTGTTTTGAGTAGCTGTGAGGTCGCCAGAAAAGTATGCAGAAGAGTGAATAGGGTGGGTAAACTGGGTCGAAGTCCGAATGGCTCGGATAGACCAAACGAAGGCGCAGAGTGCCGTTTTTTTCAACAGAAAGCAGTGAAAAAAATGGCTTAACAGTTTGCTCACACAGTGGCATTTAAGGAGGTACAAGAAAGTATGAAACGACCCCACCAGTCATCAGCAAGATATTCGGGGACGTGCAGTCAAGGGGCCTGTAAGTGTCAATGATAGGCCGAGCACACAGCAGTAAAACCGGACCCCGTACCGACCACTTAACCAGGAACAAAATATGTACAGACCACCGAAAGGGAAAGAGGAGAGGGG
>CALNVZ010003425.1:20814037-20837615 GCA_940671915.1 Paracentrotus lividus | reverse complement strand
TAAAGTGTTGTGGGATAGCTAAACCTGGGAGAAGTCACAATTTGAGCAACCATCCTATAGTCTATAGTCTTTTCCCCCTAGTCTAAAATATCAGTCACTTTGTGACACACATGACAGCTATTGACATACTTTACGATATTATCTTCATTATTTAATTAAAAATAATAAAATACGAACTTTAATTGTGATTAAATTAATTAGATTTTAATTGAAAATATTATACCAGTTACTCTATAATACTAATGCAGGTGTCACATGCACCGTGTTGGACCACCGTTCGCCACCGTTCTGGCCAAATTTGTGCACACGGCGGCAAACGGTGAGGCTCACGGTAAAGCTGTTGAAGCCCGTCCAACACGTTCATAGCAGCTCGCTGGGCACCCGTTCCCCGAGAGGATTTTCAAGAACGGCCGACCTCTTGCCGGGTTATTGCCGGGTGATGACCGGGTATTTCAGAACGGTCTTAAACCGGACCAGTAGTTAAAAGGGCGGTAAAAGGACTGAATGAAGACGCCGCACCCGTTTCATGCCCGTTTGCAGGACGGAGATGGACCGTGGTGAGGTCGGGCAACATGAATCGATCACCCCCTTTCCTTTTCCGCATCAAGTACGCCCCCTTGTGGCTAAACTTGCACATGAAAACTATACGTGAAAACTACGTTTTTATATCGGTTGTCCCCTTGATTGTTTACCAACAAGATCAATCAATAACTGAATGAATTTGAGTTAAAAACTAATTCCCAGAGTAATATTTTACAAAACAAAGTAGTTTATACCATGAGGAATAAATCACATGGCATAAACAGGGAGATGATTATTAATTTTATTTGGGGGCTGGTTTACTCGGAAATTATAGTTTTATAGGGGGCCCATATTTTGTCGCATTTGTTTCATTTACTTTAACCCTCTGTTTCTGTTTTCATATCAATTCAGTTCTGCTTTAATTATTTACACTTTATAGATAGATTTTATACAATATCGAATTGGTCGTACTTATTAAATTGTTCGAAATTAGAGTTCTGAAAAGGTGGGAAAGCCTCAAAGTGTTTTTCCCCCACAAAGTCTCTTCATTTTGTAATAATATTATTATTTAGTATGTCTTGATTATAATTATTGATAGGGGGTCTGCGTTTCTGTCTTTGGGCGTCCAATATCTCATCATTATTAAAACAACAACGGTAGGAGTCGTTCCATACGGGTCACTCCGTCCATTCATATACATGTATATTATTATTTAATTATTCTGGGGGAGGGGCGGGCGATAAAGGGGGGGGGGCAAAGGCCCCTAATTCTCAATATAAGGCACTATTTTTACCTAAATTTTCAGTCGAGAAATACCTGCATAAGTCTCTTTTTGTATTTCCGATTCTTTGTAGACTTCCTTGAAAAGTGATTCAATTTTGGTATGTCACTACCATAACTATATACCCTACTAAAATTAAATTAATTACATGAATTATATGCAATCCATGGCAAACAAAATTCTTATTTTTTTTGGCAATCTTAAAAGCGGTTTCTCAGATATAAAATGCAATGTCATTTGCTCTGTTTTTATTAATAAAAATATTATATTAAGGTATTTTAATCACAGTAAAATCACTTAAAGGGGTCACGTGTAAAAAAATGAAAAAAAAACATACATGTGATATACAAAAACCCAAAGCAGAATGATATGACGTAGACATTTTCTTGATGCGATTCTATAGGGTTATAATTTGGCTAAAATATATGCAATGAAATGATCATGGCAAAATATTAGACTTCATAATATAACGATAAAAAATAAAATAAAGTCTTTTATTATGATAACAATATTTCATTTATATAACAAGATTTAAATTTTCAAAAGCATGGAAATTTCACGGAGAAATGAAATATATTCGAAAAACTAATTAATGTTTTTTTAATGAAACGCGGGATAAATAAACATGTAATTTGGGCAAACGTTTTAGACCAAACTATATTTCATTTCATTTCTCATTTCATTATTTTAATCTCATTCTCAGTTACATCGGTATAACATTGAAATGAACAAATAATACATATGTAAACTAAAGTATATATGGCCAATATGAAGTAAATTACTTAAGAGAAACCTTGGAGCTTAGTTGTTAAAATTTTTTCTGCCTTCGCCTCAAGAAGAGTACCATGTATTAGCTATGGGTACGTTAAAGTCGTTCGAAAGGCCCAAGAAAATTGATAAGCAACCGTAGGGTGCAAATGCTGTTAACTCTGTAAGTTGGGTTGATGCAGCAATTTCGTTTATTCCAATATATTTGTTTACAATTATTTGCTTACATATCAATATCGAAGTGTAACTCCGGTTACGTAAGCACTGAAATGTGCCTCTCTCAAATTTTAATACATAAATAATATATAATTAAAAAAGAAGTTATTGTTCGAATATAAGATATGTAAACAATATCAAATAGCCTCTATCGTTTTTGATGTAGTTTGTATATAATTATTATTATCAAAATGACCCAATAAACTACTTTTATTTCCAGTTCATATCATGGATATATATTATATATCCCTGTTCATAATATACGATGTATATTGATACACGTAAATCAGCACTCAATAAAACAAAGGCAATCCTATCAATTTAATGCTTCACATGACAGCTATTTGTTTTGTATATTGCTATTTTTATGTATTGCAATACTTTACGATATTATCGTGATCGATTAAGTAATTTAAGTGAAATATTTACCTTACTCTATAATACTAACAGCCTTTGTTATAATATCCTCTATAACAATTGGAGTCGGTTTTGGCTTTAACACTTTTTTAATGACATACATTATAAAAACACAGTAAATGATAAGATCTTATGAAACACATGTGCCTGATTTTCAGCGATATTATTTATCTGAGGAGGCAGGCAAGTATCTGTTACCCGGGCAACACCCTATTTTGAAAAAGCTGACATGTCGAGATATAAAAGGTTGTCTATCTAGGATGTTGAATGGACCCTAACCACATCGCTAGGGCGCGAAACCTTTCAGATCACTGCAGGAGTCCTACAGTGGGCGTCCAAAATAGCCGCCCCTTTACAAAAATTAGTATTCTGACACAACTGGTAAAAAAAGTTTTGAATACATTGAGTTTGGTATCAAATTAAAGATATATAAAATTTCCTACAATTTGGTATTATTTCAATAGTAAATATTCAGTAAGGGTAATAAAAGCGTTAAAATAATATTTTCATTTTTTTTCCAAAAAATTAATTTTTATCTTTTTATTGTTTTACTAATGTAATAATATCATATCAGATCTGAAGCGCGAACTTTTAAAATGCCCCTATGCATGGACAACGTATTGTGAAAATACGAAGTAATGCTCCTTTTCAATAAAGATATAACGCTATAAAGTTACAAATGCAGTATAACGAAACACGTTTTTGCCCCTTATGTGGAAAACCCATACATACAGTGTAATAATTTACAGCACTTGTATATGTATTACAAGGTGTGATCCAACTTTGATATAAGTTTCAATATACACGCTGCTTTGATGGACTACTCATCTAGTCTATGTAATGCGAGGGGTCTTACATACGGGCCATGGGGAGGGGGGGGGGGTTGGCAGGCGTAAATTTTTAGTACTACACATGAAGGTTGGATACTATATTTTGTTGTTGTTGTGTTGTTGTTGTTGCTCTAGCCACATCATTTTGCCCCGGCTTTAAATCTTTTTTTTTAATCTGTTTTTCCGCTTTCACTTTTCAGGACCGGGATATATCTTAGTCGTTCCCAAACCATACCCCGGATTGGAAAAAAGTTTGGCAACCCCCACAATGCCAATTTTTTTGTGATTTTTCCTTCTAATTTTGGGCCCTTTTTGTTTTCCATGATGTAACAAAAAAACCCTTAGTCCTAACTCCGAAACGCGTTATGTGAGAGTTATTATTGTTTCTTTAACGTAACTAGGTTGTGGTTAGAGCTTAGGTCTATTGTCTGGGAAGGTTCAAAGTTTATTTTAATTGGGATAAAACAAATTTATTAAGTTTACCCGGAAATTTCTGTCTTCCAAAATGTATTTTACAATCTCAAAACATAAATGACAAAGAAAATATAGTTACCATTTACAGCCTAGTTATGAAGGCTGCATTAAATTTTAGCAAAATGATAACACATTAAAGGTTTAGGGTTTTTCCTTTGTTTTACCATTAATGTAAATAAACTATTTCATTTTAACCAGCCACACTTTTTACTTAACCTGTCAACTCCGTCCCTAAGCAAGAGACCTAAGTTTGTAACCTTAAACTAGATTTAACTTCAGACCAATCAACCCTATACTCACACCGATTCGTCGGTAGATGAGATGCCTTTAAAAAAAAAAAAGAAAACAAAAAAAGAGCGGCTTCCATTGAGTAGGGAAAAATGGCAATTTTTTTAACTTTTATTTTTCAATCTCCTGGTATGGTTTGTGGGAAATTCCAAGATATAGCTGAAGACCCAAAAGGGAAAGTTAGAATAACAATTAAGATTTAAAAGCTGGAGCAAAATGTTATGGTGGAACTGAGTAATATATAATAATAATAATAAATCACCTTTCGACCAATAGCGTATTGTGTATACATTTACAAAATAATCATAGGTTTCGTGGATGGCTATATTTAATGATTGTATAGGACTCAACCAAAATTTCTCGGATTGTTTCGATAGCGCAGAAAGGTGCATCAAGCGTATACAGTGCAGTGCAACCACTTTTTCAGGCACCACAAATGTGCCTCTTTAATAGTAATATATAGTGCCCCTTTTTTAAGTTAAAGTGCTCTTTTATACTAAAATAACTTGTAAAAAAATTATCTAAAAAAGCACTCTTAACATACTCGTTGCCCATTTTTTAATGTATTTTCTACCAAAAATTTCTCTCAACCTGCATTAAGAGGTAACAAGCAATATATTTTTAAATAAACAAACTTCCGCCTGCTGCTAGAGACAATATATTTGAAGGGGTCATCCACGAGATCGACGGCCATAAGATAGACTCTAGACTAAAAAGGCTCATAAGACAGACTAGCAAATAAAGCCTATATTAGATAGACACTAGAGCAAAGAGGATCACGAGAGCGACAATACACAAAGTTAACCACACAGACCGAAAGGGCTACCAGCCGTATTTTAATCTTATATGTTTATATTTCATATGTAATTGTATATGATTTTATTATACGGAAATAAACCAAACCAACCAAAACCAAACCAGGCAAACTAGCCCATGAGAGCGACACACTGACAGCCAACTAGACGACAGTGCAGAAATTGAGCTCACAAGGCAGACGCTAGATCCAACAACAAGAACGACAGGATATACAAGAAGTATTTGTACAGCAGGAGTCTCACAATAAATTTTGTCAGGGGACTTAGTTCACGTTGATGAAACACGTCTTGGGGGCACGATGCCCTGCCACCCCCCCCCTCGGCAATACATAGGAATGACAGTAAGCAAAAGGTAAACAAACAAAAAAAAAGAAAAAGATGGAGGAAGCGAAAGAAAGGGATAGAAAAAAAGAGGTGGGGAATGCAAAAGACAAAAAAGAACTTAAAGAACTTAAGAGGCAGGCCAATAACCAGGGGGGGGTTGTCTAGGGTTTAAAACACCCCCCCTTCCCGCAAGATATATTTATTGCTCTGCAAGCAGGAGGAAATTTGTTATAACAATTATATTGCTTGTTACCTCTTAATGCGAGGTTGAGAGAATTTAGGTTTGAAATCAATAAAAATTGGCACATTTACGTCAAAGTGCCTTTTAGAGATAGAAATTCACAAGTTTATTTTAGTACAAAAGGAGCACTTTAAACTTTAAAAGAGGGGACTATATATTATTTTGTGAAGAGGACATTTTTTGTGTGCCTGAAAATGGGTTGCACCATCCCTGCCCTCCACTGTGTCGCTTGTATGCACCCCAGTGCTATTCGCAACAATCCGAGAAATATTGGTTTACTCCATCAATCATCCATATAAGCCATCACTGAAAACCTTGATTTTTTGTAATGTATACGCAATGCGCTATTGGTCGTAAAGGAAATTATATTAATTCCAGGCTGACAAAATAACAAACACGTATTTGCGGTTATGTCGTGGCTTTATTGAAACTTTGTGATACGCCTATTTGCCAATTATCATTGAGTTGTCAGAACAAAATATCACATAAATATATTATATACTATCTCAAACAGATATCAGCCTCCCCGCCTATGCATTCGAGTAAGGCTAAACGTATATCATTCAATTTCATCGTAAAAAACAGCCTCCCGCCTATGCAATCGAGTAAGGCTCAAATGTATATCTTCAATTTCATTTCATGTATGGTTATTGCCCAACAGGATATTTTACGTTAACATTATACCATCCCCCCCGCCTATGAAATCGAGTGACATAAACCATGTTACCGCCTGCCCGCCTCTGAAATCGATCAGGCCACAAACGTATTACTAGCATATAACCGTCTCCCCGCCTTGAAATCGAGTGAGACATAATCTATTAGTATCGACCTCCGCCCTTGAAATCGATGAAGCCTAAACATAGTATACCCTGCAATAACAAGACAGATAAACACATTACATCAAATCTCATAACCAATATACCAGCCTCGCCGCCTGTAAGATCAGTGAGGCGTAACATTAAAACGTGACACCCTAATTTACTTCCGGTTTACAGAGTTTGAGAATTAATTTGTAGTACAACTAGGTCCGCCGCATTCAATCGAATTTGGCCGGAAACCTATAATTGACATGCGAACAAATTCAACTAAATATATATGGCACCCCTCGCCTGTAAAAATCGAGTGGGTCAAAAATTATCAGATGACAAGTGATCACTAGACTTGAACACACATGCCATTATTCCAGCTTGTACTCTGAACACGCTTTTTTTCAGCGTACATGTACATATTACACGGTCATCTAAACGGGGGTAACAACCAATTTTTGGAAATTCCCCTATCACACTTTGTGCACGACGTTAATATATAAATCAGTGTGTGACTTTTGCCATTATTTGCACAACTGTATTCAATTTATAAAATCATATCCATCAAAGGATCACAGTAATCGTATTATTTCATGTACTGATTATCTATCGTCTCTATTGCCATAAATATAATGCTCATATTTTATTGCTCAAATTATCCCATATGGCAAATCGAGACAATTATATCAAACAAGACACGGTTGACTCCCGTCACCAACCATGAAATATTTAGTCAAGGCATAAAAACAAGCCTTTTAGCCTTGTACACCCAGTACAAACCAGTCCATCCTTTTTTTTTTTTTTTTTTTAAACGAACTGGACTCTACTAGCACGAATTTTTCGTACGTAACACGATTGGATAACATTGAAACTCTCCACAATTATGAAGGTACCATGAGCTATAAAAATTAGCATTATTATACCAAAATTCATTTTGCCCCGTCCCGTCCGATAAAGCATTATCGGATCTATCTTTCCCTCTAACCCAGCCCCTGCCCGGGTAAAAAACCAGCTTGGACCCACGGGCCCAAAGTTCTGGAAACCTTGCCTAACACCAACCCACCCTTAAATCCAATCATTATTTCTCTTAAAATATATTCGACTGAATCAATTTCCATTACAGCTATATATAGAAATTACAATTACTATTCATTTAACTTCAATTCCAATATCACAATGTAATAGTAAGCGCTATATCAACGCCTTATGTGAATCACTCAAATGATCAGGAGTATCAACACTATTATGCATGTTTCCAATATTATAATATCTGCAAACTCTCTTCTTGGTCTTTGAAAACAAATGAATTGCTTTCATTACCCAATGAATAAACGCAAAATAAACGTACCAGATATCTCTTTTATCCATACACCAGCAATAGTGCTAGAGTTTCATGAAGACCAGTGCCAATCATTATCAAAGCGATTACATTATATACATAATATCCGTTCATACATTCAACCATCCGCATTACATGTATTATCCATCTCCTAGAGAATTAAAAAAATGGTCTTCGAATAGACCCCATAATCAACACATTATTAGCTTCCGCATGCTACGAAATTATTGTAGCACCTTGCAGGTAGCTCTTTGAAGCTAAATTTCGACTCAAAGAACATAATCACATGCTATACAAATACCAAACCCACGACCTCAGCGTGGTTAATAATTCAACTACGACACCTCCTGACCCAACTCTCCAATACCAACGTCAAATTTTCGCGGACACATCCGCTACTTCACATTAATCTTTATTTCTGTATTGTATATATCCACCAACCACTTCTTGCGTTAACCATCAAAAAGAAACTCATTTAAGGTTGGAGAAATGGGGAGGTGGTGGGCAAATTTTTCACTCAAACATATAAGTGTCCTACAAAGCAAACCACGACGAAAGAAATGCATTATCATCCACTGTTTGTAAGTGTGCAGAATAAACGCGCACATTCCAATCCGCATAAACACCTGTTACGCAGGAAGCGTCAACAATGTTCAATACCCGCGTATGTTACATTCCGGCGCGCCAAGTTCAATAGAACTGGGTCAACAATAAATGCGTACATTACATTCCTGGCCCGCCATTTCAACATGTAAACATGTTGATCAACCACATTTTATCAGCCATTTAATAAACATTTTAAATCGCTTTGACTCTTTAAATTTCATTATTATTATTATTATTTTATTATTTTCTCAGTTCAAGCATATCATTTTGCTCCAGCTTTAAATCTTATTTTTTATTACTTTTGTCACTTTTTGAGACTTCAGCATATCTGGTTGACGTTTCCCCAAACCATACCAGAGATTGAAAAATAAATAAAAAGTAAATTTGGTCATTTTCCCCTACTCAATGGGATGCCGTCCCCCCCTTTTTTATTATTTTTTTAACTTACCAAACCTCCTTCATCCTACCCACGAAACAAGTATAGGGTTGATTGGTCTTAAGTTAAGTCTATGTTTAATCAGGCCCGTAACTAGGATTTTTACGGGGGGTTGCGAAATCTGAAAAAGCGACCTTTTCAAAAAAAAAATTTCGAGCGCGAGGCGCGAGCCGAAATTTTAGTGTAAACTTTGAGTAAACTATGCATTATCATGAATTATAGACTCTATTTAGTCACGAGCACGAAGCTCAAAACTGGGTAAATTGTCTATTACAGACCTACTTATCGTATCGCGAGCGCGCAGCGGCGAGCTGAAAATTTTAGGATCTTAATGGCTTTTATTTTTATTTTCATTTAGTAATGAATATAAAGGAATACGAGCGCGAAGCGCGACCCAAGATTTTGTGATCAAAATTGGGGTTAGAGCCTATTGAGTATTAGCGAGCTGAAAGTTTTGAGCTAAAATCGTGCCTTATAGACTCTTTTTTAGGATCTATGTGAAGATACATAATATCTTGGCTCATAATAATCTATGCATGAATATTTGTGACTGAAGGCCCTAGCCATCCCCAACCTAGCCCAAACACAATTACAACCAATTCTTTGGACAAGGTTTGTCTCCAGCAGAGGCACTGGGTCCAGCCCTTTTTTTACTTATTGTTTGTAATTTTACAGGTGCGAGGTCCATAGCGACCGAGCAGGAAATTTGGTTTTTAATAGACATATGATAAAGAAAGGGGCACCTTTTAGTCTTGAAATGACATCTTTAAAGTAATTGTCTTAAAATAGATGAAAGGCTTCTTTTCAGATATAAAGGGCATTCTTAAGCTAAAAAAGGCACGAGTAAAAAACTTTGAGCTCAAAATTGTAGTTTATTGTGCATTATGGACGCCTATTTAGTATCAGCGAGCGCGAAGCGCAGCTGAAAATTTGGGGTTTTAAAAGACATAAATGGAGTAACAAGGGGCCCTTTTTAAGAATTGAAAGCGCCCCTTTTTAAACAGAGATTGTCCATGGGACTTTTCAAACCTCTGAAAGCTTCTTTTTAGTATAAGATGACACTTTTTTTAGTTTAGAAAAGGAAATTTTGGGTCATGAATAGGGGAAATTTTGGTGATGAAGAAACTTGGGGCACTGTCCCCTGCCCCCCCCCCCCGTCCACGCCTCTGTCACTAGGCCTTCTTCTGTTATATCATTTCTAAAATTGAAGATAACATCATTTTAAAAATATAAAATAACACAAATGCAAACGAAACATTCCTGCGAAATGGTTTAAGTGTAATTCCTGCGTATTGTTCTGAAAACATGATTTATCTCCCAAAATAAAAAGTTGCGAGCGCGAAGCGAGCTAAAGATACAGTAGGGAACTGAAAGCAAAGTGTTTTACTCTTCTGTTATTTCTATTCAAGTATCTGCTGCATTCTGCAAAAAGTGGGGGTTTTAATTTTTTTTTTTTTTTTTTTTGGTCAACGCGACCTCTCGCCTGCGGGGGGGGGGGTTCGTTCGAACCCCCCAACCCCCTGTTACGGGGCTGTTAATGTTACAAACTTAGTCTCTTCTTAGGAAGAGTTGACAGTTGGGTAAAAAAGTGTAGGTGGTAAAAAAATTGATATATTTTATTTCACAGTATATGGTAAAAACAAAAGAACAGAAACAAACTTTAAACCCTTAATTGTTATCATTTTTGCTAAAAATTTAATTCGGCTTCATGACAAGGCTGTAAATGGTAACTATAGTTTATTTTTCTTTTTCATTTATGTTTTGCTTGAGATTGTAAAATACATTTTTTGGGAAGTTAGACATTTCCATGATGTAAAAATAATAAAATCTTTTTTGTTCACCCCAATCAAAATAAACTTTGAACCTTCTGCCAGACAATAGAACCTAAGCCTGTAACCACAAACCTAGATTTACGTTAAAGAACAACCACTATATACATCAACAACATTTCGTGAGGGTAACTGAGGGGACTTTGGTTAGATGATGGAAAACAAAAAGGGCCCCAAAATAAGAAGGAAAAAATCGCAAAAATTGGCATTGTGGGGGTTGCCAAATTTTTTTCCAATCCGGGGTATGGTTTGGGAACGACTAAGATATATTCCGGTTCCTGAAAAGTGAAAGCGGGGAAAAACAGATAAAAAAAAATTAAAGCCGGGGCAAAATGATGTGGCTAGAGCAAAACAACACACAACAACAACAAATAATAGTATCCAACCTTCAAGTGTAGTATACTAAAAATTTACGCCTGCCACCCCCCCCCTCCCCATGGGCCCCGTACTGTGACCCCTCGCCATTCACAATAGACTAGATGAGTAGTCATCAAAGCACAGCGTTTGTATATATGAAAAATTTATTCATAAATTGTTGGATCACACCTTGTAATACATATGCAAGTGCTGTAATAAGGTATTACACGTGTATGGATGGGTTTTCCACATAAATGGGCAAAAACGTTGTTTTTCCGTATACTGCATTGTAACTTTATAGCGTTATATCTTTTATTTGAAAAGGAGCATTACTTCGTATTTTTCACATACCGTTGTCCATGCATAGGGCACATTTCTAAAAAGTTTCGCGCTTCAGATCCTGACATGATTATATAGAGGTAAAACAATAAAAGATAAAAATTAATTTTTTGGAAAAAAAATGAAAAATTTGATTTTAACCTTAAAATTTTACCCTTACTGAATATTTTTACTATTGAAATAATACCAATTGTAGGAAATTTTATTATCTTTAATTTGATACCAAACTCAATGTAATTCAAACTTTTCTTTAACCAGTTGTGTTCAGATACTAATTTTTGTAAAAGGGCGGCTATTTTGGACGCCCCCACCTGGGGACCCCTGCAGCTGATCTGAAAGGTTGTCCGCCCTAGCGATGTTGGTTAGGGTCCATACAACCATCCTAGATAGGACAAACTTTTTATATCTCGACATGTCAGGCCACCCTACTTGCTCCCCTAGGTATGTTGTTGTTTTTTGTTCAGAGGGGCGAAGCATGAAAGAATAATGAAAAATAAACGGAAGCTGACTGAGATTTGTTTCTTCTAAGGATATATTTTTTTTAATCACGTGATCGCCATATTGACCAATCATTTATTTAGAAAAATGATACAGAAGGGATATGATTATCATGTTATCTAATTAATTAGAAATCTGCTTCATGCTAAGCCGTTATCACAGTTTTCAACAAACATGGGCAGTACTTTTTATAATGGAAGATGTCAAATGGTATTCTACCCTTTAACTTTAAGCTATTGCTTGTTCATAAGAGTAGTTGATGATAAAGCAGGTATTAATTCATCGATCTCATTCTCACCTTACACATATTTATAGTATTACTTCAGGCAATGTCTGTACGTTAATCACCTCCACAATTTCACAACCAACATCAGTACAGATGACATCACTACCATCACATCCCAAATATCGCAGCCCACATCAAACAACAATACCATCACTAGGCCTATTACCATGAAGAGAACCATCGATAAGATATGGTTATGACTGTTCTATGAGCAAATCGATGAAGGTTTCATCACCCCGTTACTCTCCAATTCAACATGTTTGATGTACACCCCACGGATGGCATCATCCACGTTACCATTAGAATCCTTCCCCGTTTTGTCACCACTATCTGTTTCAATTGGAGGAAGTCTAATCCATAACTAGACATATCTTTATCAGTATGTAACGCATCCTATACACAAAATTACTAGAAGAGAATCTACACAGATAAAAATGACGTAAATGTGTGTAAGGAAAAAATGTCGATGAAGATGCTTCCCGCAAAGACATGTAGTAGTGAGTGTAGGACGCCAGGGCGAAATTTGGGAACCCGTTCGAGACAATGGCGCGGCCATTTTCGATGGGGAGAAGTCGTAGAACGTACCGACAGCCATATCAATCACTAGCCGCCTTTGGTAGAATCGCCCAGCGACCCAAGCCCATCCCGCGGTAAATTTTGCGATTGATGAAGAAAGGGAGAAGTGTATCCCGATAAAATATCAGCAATCACCACAAGAACGCGAACTGCTCAAGAAAAACACTACAGATAAGTGTAACCTGTTACGTAGTTGATATGACGTGCAGACATGGCCACACATCATTTTGTATATTGGTTATGTGTTCGAGATGCACAAAGAAACAGACAGACCAGATCCCGCAATCGAAATGCATCAGGAATTGCTTTCCAAACAATAAATCTTAGACACTTTGATTTCCTAACATTTCTTGTTGTCTTCAAATTTTTCCATTATAAATGACCTTGAATTTTATCACTCTAATTAATTACATTCAAATGAGAAATCTAGTCAATTAAGACCTACTTGTGCAGCTTATCAGCCCATTTTGTCCGGTAATATCGCAACCCAATACAGAACATCGCGGGAATAAGGATGGTGACCAGAGTCACGATGATATCGACGTATGGAATAACAGCACCTTGATCAGTCCACATACGACTGTAGATAAAGAGATTTAGAGGCATCATGCCAACAGCAGCCGTTGAAGACACAGTCGTCATGCTGACACTGTGGATTGGAGAAGAGAATATTAAAAAAAAAAAAAATACAAAAACAAAAACAAAAACAAAAAACAAACAAACACACAAACAAACACACAAATAAAAGCAATAGATAAAGGACCTATCTCACTGGCCATGAGACAATTTTTCGATTGGTTTCAGACTCCGAGATTCTTAAGACATCGATCCCTGCGACGTCTCCCGAGTCTCTGGAGTCTCCCAGTGACGTCTCCGGGACTCGCTCTTGACTGGAAAGGGTCTAAAAATCTAACATATTCGAAAATTTTAGAGACATTTTCCAGTCGCGAACAAGTCGACGAGATCGATATCTCTGTGACGTCACAGAGACGTTTCCGTGACTCAAGAGACATTGCGGAGACAGCTTTTTGATAACATCACGAGATCGTACTATCCTATAGGGCCTACATAATGTAGTTGACTGAATATTTTAGTTTACTTTAACTATGGCTTTATTAGTGATGTATTATGATAAAAAGGTTCAGCGCTTTTAACTCTTAACCAATGGACAGACGAAACATTGTGACCATTTTTTAAGAAGTTGATTTTTCATATTTTTTTTCTTTAGTTCTCTTTTTTCCCTCTCTCTCTCTCTCTCTCTCTGTCTGTTTGCTTCTGTTCTTTCTGCATTTGGTTATATATTGAATATTTTGAATCAACATATACTAACAGCTTTGTCAGTAAAGCTTGCCACATGATGTCACTATGGATACCGGAAATCTGTAATTTTTGTAACTGACTCACCGTGACTCCAGAAAACTTTTAGTTTATAGTTCCCCAACCAGCACATACCTTAGACATACGTCTCCATTAACATAATATGTGAACATATTAGAAAAGGTTCCACCGGGGCAACAGGCTAATATGAGAAGGGAGAGGGCCCCAGCCGTCTCGAGTTGGAGAGCCAAAGCGAGGCAGAATGCAATGAGAGGCATCAGTACAAACTGCGAAACCATTCCGATGGCGAAGCCGAAGGGATGACGAAACTAAAATTATAAGAAAGAGATAGAGAGAGAGAGAGAAAGAGAAAGAGAATGTCGTATACGGTGAGGATGTACGTGGAGGAGGGCGTGGAGGAGCATGTGCGTGGTTATATGTGTAATTGTTCGGTGAGGGTGTGGATGTGTGTGCGTGCACAAAAGAATGTGTGTGTGTGTGGGGTCGCTGTACTCTTGTTTCGGCAATGATGTACAACATAAGTTACTATAAGTTGTCAGCAGCCCTACATATAACTAAGCCGCGTGATAAGCACGTGCAAATTAATAAACGCACGAATGAAGTTGTGATCATGACATTAATGACCCCAGCCAGTTTACACACATGGTTTACATGAAAATTAAATATTTCCGGAATTACACATGTTAACAGTAAGTCAAATGAACCGTCTTCTTTAATAGATTATCACGTTATATTTTCATTTAATTCGTTAATTCAAAACATCATTGGGGTATTTGCAATTTTAATGAGAGAAGCGATGAAGCAGTGTTTCATGACATTTCTTTCAATTTTGTGCAGACCCGGGTAACCGGTTAAAGAGTTAGGCGTATTTAGATTTGTTCCAAATGGTAATTTCATGTTCAATTTTAATACAAATGTTTTCAACTAATATTTGTATTACGTTTGCTTTGATTGGTGATAGAATCATTGGATGCTATTTATGATTGATAAATGTGCTCCCCGAAAAAAATTCGTAAAAAAATAAAATAAAATAAAGAAACACATATGAAATTGAAAAAAAAATGTAATTCATAAGAAATTATTTTCAATATTATCGTATACTTTCTCGTTATGAATATTTCAAGCATTTCAAGCATATTTAGTGCTTTATTATCGATTTTAAAACTTGTTTTAAATATATAGACAGGGTCCTTTGAACATCAGTGTTCGTTATTGAAAAGGTTATCTTGTATAGAAAAGACATGAATAATCAAATAAACTGAAATTGATCTAATGAATTTATAACAAAAAGATGTAATTTCAAAGTAATGCATAAATTACCTAGTACAATAGTAGCATAAATTAATTAAAACGGAACTTTTTCGGCAAAACGAACTACACAGAGTTAAAAAAAAATATGTCCCATCATTTTTAAGTTGTCTTGTTTGATGCTTGAATATTTAATCATGTGTTTCATGATATGTCTTGGTAGAGTCATCCTCCCATCATTTTTTGGTAGGCCTACCCTTTTCATTTTGGATCTTTGCACGCATGACTGAGTAAGAATTTTTTTCTTTCGATACACATTTGCCAACAGTACAAAAGTAACATTTTTTTTTTTGCAGCCAACATCTAAGAAGATGCAGAGGGGCAAATAAGTGGGCTATACTTTAAGCCCAACATCAAGTAAATCAAGGTAAAAAAAGGTAAATCAGAAGACGGTAAAATCTTACTTGCGCCAAATAGGTGAATGAAGATTAAAAACAAATGCGTGCGTATGTGTGTAGAGGGTGTATGTGGGCGTGTATAATGAGGGTATGGGTGTGTATATGGTTTGTGATGCAAATGAGGGTACGTGTGGTGTGTGTTCTTTTTAGTAAAAATTAGTAAAAACGTATATTATCAATTTGTTTATTCTTCTTGGCGCTGGTGAGATTTTACCGTTTTCTGAAGATTGTTATTCAGTCATGCGTTACAAAAATCCAAACGAAAAATTTTCCAACATATTGCTAGGAGGACGACTCTACCAAGAGGCTACACATACTTTCCTCCTTGGATCTTGGCGTGCGCAGCCATATTGTGCGGTGGTCACATGTTTGGATTTCTATGGTCACATCACGTCTTAAGTGAAACGTTCAACTCTCCACACCAATAATACGACACAATAGAAAGTCGTAGATAGATGCAAGTTGTGTTGTGACCATCTCGGTCTATTGTTATTTTTGTGCAACGAAGGGTTCGTTCATTTATGTTCGTGTTTTTTTTTTTTTTTCCATGCAACGAAATGACACCGACAACAAACTTGTAAAAAATCCACCGAAATAATGCAAATGCGACAAACGTTGTGAATATACACCTCTACTTTGGTATTTGTGTTTGATATTACCATTAAACACACAATTTGGCGTTTTATGGTCACTTTTAAGAATGCTCAAAATGACGATTTAATTTTTACTAAACAAATATAGAAATATATGTGCTTTTATAAAATCATACTTTTTCAATATCTCTAACCTTTATTTTAAATTTTAATTAGAAGTTACCTGAACCGATACCGTTGTTCGCCTACGGAGGATAGTTTTTTTTACTTAGGGACGCGCCTTTGAAATCAAATAAAATCTTCTTTTTTCTTTACAAATAAAACCATAGATTCGTAAAAGTACATTTTCATTTTATATGTTCAATCGTTATTTATGATTTTGACGTTGATCATCGAAATTAAAATCCATCAATCATCGAAATTAAAATTTGGAGTGTGGAAATATAATGTATGTCTATGTTTCGTTGGATTAATGCTGCAGTAAACAGGAAAATTAATTAATTTTTGCATTGAAAGTCGCAGAAAATAAATGTCAGCGTGTGTAAGAGGTTATATCGCCGCGACTATTGGCCAAGTTTTCCTGTCCCATTCCGGTGTTTGGTAATGTTTCACGTGGGTTTCACATGTGATATTCCAGGATGGTCTCCAAGTCAAATAAACTATCCTTCTTAAGCGCAACAACGGTATCGGTTCAGGTAACTTCTAATTAACATCTGATATTTTTTTTCTTCAAAATACCGAAAAATAAAGAGATATTGAAAAACTATGATAATTATTATAACCCAAAAATTCGTCGTTTTGATCAGGTTTCCAAGATGCATAAATAATTGACCAAAATATTCCCAATTGTTTTTTGAATTAGTTTATTTGATACACCAATCTCCAAATTCAAGATGCATATGCACCATTTTGCCGCTTTTGGTGTATTTCGGTGATTTTGTTTAATTTTGCTGTCCAACTCGTTCAACTGCTTGGGTTCGTTATTCCGAAAATAGAAAAGGCTCGTTATTCCAAAAATAGAAAAGTTTCGTTATTCCGAAAATAGAATAAGGTTCGTTAGTCCAAAAATGAAATACAGTTTCGTTAGTCCGGAAATGAAATATACTTATTTTCATAACAAAAACGGGTGTTGTAATTAAAAACAAAAAATGATAGGATATTAGTTTATCGATCGATACATGTGTATTTTCGGGGCAAAGCATGTGTTGCATCAAGAAGTGGCGTGGATAAAGCATCTTGATTTTGATTTTATCTGAGCTATTTGTAACTGCCAGAGCGAATGGATTAAGAATGTTGGAGACTGTGTGGTGGTCACCCGTGAATAACCTCCAGACAGGGGATTTTTTAAAATATCTCTCTCTCTCTTATTATAATATATATATATAGGGGAGGTGGGGCATAACGGACCACGTAACTTCAAGTGGCTTCTGTGACGTCACAGATAGGAGCAAGACTATAAAAATGATATTTCTTGACGAGTTCTAATATTGAAGTTTTGATAACAATCGATCAATAATTCTCATCTCTTTCATACTTCCGGCAAAATGAAGCTGAAAAAATATCGGAAAAGGTCCGTTTTGCCCACTAGTGGGGCAAAATTGACTCCGTGCATATTTTGTTGGGGTAAAATGGTACCCTATTATGGGGTACCGTTTTGCCCCGTAAGAAATAATCAACTCCTGGGGACTGATTTGTCAAAATTTGTTCAAGTTGGCAAAATAAATGTACTTTTGGAAGTCTCCAGAAGGGATGCGAGCACACCAATTCTCCCAGGGGCAGCCAATTATGGTCCTTTTTGCCCACACCATTGGGTTCCATTTTGCCCCAAGCAGAAATACCCTACATCAGAGGGGTACAAAATTTTGAAATGGCACCCCCTTCTGTAGGTATTGATTTTTTTCGATGAAACTTCAGTGGTAAATTGGTGCAGCAATGCCTCATTTACTGCAATACATTTTATAGAAAGAAATACTTTTGATGTCAAGCTATGAGAAAAGTTCCGTTTTGCCCCTGGGTCCGTTATGCCACCATTCCTTCTCTATCTATATATATTATATTTTTTTTTTTTGGGGGGGAGGGGTTGTCATTATTTAACAGCTTCTCCGTTTCGGAGAATTTATTTCACAAAATTATCAACGGCGACTTCTTTCTACTAATAAAGAATTAGTTTCGCTTCTAAAATCAGGCCGTCAAACAGTCCATCACTAAATAATTCATTCTGCAGTTGTTTTCGTTCCGTCTTTTTTTAATGAAGAATTTATTTCCCAACGTTATCGATGGCCACTTCTTCCGAAAAGAATAAGTTTCGCTACAAAAATCGGGCCGTTCTCACGCCATAAATAAATAATTGATAAATAATTGATTCCGCAATTGTATCCGTTCCGCATTTATTTATGAAAGCAATGATTTAAAAACATTATCGGCGATACATATTCTTTATCGGAAGAAGTCGCCGCCGATGCTTTTTAGACATAACCTTATTCCATTTTCGTAATTACGGATCTTCGGAATAACGAACCTTATTCTATTTTCAGAATAACGAACGCTATTCTATTTTTTCGAAATAACGAACCTTCAGAATAACGAACCTTATTCTATTTTTGGAATAACGAACATCGTCCCCTCCCACGCGGACTATCGAACCCGCGGACTAACGGACCCGTGGACTATCGGGATGACCCATATCAAGACATGTCATGAAAAACCCAAAACCTTCATGCTTTTCACAAAACAACTTCAAAATGATGTGACATTATTATTGACTAACTCTGTACAACGAGCGTGCTCGTTGTTCAGAGTGAGTCAATAAAATCAGGCTCGAGCGTGCCATCGGTCGCGAATACACTGTTGACAGCAAGGATACTCCCCGGGGTATATGGGGTTAAATATTGTAATAAAATAATATCTATGGTGTAATTTTGTTGCACCTCTCTCTCTCTCTCTCGCAGAGAAAAGAGAATAGAAAATCAAAATAAATAATATAAAGAAAATGACAACCTACTGTTTCTTTTAAATCACTAATGTTGATCGTACATCCCATCATGATCATGATAACGACTAGCCCAGACGTTCCCGTGATCCTACTGAGTAACGTCAAAATTTCTAGACGCCGGCTTGTCTCGGGCATTGTAATGTTCGTCACCATGGACATGGTCGTCCAAATCATCGTCTCCATGTCATTTATAGGCTCGGTGGAATCCATATTTTATTTTTTTAAAAATCCTTGATTTGTGATATGAATCACTTTCAAGTTTAAGTCGGGCAAAAATGTAAGGTTGTGTCGATAAACTTTTGCTTCCAAAATCTATGCTGGTCAAAACAGGTGTGTGCCCCTTGATTTTTTTTTCCGTGTGTTCTTCTTCCAAGATGATCCTTCCAATAATAAATATTGCTCTTCCAATGGCCTCTGTCTGAACTTGGACTTTGTAATTATTTTACGTTTAATGTACATGTATTTATTTAATGCAGGTTTACATTAACCTGGGGGGGGGGGGTCGCTCACCACATTATGTACTACGCATGCGTGTCCCCCCAACATATCGAAAAGGGTCTGTTTTCAGCCTTCCGGCGGCGTCGACGCTTTCCTTATAGTGTGGCATCCAATGGGGAAAATATAGGTTTCGTTTGCAAGTCATGTTAATGTTTGGCAACATCTATATACACATTGCGTCCCAAAAAGAACTATTCACTTTTGACAAGGCTACCAAATTAAAATTATATATTTCTTGGGAAAAAGGTTTAGATGTTTATAAAGCTCATATGCTCAACCATCATTATGACACAAAAAAAATCTGAAAATAAAGCATTCTTCATTGAGCAATGCCCACTTTTATGAAGGACACAAAAAATAGCCTCCGCAGGAATTCGCTATACATCTACCACCTGGGTATGGCATGCCAAGAAGGACTCAAAGAAATAATGGAATGAATCAGCTAACAGAGTGAAATATATATCAAAAGTCAGAAATAAACAATCAATAATGTAGCTTTCCACCGTTTTGTTTTCATATCATTGATTTTTGCTCTGACTTCAGTTTATTTTTGTCTTTGTTAGCCGATTTATTTCATTATTACTTGAATCATTCTTGGCATGCCATACCCAGGGGATAAATGAATAGCGGATTCCTGCGCAGGCTGTTTTTTGTGTCCTTCATAAAAGTGGGCATTGCTCACTGAAGAATTTTCGGAATTTTTGTGTCATAATGATAGTTGAGGATATGGCTTTATATACATTTAATTTTTTTCCCCAAGAATCATATATTCTTAATTTGGTAGCCTTGTCAAAAGTGTATAGTTCTTTATGGAACGCACTGTATGTTCTACTTGATCACACGGATCAGAAATATATGTCGCCAATTTTTCAATTGACCTTTTGTGACCCAAAATGAAGGTCAAATAGAGTCAATTTGAACGGCGACGGAAATTTGAATTTCAGAGGCGGGGGGATGGTATAATGTTAAGGTAAATAAATTATCCTGTTGGGCAATAACACATACGTGAAATGAAATTGAATGATATACATTTAGGCCTTACTCGATTGCATAGGCGGGGAGGCTGTTATCTGTTTACGATGAAATTGAATGATATATGTTTAGGCCTTACTCGATTGCATAAGGCGGGGAGGCTGATATCTGTTCATGATGTTATATATATATACAAATTTATATATATGTGATATTTTGTTCTGACACCTCAAATGATAATTGGCAATTAAGCGTCCATCACAAAGTTTCAATAAAGCCACGACATAACCGCAAATACTGTGTTTGTTATTTTGTCAGCCAGGAATAACATCATGAATAATTGTTAATTTTCTTTCTAATTCCTCAATTTTCTTTTCTAATTCTTGTTCTCTGTTTATACCGGTAATTTGTTTCTTGACAAACGAAGCATACGATATAGCTTCTCCTCGTATAATCATCATTAAAATTTTAAAAAATAATTTATCATTTATTATAAATTGACACTCTCCAACCACATTTTCATCAAATTCTACCGGGCCTGTTCAGAGAATAATCCATGCCCATGGCCTGTCTTGCATGTTGTATGCTGATTACACACAGCTTTATATCTCAATGAATCCGCATGATAGAAATACCGAAGAGAAGACCGTTGCAATTGTCCAGAAGCGACGTAACAAAAGCATGAACCAGTATCTCTGTCGTCTTCCAGTCAAGGACATTACAAATACTACCGATTTTTCTCAGGGCAAATGAAGCTCTACTGCAAATCGAATTCATGTTTCGACGAAGAGATAGATGCTTATCGATGATCACACCTAAGTCCCGGACTGCTTCAGAAGGCTTGACCCCTTCAATACATAAAGATGGTACTTCATTGTTACTCTTTATGTGTGATGATACGTACAGCACTTCTATTTTGCCGTCATTCAAGAAGAGTTGGTTACATTTCATCCATTTCCGAATATCCTGAAGACATACCTCAAGCTTTCTGAATGATCGATTTCTATCATGCGGATTCATTGAGATATAAAGCTGTGTGTAATCAGCATACAACATGCAAGACAGGCCATGGGCATGGATTATCCGCTGAACAGTAGTAGTGTAACACACAAATAATAAAGGGCCAATCACTGACCCTTGCGGGACTCCCCAGCGAAGTTCAACTAAATCAGACCTTGCATCATCCATTAACACTTGTTGTTTCCGATCAGATAGATATGACGCCACCCAATCTGCTGCAATACTTGAAATGCCGAATCTTTCTCTAAGTTCAGTCAGAAGAATGCGGTGATCCACGGTGTCAAATGCGGAAGTAAGGTCCAATAACACGAGGACTGCCTCATTCTTGCTGACCAAAGTTTGAAGAAGATCATTCTGGACTCTTAAGAGGGCTGTCTCAACACTGTGAGATTGTATGTAAGCCGACTGTCTAGAAGACAGAAGAGAGTTATCGTCAAAGTATGACATTAGTTGCTTGCAGACCACACGCTCAATCACCTTTCCAAGAAAGGGCAAATTTGATATCGGTCGATAGTGTTTGAGGTTCTCAGGTTCTAAGCTGGGCTTTTTAAGAGTTGGTATGACAATAGCAGACTTATGAGAGCAGCTGGAAATATGCCTGCCTGCAATGACTGATTTGTGATGTCAGTTATAGCCGGAAGCATAACCTCAACGCAGTTCTTGAAAACAGCCGCTGGTAACGGGTCAAGGGGACAGGATTTGATCTTCGAAGATTTGATGATGCGTGAGATGTCGGGCTGAGTCACTGGGCGAAACTCCTGTAAAGAGCAGTTAGGGAAAGTTCTATCGGCGGGAATAGAGGATGATGAAGAGACAACATTCACCTCCATTTGACGTACTTTATCAGCAAAGAAATTAAAAAAACCTTTGTGCAATCTCCACACTAGTGGTGTGTGAAGGCAAATGTTGCCAAGGTTTCTCTACAGTCAACTTGTTGACGATCTGAAACAGTTCCTTACTACTTGCATTGGACATCATGTCATGATGGAACGCTCTTTTCGCCCTTTTAACACATGCGTTGTACTCTGCCGCTGCTTTCTGCATCTCTTGCTTGTCTGCAGTAGATCGAGGCCTTCCCTTCCTCTACTTTTTCTCTTTGGAGCGGACTCTCTGCTTACTAGCCTTCAGGGATTGATCATACCAAGGGGCGCAATTGTACCACTTTCTGAAGAAATGGTGCATGCTGATCGAGAGTTTTACCAAGAGTATCGTTTTACAGGTCAACTTTCTCATTTGACGCTATATTGTCCAGATCATTGACTGATCTAAAACTGGTCTGGATGTCGTTCCGAAAGCGTTCATAACTGATGTTGCAGAGCTTACGAAGCTTTACCTCTTTCTTCTTTATTGCAGGTTTAGATAGTGCTGCGGAGAATACAACAACTGAGTGATCAGAATGCATAGATGCGCATACTGTTACATCCCTGACACGATCATCATCCTTTTGTACTATCAGGAGATCAAGGATATGGCCTCGGGAATGAGTAGGATCTGCAACTAATTGTTTCAGTCCACCGGAGTCGAGGAGATCACAAAAAGCCTTGGTGTCCGGTTTCGTAAGGTCGTCCACATGGATGTTGAAATCACCACAGATAACAACATGGCTTTTCAGCAAATTCACGGTCTCAAGAAGCTTAGAGAATTCTGATGAAAAACTGTTTGGGGTGAGGCGCGTAAGTGTTCCTGGTGGCCTGTAGATAACAAACATTGA
>CALNVZ010003425.1:20773243-20814012 GCA_940671915.1 Paracentrotus lividus | reverse complement strand
TATAAACCCTCACAAAAAAATTCGCAAATCGACTTGGGCCATATAACTTTTCAGTCTTATCTATTCCTGATATCATACCTTTAAAATTTCCCCATGGGATCTTATAATATTTATCATGACTTCATGCAAGATACAAATATGGAGAAAAGTAAAGTCAATTGTTGTAAATGCATTTATGATACATTGAAGTTCAACACTGGATTTTAGGTCAACTTGGGAATTTTCTCATTTTATTAATTTCCATTGTCAGTGATTATTCCTCCTTGTTATACCTATTTTCATGGAGTTCATGGCCCTTTTGTGTTCCAAACAGACCCCCCCTCAAATAAAACAGAATCAAACATTGGGAACAAAAAAAGCGAAAAAGATAATTTCGTTTTAAATCTGTAACACAACTGAACCTTATACATTTTAATGAGGGATAATCAATGTCAATTTTATAGCATTAAAAAGTTCTATTTATTCTTCTTTTATATACCATTTGCAATATAACTTAATGTGAATGCACATAACTCACGAAGATAATGCAAGTAAAAAGTGAAAAATGCGATAAAGCATTTATGCTCCGACAGAAATAATTACCACAATACTTCAATTGTGCAACATAACTCTGATTGTTCCTAACATCATTTCGTCCATGCGAAACACACATATCGTCACAATAGGGGTCATGAAAACGAGAATAAACTACATCTGGACACATGCTTAATTAAATTCAAATAAAAATTAGAAAACAATACCTCTAAAGTTATCAAATCGCCTAAAGTCCGAGTTGCGTGAACATTCTGCTTCATAAAGCATTCTGCAATCATTTGAATTTTACTTTTCTCCTATTCTATATTCTGTGCACTGAAGATGATCATATGATCCATTAACTAAGTTAGGATTTCAATATAAAGAGATCATATAAATTATTCTTATCCACTGGTGTAGATAGCAAAGGAATAATACTTAATCAGCCGTACGATAAAATTTAATTCAGCGGCCCAAAGCTCTATCTGCGAAAACTTTTGAGCGCGGTGTCATCTCAACCTCATGTATCTTGATTCACTCTCGACTTAATATAGTTCCCATGGAAGTTACATGTGAGGAAATCTTTCTCAACGACTCTGCCACTACACCTCAAAAATACCTTGTGCACTGTGAAACCTCCTCTAATGTATAAATGTGTCATACACTTAGAAACTTCATTACACTATTGTATTGATACTACATTAATTCATATGTTTATATGAATGCAAGATTTTGTAACTATTGTATCATAGGTTTAAGAATATTGCAACTCGATTCCCCTCTATTTCAGCTTATACTGGTATAAGCAACCCCGGCTCCATGAGTAGATGTATTGAACGCCTGTTCTTTAATTAATCTCAATCTGATATGTGAAAATCTACTACAAACTTTACTTCATGCAGCATACTTGTACATTACATCTAGTGACTCGACAAAAGAGCTTTTGTATAACTCTACTAGTCCTACTGTATCTGAAAAGCTCAATTTTGCTAGAGTTTATAGAAGTACACTAGAAATATTTGATACATTTTATGCTCAGGCATGTGGTAGTGCTTATTGGCGTTTTATAGTGAGTATTGTCACAAGTTAAATGCATATTTACCAAAAAACAGCCACGTTCTTTTCTTTTGAGCTTGATAATTATTTTCAAAATTCATGGATGTCAACTTTCTTCTGTTACAGAAAGCCACATATTGTTTGATTATCAGATCTTTATTCTATTCTCCTTGATCAGTCTCTGAGTCTGGAAGGGACCTTCAGACACAGAACCATCGTTTCTCCTCTTGGTATGCTGGCTTCTACACCAGGAGTGACTTCACCAAGTACTGTGTGGCATTCCGACAGCACAGCCCCTGACAGTTAGAAGCTTATGTGACACCGCAGAGAGCGATGGCCTGTGAGGACCCCTTTGATCTGAGCACAACCGAGAGGAGCGAGCCTCCAGAAAAGTAACATAAGAGATGTATGATGAATTTAAATGTAAATTAAATATAGACCCCTTTATCTGGACTACCATTCCGTAGAGCAGCCTCAAGAAAAAAGTAGGACAAAAGAGGGAGCTTTATTTGAATTTAATGAATAAAGGATTTAACCTATTGATCTTTAGGCACAACTGGAGAGAGCTGCCTGTAAATAAAAATTAAGACCTGAAGTGGATTTATAGGTCCAGTATTATATGACTCTTATTAGAGGTTTTCTCATTGTCGCCAAGCTATCTCTCTCAAGTTATGATGCCTGAAAAGGTACCAACAAAAAAAAAATTTACCACTCTCGACGTTTCTGTGAGCTTTCTCACTATTTCAGGAGATGTCCTCAGAAAACTCTAACCTGAAAGAGTACTTTTTGCACCATAAACCTTCCTGCGAATCTTCTCCACACCAGTGAAACCTTTGTGTAGATACTATATCTACTTAACGACCAAGAACCCCGGTTACCTGCACAACAGTCCTCCGTAAGAAAGAAGCTCTCTGAAGAAACAATTAGTCTGAGGGTCATCATTTCCATCGTATGATAAGTTATTCTTATTTAAGAAAAGAGAGCAAACTCAGGTACTCATTTTCAAATTCCATGAAAAAAAGTTCACAATTCAAAATCACTATTGCAGCCTGGCTCGTTGAGTATACCGTATCTCTTGAGAGGCTAAACTTCTTCTATTATATATCATCCAAGTATGCGGGCCTTGACGTACATGGTGAGTGTATCTATCCGAGTCGTTAAATTATCTTCCGTTGCATCTACATCATCCAAGTTACGCATGCAAGAGAACTGTTTCGCACTCGTAGAATCCCAGGGACATAAGGATATTCAGTGTGTAATATTTCATAATGACAAGATTTGATCATGGTAAAATATGCGGGTTACTATTTTCATGTAGTACTGTCCCTAATGTTATGCACAAGCTGATTGCAACTTGCATCGGTTCTTCGACCCGGGCGCCTATTACATGTCTATTAGTCAATTCCCTTATTAGGTCATAAGTCATTCCATTCCACTCGTCTAGGTCAATCACTACAGGGATTCAGTCTTGGTTTGATCCTGACATGACAACTCATTCCCGGAGCCTATCTACATTTACTTCTTTCCACCAGGTAAAAAATGGTACCAAAAGTACATATGCGGCTAGTAGACCGAGTAATGTGTTACTATTCACAGATGTGATGACCTAGCGCGTATCAAACAGCCAGCTTTATCAC
The DNA here is from genome assembly GCA_940671915.1 of Paracentrotus lividus. Classification (NCBI taxonomy): domain Eukaryota; kingdom Metazoa; phylum Echinodermata; class Echinoidea; order Camarodonta; family Echinidae; genus Paracentrotus; species Paracentrotus lividus. Next base: position 20,810,806 of record CALNVZ010003425.1, on the reverse strand, counting down.
AAACATACTGTAAATTTAGCAGATGATAAAATATTTTAATTTTGTTGCTATAACATGTACTATCACTTCTTTACTTCACGACCTCTTCTTGTATATACAAATCTCTGTTCTGATATGAATTACTACTTTTCTTACGTACCTTTAGGCTTGACATTGTATTCAATGAATTTTATGTTCAACTGTAAGTGTTATTTTCGCAGTACTTTATTTTCGCGAATTTCGCGGATCGTCATCGCGAATCCACTTCAAACAGTCTATTAATAGCTAATTAATCATTCCCAAAACGCGAAACTTTGTCTCGCGAATTCCCAACTAGTCTCAAAAGCGTGAAAATAATGGTTAAGTATTTGTGCCAATTCTTGAATATAATTTCATTTTGTTTGTCTTCTGAAGAACACTTCTTAACTTGGAGGTCTCGAGTGGGGGACACCGCCCAACGGACCGAGGCTGCGTAATCATTGGAAGATTGGAACTTAAGACTGTCCCATAAGGAGGGGTGACGAAGAGCAAGAGAAGAAACAGGGAAGGATGAGACAGCACACAAAGTGTATCAGTGATGTCTTTAAAATCACAAAGACTAGTGACAAAATAGTGCATATCCATTTATGTTCATATTCGATCTTCATGAAAGGCAATAAATTTCCTAAAGGGCATGCGGTAAATTTCCTAAAGAGGAAAATGAGGGGTAGACAAAGTTTTTTTTAAAGAATGAGTTGGTTCAGCTCAGTCCATCCTCAAGCCTCACTCACATGTACGCTAGTGTAAGAAGTATCCTTTTTTGCAAATCACCAGTTTTATCAAAATAAGCAAAGCGATCAAGACTGTAAATAGGTCCAGGCACATTATAATTTTGGGTAACATTTGGTTAATAAAAAAAAAAATGAGTTCTAGGTTGGTCAGAACGCGCAAAAGACCCTTATCAAGGCGATTCTTGTCGTCCATGCAAAACCTTTAATGGCAGTAGCGTATTATCACCTATTCCTGGGTTGATCTATGCTTTCTGCATGCGTAATTGTTAACTGGAATCTATGTGTCGGCTTCTTTCTACGTGAAATGGTTTTAATTCAATTTAATCCAGCCAGCTCCAACCAGTGTATTCTATTTGTAATCTGACTCAAGCGACATCGTAGCAAAGTCACATATGTTCTTTATTTCTGTGATAACCCTAATAACCATACCTCATTATATTGGATAGTTGGAGCAGTTAAAGACTATGCTTTTGGGGGTGCTGCATTAGCCTAATTATAGTTTATTGTGTAAAATGATTAAATTTCTGATATACATGTTATTGATTATTTTGCTTTATAATAATCATCTCATCATGATCGCCAATAACAGGTATCTTCTATTGTCTCTTTCTCCTTTCATACAGAACATTATCAATTACATTATTTCCTTAATATTTGAACCAAATGACTATCCACACTGAAGTAGTTTAAACGTATCCTCTGAATCTATAGTAGTTCTATCGCCAATCATGTTAGTCACCGTGAGCAAAATATAGAGTTAATGCTTTATCTCATGTGATCTAAATCCTTATGGATTATTGTCATTTTGTTAATTCGCACAATCATCTGCGCGGCACTGCAGAAGGGGACAAATCGATGTTGTGCGCGTTTGCACATTCATCACGCTTGTCTCTTGCTAGGTGACTATTTATTTATATATACCTTTTATAGTAATCTTAATATCTGTCTTTCTGATTGGTGACAGTCATATTTGACCTATGTTCGCATAACTTACTTTCCTGTTTTACCGGTTCAATAGTAACATTTTCAGTCACTTTTGCCCTGGGCTATGGCATCCCCATTTGTTACGGCAGGCTTCGCGCATTGGTCTTATTCCATACTATTGGCCGATTTGTCAAATTTTAAACATACTCCCTTACCTTCTTATGCTAAACGGCTTGCCGCGCTGTTTAGACAAATTCGTTGTCCCCATAGAACGATCCCAGATTTTAGTGAGCGTTATAGCTGGCGAGCACAGGCTCAACTTGAATAACTTTCATGACTCTAGGACTCATGTTATGATCTAAGTTAGCCTATTAAGAATAAGATGTAGGATCACTTAGACTTGTTCTAGCAAAATTTGGGATCCATGTTGGTGTTTTTATCGGCATATAAATATATATGACTCTTATTTTCGACATGTCGTTCTAGACTCTCTCGAATCCCTATCTGCCAACCCCGACCTGCTCTTGTTATAGCAGATGCGAGAGATCCCTGAGCAGATTCGTAAAACGGACCCAATTGTCCAAAGCATCAAAATCCTTATATCTATGGGCCCTCCCCACTAGCTAAAACCATATAGCAACAGGCGTAAATTGCGTGCGTGACAAAAGTCGCCTCATATTGGGCTGTCGGGTCTCGTTCTGAATAAGCAAATATTAAATAATACTAAAATTTTTAGTCACCTTTTGAAACCACTTGTGAGGATTGGTTCTATGTCTGAAGTATCAAGTGCCATATCCTGAGTTCATCATGAAGCAGTTTCTGCTAAACTAGTTAAATCCCACAGTGTGCTGACTTGTCTGCCTTTGACTTATTATTGATAACACTATTTGATTGTCCACTATGATTTTCTTTCTGGACCCATACAGGATCAATGAACCTGTTATGATTCAATGAAATTCATATGATATGGACATCCAGTTTCTTATACATTAATGTGCTATCTGCAAGTTTGTTCATCAACAAAATTTCTTATGAAAAAGATGCGTTACTGACATAATAAACAATTCTTTTATTTTTCCATGATTCAGGCTGCCAACAATCGCAGAAGGATAAACCATCCAGGTTAGAAAGAAGGAACGTCTAACCACGGCAAAAACGAAGGATGTTTCGGTAGACGAGTGCACGTTCAACTCACTTAAATTCCCGAAACTCCTGTCAGAAAACAGTACGTTGTGTCAAAAGACATGCTGCAGAAAAATATGCGGTCAAACAGGAAAGTCAAGAACAGCTCCTCTTCTCCACCAGAGGAGAGCTGTGAGTCGAGAAGGTTATAAATTGTAAAACATTCAAATTTTCCCCATGTATTTTTAATCGGGATATTCTATATGTACACCTCATTTCTTATTGTCGGAGGTGGCCATTAGTATTCATTTTAAGTGCTCGACAACCGAAAATCTGTATGCTATCACTTTTCTTTAAAATTCCTTGGAGTTAATGTCTTATACAGTGCTTGATGCCAGTTTTTTCACTGTACACTTCGGAATTTGAAAAATTTAAATGGAAGTTCACCCAGAATTTATTGTTTAAAAATGCAGAAAAATACAAAGAAAATATGAATGAAAGTTTGAAAAAATCGACCAAAAAATAGCGTAATTATGAACATTAAAATGATTCGTGACGTCAGTGCGAGCAGCTCTCCCATGTGTTGTGTATTAAACCCAAAATTGCTTTTTTCATTGGTTCCTTGATAAGGAATTGGTCATTTGATAGAGGCAGTATATTAACGTTATAGTAAATAGTGGTAGTATTACGAGTTTGATTGTGAAATAGTCACGTGTCATTCACTGTTTTGTTATACTGAACGGTCTTTTGTTTATTGAATTTTATCTGCTGTTAATGCAATGCGAAATCGATTCTGTGTTGCGGTAGCGCGTAATACAGTAAAATGGGCGTCACAAACAATAGAACGCGGAGCAGACCAATACGTCACAATGCTTATTATTAGGCACAAAATTGGAAAACATTGAAAGATAAACCAAGATAGGCCAAGTCAATATCAGGACGTTAACTATAATAAAAGTGCATGCATCTTATTAATGCAACATTATACGACTATGTGAACCTCCAAATACTAAATTATCCTCTAGCAATCGTTCAATCGTCAGGCCTCGTGAAATAAATGTCCCTGGATAATTAGATTGTGCACATATCTAGTATGTTGATCGTAGAGCGGCACTATTTATATAATGTCTGATGATGTATCGACCGCACACGTGAAATAATTAATTTCTCCTAAAACAGACACCTTTTGGAATTTCACACATACAACACATAGGACAGAATCTTCGCAGTACGTCACAAAATCAAAACTTATATCATAACTTCGTTTTTTTGTCGATTCTCCAAACCATTCACTAACTTTTCTTCTATTTTTCTGCATTCTAGACCAATTTAATCGGCAACTTTCCCTATGCACAAAAGGCTCTTTGATCCAAAATCCATGAATATTTCTGCTTTACACATATTCTTGGTGGAATGATCATGTACAGTTCAGTGAGATCAAATGGATCAATATTACATATCAATTTCTATCATTTCATGTCAGTATTTCCAGATGTTTTATTCGTGCGTTGACATCATCTTTTTATATCACAAACTCAATCACTTATAAGCCCATGACTTGCCTCAATCTATGTGACAGTTGATGAATGATCTTAGTTACAAAACAATTCATTGATTAATTTAAAGACTTATTCATACATTGAGCAAACAAAACAATAGCATTGTACCACTTCGTCTTCATCTCGAGAGGCTTGCCAAATTTTGAGACGTTTGCTAGTCTGCTCTCTTTCTTGTAGGATAAATCCACTCTTGATCAAAAAGCTTACTTAAACCATTGCTAACTTAATGAGCCTATATGGCTCACTCCAATGCATTACATACTTTATAATCATACTCACGTCATAATGAGTTATTACTCTCTTTCATAAGAATGTATTTTTGGTTTTAATATATATTTGGACATGCATTTTCGTAATCATATTTCTAATAACCTTCTGAAAATTAGCAAACATGATAACCTATTTCACGAATATATGATTTCATTAAATCCTACATACTGTTAAAGCAACTCAACTGAACAAAAAGGCTATTAGACGTTTCTTTGAAAGCTCTAGTTTCAAAAGCAAACCTTTATATTTTTCAAGATTCTTATAACAATGCTATAAAACACAATTCTCTTCTTCAAAAATAAAAATGGTTTTCATACAATAAATATTTTCTATGCACTAGCTTCAGAATTTCTAATTTGGAGTAACATTCAGTTTCCAATAATAATGCTGAAAATCTTCCATTGATATAATCATAACTCGATTTTTTAGAGCGAAAAAGCTTGAAACATTTATTCAAACAAAGGCTAATGCTCAAAATTCTTTCCTGATATGAGGGCCTCTGGTTGTAAGGTTAACTTATCATATGTTCATTCATAATTGATCCTTCTTTTCATTTCTTGTCTCTTGGTGCATAAACTCTAAACTTCTCATTTCATCTCACCTTCTATCTATACAGAAACCAAGTTAGCATGATCTGACCCTCAACCCTTATCCCCCCGGTCCCTTCAGTATCTCGCAGTAACGAGAGGTAGAAAGATTAATCTCGAAGGGCGGAAGCAGTTATGGTACTCAAGGCGAGGTTGTTCTTAGAAGTAGAGGGAAGACAGAGAACAGATCCTTGAAGGTAGGGCTTGAGGGGATAGAATTAGACGAAAGAGAAAGCTAACTCTTCAAGGACAATAGAGCAGCAGCCTCGTCCTCTGTCGCAGCAGATGTAATGCAAAAAGAATTATCCGGGCAATCAGCTAATTCAGAATCATGGTGTTTCAGCAGGAAGCAGTCATGTAATAATCCAGTGGCCCCCCCCGAAATCCATTACCCCCTCCAGACCATGGAGTGTGGACCCCTCAATGCCCGCCCATGGCCCAATCGGGGTTCAGAACCTCCCCTGCACGGCCATCATGGTTTCACTATGCCTCCTGAAAGCTATGTTCAAGTTGCTTATTACGCGTTCACATGACAAGTTAAGCTCTCGACTGCCCAGTCCAACTCAGACAGATAGACGTAACCATACAGACACCAGAATCATTAAACGGATACCAGACTCCTCCCAGTCTGATTCAGATCTGACCTAATCTGACTTCTGTCTTTTTCAATCCCCACGACCCCAGGAAATTTCAGAAGACTTACCACTCTTTACGCAGTATACACTGTATCTGAATGACTCAAGACACACTCCACACACTCCTAGAGCTAAATCACCAATTTTGGACTTCTCTGAATGATTGAAACTACTAGACATATTTCACAACAGACTGACTCAAAATAATACCAGAGATGACTCTCGAACGTCTTACATGAGACTATCAAACAGAGTTGGATTGCACTCATGGCATGGTAGTTGCTCATTGTACCCAGTTGAACCCAGTGACCGCTCAGACCAATACAGTGATTGTATCTGTCTTAACATTTTTCGTACCGATTGATGCCACATCAATAGTTCTAATTCTGTATTTGTCATTTTTTTAAAAATATTTTTTGCAATGACATTTAATTCATCTAACACGTATATGCCTTCAGTAGTTCTATAACTCAAAATATTAAACTGAACCTTGTGCGGTTTTTGAATTACTCGTCAGCAGTCATACAATTGTAATTCACATCCACTCATGATATTCTACTGAAACATTGAAAGATATAGTCACTTATTCTACTATAACTAACACCATATTAATAAGAAACCATGCTTGCAGTTGTGACACATTTTTCAACTGAATTTCAGTTGTCCTTTCAAGTTACGTGTACATAATGTCAGGCTGCTCGGCTAAACCACTTATAAGTCAGTAATGTCCTATTTGTTTATTTCTGGAATTAAGATGCTTCAATACATGACTGTTTAACACTCTGTATGAGAACCTTAAACATATCTCTCCAGGCTTGCAATTAGAGGTTTATTTTCTTGAATAAATCGTTCAAGTCACATAGTCGGATTCATTCTCAGCAAATCTCTATATAATTTGTTTGCACACTACTCTTTTTCCCCTTTGTAAATCCATGATATACCACAGCCAAAAGTACAACGAAACCACCTCAACACAACAGCAACAACAACACACTAGCGACCAATTCACGCGCAACACACACTTTGGCAGCCTTGTTCAGGTTATGGGGAATCTCCAAGCAAGGGGACTAACAGTCCCATTATTTAAATCCCAGTTTTATAGTATTTACCATATTAGCATCTTTCTTTTTCTAAATAGATTTTCAATAAGGTGTCATATTAACATAAACCAATATAGACCATTCGAATCGATGCTTTTTTAAAAACAAAAATAATTTTAATGTTTCCATGAAATGCCAGAAAGAAAATATGACGTAGGTCTAAAGAAAATTGATCAAAAAATAGCGAATATGAATATTTTAAATTCATGATCCGGTCATCATGCTGCGGACTGGTTCTCAATGTTTATATGTAACTATTGAATAAAGTTATTTCAGAGAAAACATATCAATTTATTCACTGCGTAACATTCACACATGTTCATAACACCTCTATCACATTAACCCATCATCCTTATCAAGAACCATAAAACAACAGGAGAGACTGTGCATGTGTCAAGTCAAAGTTTTAAAAATTATAACTTCACTGTTTCTGGTCGTTCTTCAACTCATATATTGTTGCATTTCGATTTTTCAAACCAATATTACAGGGAACTTTCCCTCTTAAGGACTTGTGATAATGAAAAGAATTACATTAACCATAAAATTAAATTGGTAAGTTGTTTCTCTCCCTCTTTTCCAGATGGAAAATGGTTTGTGAAGACACACCCCTGGAATATCGATCACATCAACAACGACTAGTGTCTATTTATAATCCATTCACGATAAAGAATGTGCAGAATATATCTCTTTATACCGTATCCAAATTCATCCTTTCATTATTATAGTCAAGGTACTTAGTACACTGTTGATTGTTCGCATATTATTACTCACATTATACATTATAAATTATACAAACAAGTAAATAACATAGACAATATCACTGCAACCTGAAATCGAATAGAACATTAGTCCCTAATTATTCTTCTATATGCTAAAGTTTTTTTTTCATCTGGCTAATTTATTTGTGCTTTTCAATTGATGTTAAGATTTTTCTACCATCACTTTATAACAATAGTAGATTTTTATTTCCTTTACCCTTGTATCTTCATCATTAACAGTATAATCCATCAATACAATGTCTTATCACCTAGCCACCCAGTCTCTTTGTAGACCACTACAACTCCTAGCAAGTGCAGACGCTGCATGAATTAACGCATGTAAATAGCAGCAACAGCGACAGACTCCTCCAGTGCCTCCAGACTAAGTTCTATGAACAGATAGAGCACTCAGGCATGCCAGTTTTCCACATAACATGTCACCTCGCATCAGGCCTCAACGCCCTCCGCCCACAACCAGTCCGCAGACCATGTCCTCGACCCCACACAACAGCAAAGCTCGGCAGCAACTGATCCGCAGCAATCCAGCTCATGTCAGTTTCCCATCCAGAAGGTTATGCGGCCGTAGCAGTGGCAGAGTGCGAGTGAGCTAGGAGAAGACCAGGCAGCAAGCTTGACCTGTGCTCGCAAGCCATACCATACTAACATGCTCTTCTCTGTGGCGTGAACGTACATCCGGGTAGCCGCCAGATGCAGCTGCTCGTGCATTATTCTACTCACTGAGCTGCATCTGCCTTTCTCTCTGACCTATGGTTATTCAATGATGCACTCACTCCTGCAGCTTCCGCCTAACCTCCTGCACGTCCAGGTTCCTCCCCCCGCCACTGTTCAGATTTGGACACAACCCGTTTGGTTCCTTCGGTGTCCTGTCATCATGAGTCCATGGCAAGCCGTAGTATGCTGTCAGTCCCCCACACCACCCTCACAAACAACACCAACACAAGGCTGGCCAACAACCCAACACCAGCCAAGGTGCTAATCAACATGAGCCGACAGTGCAGCAGCAGCTCTCACAACAACATGCCGACCTACGTTGCTAGGTTATCTATGTCTGGTCTTGTCTCATGTCTCAGCTGTGTGCCTTAGGGCACTAGTCAGTCAGCAAGCATTGTTCTCACATCTAATAGACAACTTTAAGTATCTAATCTCTCTTGATTTAGTTCCGCCATAATCACACATTTGTGAATTGGTATCTGTCAAGTCTGTCAAGTTCTTTCTTTTGGCGCAAGAAAACGACATCACAATTTGCCTTCATACGTTTGATGCTGGGATGAGGCACTGATCACTTCATATCTCTGTTCAGCAATTAACGCATTAAAAGTTTACATATTCTGTCATGTAAATGAGCCCAAATCTGATTTATATAATTTAATCTATGACAAATGTCTTCGGCCTATGCCAAAGGCTACCGTTAGATTGTACATTATGAATGGGCTTTAAAATGCTAGCCCTGATCGTGGGCCGCGTGTGTTTAAAGGTAACAACCTACGTAAGATTGATTGCATTTGTTACTTATTCCTTAAGAGATCAAATGTGTCAGCGATAGTAACCAAGCATTTTCTTTTGTTGGTTGCCTTGACAGAGTCCTCTTCCAAACAGTCCTCCGGTCTCAATCCTAACCTCCACTCCAGCCACACCAACAAAAAAAAACCACCTCCCAACACACGCCAATCCCTGCCCGCACACCACAAATGGCCTGCCATTCCAGCAAACTCAGTGTCCCGGATATGGCAGATGCAGCCGATCAGCATCGCTATCAGAACATCATATGCAATTCATACCACCGCACGGTAGGCTGCCATTATGAGCGTCCCGGCCAACATCCGCCGAATCGTGATCTCAAGCATCGATTCGCCTCACCAAACAATGAATAGGATAGGTTTAGCATGTTAACAATCATGTAGGGACTTGTACAATAAAATTTGAAAACTCCAATGGCAAATCTAATTTCTATATAATATCCCTAGCTATGATATTGAATAGCATTTGTAGAAGTTTGTAAAAAAATTCACTGGTAAATAGATTTGTGCCATTTAATAGGATCTAAGTCAACTGCCGAAGCAAATATGTGGTATCCTGACATGAAATGCTCCATAAATAAATTGCGCAGAAAAAGGTGAAAACAAAAAATGACGGAGATATTTTACGCGCTATCTAATGAGTCTCTAGCATGTATTGTGGCCTGATGTTTTATATTATTTGCATAACCGCCAATTGAAAATCATCAGCGCAGGTAGAGCATTTATAAGAGACCAATCGGCTCTAGCAGTGTTGGGTATTTAATGAATTAAATTTTAAAGATTTTAATTTGTAGATAAGGTTTTATAGATGCGTCTTCTCGCGGACAGAATTCATGTTGTGAAACGCTGTTTTGGCCATTTCTTATTGGCAGTAGTATTTGAAATACCTCCACGGCGTGTAACACCCATACAGCCCGCGGGGAATACAGAAAGCAGAGAAGTAATATAAGACAGAAAGGAGGATCAAAGAGAGAGCAATTTATTGAGAATGTGGCAGAAAGGGGGTTTTCGAAAATGAAATGGCAAAGCCAAATTCCGTTTTTCATCCTTCCTGACTGAAACAGAAAAACGAATTATCCATATGTACCTTGATTCATATGCCGCCTCCATTCTTTCCTCTCCTTGGTAGCTTAATCAAGCAGTAGCCCTGAAGGGTGTTTTGAATAGTTGCGATGGTTGGGCTGTCTCGTTGATCTCTTCACAACCAAGCTTCCGTGATGGCGAGAATATAAAGTTTTTCAGATATAACAAAGTAGACGCTACTCGTATGGATATGTTCCATATCATAGCACGTGACGTTATATATAAGAAGCATATATATTGATAGATTGTGTAAGTAGGAGCTATGCAGGTATCTATATAGTGTATAATAGACGTTCCAAGTTGGATCTACCTATATTAGATGGATGTTATGAGTAATCTAATATATATCGTCTTTCTAGGGTGTGAACAGTGGTGATGCGACTATATGGGTACTTGAAATGACACTTCGTCTGGACTGGTTGGTTTGACAGAAACAAACCCAAGATCCTCCGAAAACATGATAGACATCATGTTTGAATGTCTGCACTTTTCTGGACCTGATTACTTAGGCACTTCAAGTTCAAAAGAGCTATGGGGAGCTAGGCTCCTGGTATATCATGGCCACATCACAGTTCAAAATTATAAACCGATGTAAGTATTGATGCAGCCAAGTGGTTGGCTCTAAATCAGTGCATGGGCTGTGCCAATATATATTACGGACAGATAGAGAATAAGGCAGGGCGTAGGTGTGTCCAGAGTCATATCTCGACCATGTGAGTAGAGGCGAGGCTCAAGTTTAGCACTCCTGAAAAGGCAGGCCAAGTATACAAAAGAGGATTGCTAATGCTGGTCCAGAATAGAACATAATGACAGAGGATTAGTAACTGTCCAACAATAGTTAACCAGTTCCATCATGGCATGGCATGTGTAAAATGAGGGGTTCAGATGTTGAACTCAAGAGCCTGTAATTTACACCAATGAAATATGAATGTTCCCCTCATACATATAATGCTACAATCATTGTAGCATTTGCAAACTCAAATAATGTTCCTGCAGATATCTGGTGATTGTTAGAGCACACGTAAAACAACAACATGTTGATTATAAGGATAACGAATGTAATACGAAGAATTATCCTTAGAATTAAGAGCAAGATTTGAGTGAACTTAACTGCGCACATCAATCAATACTCTACAACATTCAATATTACTACTGATCTCAACTTTGTCGCGCGAGACTCTCCGACGCTCCGCCAGAAGGCCTCGCGATGTTTTACGACTTTTGGGAATTCTCGAAATCTTCTCTAGTAGTCTCCAAATGTCCGTGTTTCCGACGGAAAGAATGTATCGGGAGAGTACGGAAAAGTAAGTATTTGGTCTCGGCGAAGAGAAAAAAAAGAAAAAAAAAATATAAGATCGCAGAAGTCTCCGACAAGAAGTCCGACAAGTAAAAATGATAATTGCTTTTAATTTGGCGGCATGTAGGTCACAGATACTTTTTTTCTATAGGGGTTCACATTTTTTTATTAGCACGTAAAGTCACCATTGCTTCATTTTTCGGAAGAGTGACGTTTCTTGGACAGAACGTTGATTTGATATTGAAACTCGAACTGTCCTAAAAATAGACTGGATTTGGTATCAAAACATTATAAGTTTGTGCAGTATTTATCGTCCATAGTGTTCTTACAGATAAAAGCATTTTTCATCAAGTGATGTCTAACTATGCATAAAACCACCGATTTCGGAGAGGACATTTTTTGACAGAACTGGCACCCCATTTTTGGTTAATGGTCACAAAAAATCATATTAACTCTAGCTTCTGGGGTTTTCAGTTTTTAAACAATCGCATTTCAGTAGTCAATTCTGATTGGAAAAGCAAGCCGAATGATTGCTTATAATCAAAATGGGCAGGCTCAAAATCAGAAAAAAAATAAAATGAGACAGTAGTTTTGCCCTAAAATGCCATATAATGGTCAATTTTTAGAAGTAAATGTGTATTTCAATAATTTGTTTTTCTCTTGTATGTTGCTCTAACAGTGCCCAATAGCTTGTCATCGTAGATTTGAAATTACCATACCTCTATTTCTTTTTATGGTGCAACAGAAGGCCATTTTTGGACGGTGTACCCTGATCGCAAAACAACCCTTAATATATTGAAACTGTTCTCGCGTTCACTTCTCGGGACCCTGGTTATATTTTGGATATTCCCCCAACCATTCCCAGGGAATGAACGATAAAAATTAGTTTGCCACTCCCATGCCCATTTTTGCATTTTCCCCTCTATCTTGGGGCTCCATTTTGTTTATTCTGCTGACGTCCCACCGTCCCGCGAAACGCGTCTGAAGTGTAGGGTTGTTATTGTTCTTTACGTTTAATGAAACAGTCCTTGGTATCTTTTCTATGGAAGGGGTTTAAGTAAAAAGTTCGATTCGTGAAAAAAATTGAAATATTTAACGTTACCTTTATGGTCAAAACAATATAAATAAAAAAACAAATAACCCTGACCCATTTATCGTTATTATTTTCCCCCAAAAAATTGTTTCAGCTTTTATACAATGACAAGGTTGAAAATAGTAATAGTCTTCTTTTTATTTATGATATATGTTTGTCTGATTCATTTTTTGGGTGGAAAATAGAAATTTCTAAGTTGTAAAAATGAATAAAATTAACTTGAACCCCGATCCAAATAAACTTTGGCCTATCCACAAGACAACAAATCTTAGTCTGTGACAATAAAAATATATTCCATGTAAAGAGCAAAAGCAACCCTATACCTCATGGGGTAGGACTGAGGGGGCCTTTGTCAGCACGGAAAAAAAGCCCCCCCCAAATGTAAGAAAATGGCAAGAATTTACATTGTGGGGTTGCCCAAAAAATACGCGGAAATGTCTGAGGGAACGTCCAAGGTATAGCGAGGGTACTGAAGAGTGAAAACGGGGATAAACACATTTTAAAAATTAAAGTTGGAGCAAAATGATGTGACTAGAAAAAGATATATATGAGGAACAGTGTTTGTTTAATATGGCCGAGTCATTCTCCCAGCATTTGTTGATACCCTTTTCAATTGGATATTTGGATATAATACTCCAAGATCTCACTTGTGCCAAGTGGCTGGGTGACGAATACATATCTGAGATTTTATCTCGGTACCCTCCGTCCCATCTGTGTTACTTCTGAGTAAAACGCACTTGTTATCAGTATTTTCTTCACACGTCTATGGAAAAGTGATATTAGAAAATGTACTTTCTAATGGTTGCTTTTAAAATTGGGGTGACCATTTTTTTTTTCAAAGAAAGGTACCTACCTGAATAATGGTGTTATTAATATTAAACTCAAATTTTAATTTGGAATAGAGCTCACTTGTGCGCACACACAGGCAAAAATTCCCAAGCACACATCCACATAAAACTACACACGCTTACATACATAAAAACGTCCCCCCAACATACGTCTAATTAAATTAATTACTATGATCATATCCGAACCCCGTGTAAAATCTCTCAAGAATTCCTGTTGTTGCTTTGGATAAAAGGGCTACTCCCCTTAAACCTGCCTACATGCAGGCGCTTTTGAATACTGTTGGGGTAAATAAAATCAAGACAGCTTGTGTACAAACAAAGATGAACAAACCATAATCATACGTTATAATAAATAATTTGGTTCGTGTTGATATAATACATGTTTTGTACGCTTGAGTGAAAGGGTTTGAACTTGTTAAATAGGTAGGTCATTCATAAATATGATACCGATTTCATTCAGCCTCAACTCCACAACAACATGATGGTATTTACAGGGCATACGAGCGAATAGCTGGTACGTGAGTAAGTCAACTTTTGAGCAAGATCGTCTGCAGAATTATTGCCTTCTCATCTGCTGTCAAAGGGTTCAGTTTGACGTGGTCATTTTTGAGACAACAAGGGTGAGTAGATTAAACATGCATTTTGACATACAATTTTTGGGTAAATATAATTAACATCATTGGTCAATTCAAATAATCAAGGACAAATTTATTTTAAATGAAGGTAGAAAAGATTGCCAATTTGCACTAGAAATATGTTATTTTCTTTATTGTTCTGGCGCGGTATACGAACTTATCCTTAGTATCATCCCTATGTTGTGTTCTTTTAATTATCAGGCCTAATGTCCAATTGGGTCGATGGTCATTTGGTCTTATTAAATCAGTTTTGTCTCATTTCGAAATGAGCATTTGGTCTCTTACCAGTTTGTTAGAATAATTAACCATGTGCCATGTGGTGTCAGACTCATTAGACGGAATATCATAGTACAGAATGGGAATTACAGTAGCCGACGCAGCCATATTTCATACAATGGATTTATCGGGCCCATGCTCAAACATAATAGAGCCGCCATTGTCCCCGGACAATTGGGCCCCCGAAATGCATTCAATTCGATTTTCTTGGATCCGCGCCTGAATTAGACAACATGTTAAACAGGTAAAGTGGCAATTCGAGCAAAAGGTAACATGTTATTTTGTATATATATACAGCGTGTCCAACAAAAAAAGCTAATGGAACTCTAGATGGGTATAATATTAAAATCACATTATATTGTTTATATCTTTACACCTGTAAAATGCAATTCGTTTTCTACAACTGAATTAAATTTTATGTGATATGGTCCAATTAATAATCACAAAGATACGAGCATTATTACATTACACATCACCTCTCCATCCAAGTTTTGTCAGGTTCGGCTGACAAGGTTTGTTACAGTATCAGGTGCAAATTATATCTATTCACGTTCAGCCACGGGCGTATTAAAAATCCCCAAGGAATTTCTTTTGTTCAGGACTTTGGTATGTCCTATTCATTCATCCCCCTCTGATGAATACAAACATGTAAATTTATCCAGTCATGGAAAAAATGGCCAATAATAATGATGATAATAAAACAAAGAGTGCATAGATGAAGTATTTCGGGATATTATTTAAGGCGCCTTCTCCATTCAAAAGGTATCAGTTTCCAGCGTCCTTTGTTCCAAACGCCGTTTTATCGTTTTTTTTAATAGAATCCCGAAATCTAAATACGGCTTAAGCATGTTAAAAGCTGAAAGCCGGATGTTTTCCTTGATGGAACAGGAACCCGCTGAAAATTGACCCCTTTTGAATGGAGAAGGCGCTTTTCCAAATTTTTGTTTCAGTTAATGTATGATATATTTGTAATAAAAAATGCTAAAAACAAATTAGGGCCCCAAATCTTTTTATATTCTAACTAAAATATGTTACTATTTCACCCTATTATGGTGGATTGCATTTTTGGAATCTACAGGAAAATGTATACTTTTGTAGGGATAGAGTAATATTTTAAACGTTATGACACTTTGATTCTGATAGGTGCACTTTTTTTTAGATTTAGATGGTGTAACACAAAAGGGGGCGAGTTCAAAACGCATGACCAGATACAAACTAGAAAAAAAAATTACGTAACTTTTCAAGATGAGATGAATGGATTAAAAGAAAAGAATTAACTCATTACTTGTAGCTATTGTTAGTGTATTTTTTATGTTTGACTAAAGATATCATGTCTGATTAATGTTATCATGCCAATTTGATTTAACCTTCATTTTTTTTTAAATTTCAATTTAAGTATGGGCCCGTTGTATGGGCAGGTTGTGGCCCCAAAATCTAAAAAAAAGGAAATAAAATAAGAGTGAATGAAGACGTAATTCAACTACGTAATTTATTCAACAAAATAACGAAACTTTGATTGAGAGGTTTTCTGATGAGTGCTGAAAGAAGGCTCAAATATTTCTATGTTCAATGAACCATATCGCATACAAATTAAGCCAGTTGTGTAAAATACGTGTCAGTTTACTATTTAAAAAATATTCAGCGCTCATGAGTGATCGAGCGCTTAGAAAGTTAAAAGAGATGAACTTTATAAAGATGTTATTTAAGGCCTTCTTTTGTACATTATTTACCTACTTGCAGAGATATTATAAAGCATTATAATGTTGGTGCGTGTTCGTGTTATTCTAGAGATTTTTATGGATATATTGTGAATGTTTAAGAGCAGGATTTTGAATAATTCGTAAGTTGGATAGAGTTTTCACATTTTTGCACATTTTGGGTGAGTTTCGGTGGTTTTCAAGCAGTCTGGCCACTATTACGGCGCCGCGGCGCGCCGATATTTTGAAAACGAGCACATTGACCCCCATTTTCAGCTCATCCGGCTCGAAGAGCCAGATCACCTTATGCCGTGGCGTGGCGTCCGTCGTCCGTCGTCCACAATTTAAAAATGCTTCTTCTTCGTCAACCAGGCCATCCCTCACAAATACTCGAAAAATTACCCCTAATTTAATGGCGCGTGTGATGACGTCAAAGGATGTTAACGGAATGCTACAACATTGCAAGCATTGAATTTGCCATTTCAATTCATAACAATAGAATTCCAGCACACGGGCGGTCTATTATCCTGACATAGCAATAGCTAACGTTTTTTTCTAAAGGCGAAACCCAATCATGCCTGGCCGCAGAACTGCTGTAACATTCCATTAACATCATTTGACGTCATCAACCGCGCCATCAAATTAGGGGTAATTTTTCGAGTATTTGGGAGGGGTGGCCTGGTTGAGGTGAGAACATCTTTTTAATTGAATACTTTCTAGATGTGCAATAAAAACGCCTTAATTTGGAATATTTATTGTAGTATGTACCAAATTAGCTTTCGTTTTTGGCTATTTTATTTCTCGGTCCTGTCGGGGACTTTAAAACTTCTACACATAATTTTGAAACTCATTATGTATGCTAATTTATGAGAATTTTTTCAAAATTCACAAAATAGGCTTCTTCTTCTTCTTTATTTGTTTAAATGCTAATTTATGCGAAATTTATTCAAAAATCACCCCCAAAAAATGCTTCTCCTTCGTCATTTCAAGTCCGATTTCAATTCTGTTTGCTTTATATGATAGCACTAGGTGGGGGATAAAGAAGTTGTACTCAGAATTTTGTAACTCATCAAATATGCTAATTTATGCGAATTTTTCATAATTCACAAAATAGGCTTCTTCTTCTTTATTTGTTGACCGATTGTGATTTTTTTTTTGTTCCACCTGGTAGAGCTACATAAGGTTTACCAAACTTCTACACATAATTTAGAGAGTTTTGCCAGAAAATTATTTATGCTAATTTATGCGCATTTTCAAAATTCACATAAAATACTTCTTCTTTATTTGTTGACCGATTTTGATTTTTTTTTTTTTTTTTGTTTTTTTTTTGGTACTATCTGGTAGAATTACATGAGGTTCACCAAATTGTATACAGAATTCAGAATATTTACTAGAAAATTATTTATGCTAATTTATGCAAAATGTATTTACATATCACAAAAATTGCTTCTTCTCCTTCATTTGTTGCTTAATTTCAACTCCGTTTGCTTTATATGATAGCACTAGGTGGGGGATACAAAACTTCTACACAAAATTTTGAAACTCCTTAAGTATGGTAATTTATGCACTCTTTTCAAAATTGGCAAAAAAATGCTGAACTTCTTTATTTGTTGACCGATTGTGTTTTTGGGGGAAACCATCTGAAATAGCTACTAGTCCAGGCTAGAGACCACGTAACCTTGTTTTTTGATATATATACAATGTTTTTTGATGGTTCTTTGTCAATTTGAGGGTGCTGATTCCAAATCCGATGAGTGCCAAACGCGAAACTTTGAGCATTTTTCGCAAATCGCGAAAATTCAAAATGGCCGTCAAAATGGCCGCCAAAATGTGAAAATGAGCATTCCAAGGGTATTTCTGAGGTTGTTTTGGTGGTTTCTTGTCAATTTGAGAGTGCTGATTCCAAATCCGATGAGTGCCAGCCGCGAAACCTCGCGGATTTTACGCAAATAGCTAAAATTCAAAATGGCTGCCAAAATGGCGGCAAAACTGAAAATCAGTATTCCAAGGGTGTTTGTGGGGTTGTTTTGGTGGTTTCTTGTCAATTCGAGAGCGCTGATTCCAAATCCGATAAGTGCAAGCTGCGAAACCCAAAATATTTTATGCAAATCGCTAAAATTCAAAATGGTCACCCAATTGAAAATGCGTATTCTATGGGTATATCTTAGGGATTTTTGGTGGTTTCTTGACAATTCGAAGGCGCTGATTCCAAATCCGATAAGTACCAGCCACAAAAACATAAATAATTTTATGTAAACCTCTCAAATTCAAAATGGTCACCAAAAATGTGAGACTAGTTGAAATATCATACAACATGCTTATGGCCCTCAGTCATTAAAAATATATGGGTATTTCTTACGTGGTTTGAAATTATCTGGGAATTCGAGGCTGATAATTCAAAATACAGTCATAGAGACAATTGAGTACATATGTAATGCTACACTAACACAGACACTTACGTTTAGTTACGTTTTTGTTGTATAATCCTTATTTAATCTTCTATTCTATCATTTCTTAGGTAATTCTTTGTTTTATCGGATGAACGAAATTATTACTATTTCCACAGCTGACTATAGCGGGAAGGCATCCGTGGGGATCCACAGAAAAAAAAGGGGAATTTTAGCATACGGACGAAACTCAACGTAAGTGTCCAAATAAATAAATAAATAAATAAATAAATAAATAAATAAATAAAAAAGAGAGAAAAAAAAAGGGAAAAGAAATGACAACCAAGTAATGTAAAAATCTTCTTCATGTCTACATTGTCAATATAATAATAAGTTATAAGACTCTTTTGGCCGTTTACTGTCATAGGGTCCCAAAGCTAACCGTGCTACCAGCGTTGAATCATTGAGGCTCCCCCCACCACGAAAATGCTCTCCAAACATGATTATTTTCCTTATCAATATCACTCTTACATATTCACTCAGGTGTTAAGTTTTGGGGGCCATTGTCCTTCAAGAAGGTCATCATATATTACCTACAGTGGTAGAATGAGGTCGGTCGATCGGCCCAAAGGAAATTGACAAGAAAAGACAAAAAAAGTTCGTCAAATCTTACGGGGGCACTTACAAAATAAAAAAAAAATTAAAAAAAATTATATAATTCTTCCAATCTTATGGAGGGGCGCCTGCACCCTCCGCCCCCTGGATCCGCGCCTGTCATGTACATGATGTAGGCCTATATCGTGCATCTATTCAGACCAATTATTTTTTATTAAGTCGTGTTCGATCATTTAGTTGTATGTAAGTGCCTCCTATTGTTCAATGAACCACGAAAGGGTCAATAAGGGAAACTCAGTTTTTCATTTACAGCCTCTATTCTGTCGGGGGGGGGGGGGAATCCATGAATATTTTCATGATGTCACGATCACTCACAGGCAAGCCTTTTAATTATAAAAAGCTGTATTATGTCTGTAAAAGTGCAGAGAGACATAATTATAATTTTGAATGTCTTACATGCGATATACAATATGAAGAAAAAACAATCCAAGAATGAATCATGTGACTCATTTTGCTTTCAGTAAAATGGTAAACGTTCTATTTCTGGGTCTCGCGTAATGTTGAATGAGCACCCTTAAATTGACAAGAACCACTAAATAACCTCAAAAATACTTCACGAATTTGCTTTCATTTAGAATTAATAAGCTTTTTCATTAATGGTGGCCCTCTTCAGCTGCTTATGTCATTTTCGTAAAAAAATTCAAGGTTTCCCTGAAAAGTACCCATCGAATTTGAAATCAACTCACCAGATTTTGAATCAGCATCCTCAATTGAAAGCAATTATATATATATATATATATATATATATATATATATATATATATATATATATATAAAATGACACTAGAATAAGCGTTTTTTTTATTTCACTTGGAGACCGTTTTCAATATTAGCGAGGTTTCGCGGTTGGTACTCATCGGGTTTGGAATCAGCACCCTCAAATTGACAAGAAACCACCAAAACAACTTACCTCCGAAATAATATGCATTTTCATTTTTTGGTAGACTTTTTGAATTTAGCGGTTTACATAAAATTCTGTATGACTTTGTGGCTGATATCAGCGCCTTCGAATTGTCAAGAAACCACCAAAACTCCCTAAGATATACCCATAGTATACACATTTTCAATTGGGCGGCCATTTTGAATTTTAGCGATTTGCGTAAAATCTTTTGAGTTTCGCGGCTGGCACTCATTGGATTTGGAATCAGCACCCTCGAATTGACAAGAAAACACCAAAACTTCCCCAGAAATGCCCTTGCAATACTGATTTCCAGTTTTGGCGGCCAATTTTGGCAGCCATTTTGAATTTAAGCTATTTGCGTAAAATCCGCGAGGTTTCGCGGCTGGCACTCATCGGATTTGGAATCAGCACCCTCGAATTGACAAGAAAACCCAAAACTTCCCCAGAAATGCCCTTGCAATACTGATTTCCAGTTTTGGCGGCCATTTTGGCAGCCATTTTGAATTTAAGCTATTTGCGTAAAATCCGCGAGGTTTCGCGGCTGGCACTCATCGGATTCGGAATCAGCACCCTCAAATTGACAAGAAACCACCAAAACAACCTCAGAAATACCCTTGGAATGCTCATTTTCACATATTGGCGGCCATTTTGGCGGCCATTTTGAATTTTTGCGATTTGCGAAAACTGCTCAAGGTTTTGCGTCTGGCACTCATCGGATTTGGAATCAGCACCCTCAAATTGACAAAGAACCATCAAAAAACATTGTATATATAAAAAAAAAAAACAAGGTTCGACACTTTTCCTATGGGGCCTAGCCTGGACTATACATGTGGTTCACCAAACTTCACTCTGACAGTATTTTTTTAAATTTTCACAAGGAAATTATTTGTTACGTTATGCTAAATTTTAAAATTGCGTTAATTTCTTTGCGCGATGCCGGACGAGCAGCACATCAATGAGATGGGCATTAGGCGAAATGGGAATTAAACAAAATGATAGACCAGAAAGAAAGGCGGAGTAGGTTGTAGAATATAAAATTATACCACGTAGAATGAGACCATAAGGGCATTAGTCAAAGTTTTAAAAAAACAAATTGGCCAATTTACTCTCGTTTCCACCTGTTTTTGGAGAATAGATTTAAAAGAAAAAGTACCTTGCGCCATAACATTTGTGTCGTGTGTATTTTAAATTTTTAGTTATCTTTCCTTTTTTGTTTGGAGGGGGTGTTTATTTATTTTTTCCTGGGACACACTGTAGAAGAAGCAGGTGGACAAATGAATAAACACCTATTATGCTTCGAAAGAGCCCTCGAGCTATTCATGGCAGAGAGCTCTGCTCATATTTTGAGAGGCTCCTTTAGTGTGCCGGAAAATTCCGCTGGATGTAATCATGGATATATATATCCACGATTTAATGGAGAGAGCAATGGCAGAGCAATGGATCGCAAGTAATTTCAATACATTTGACTTCTCAATAGCCCGCAAGATATTCATTCAATGTTGAAAGCGATATTTGTTTAGGTTGCTCTTATTGTGCTGGAAGCTTCCAGTTAATAAATCAAGCGAGAAGCGAGGTCACACATGTCTACGTACCATGGGTACCATGTTACAAGAAATTTGTTTATGAACAAATCATATTTCAGACCCTTTTTTAGTGCGGGTAAAAACAACTTAAATAATAAACTAGAGCTTTATAATTGTAATGCATACAATGATCAGTATATATAGTGGTAGTATGTACTGTTATGTGATGAATTTACATAAATTACAATTCACTATTAAACTGGTTGGGAATTTCGTCAGCCATAGCATAAAAAAGCATACCAAAATGTGGAAGAAAATCAACCAATCTTTATTGATAGAAACTACATTAAAAACTTTGAGAATATGGCGATATTCTATCCCCTTAACCCCTAAATTTTATTGGTGGATTAATCTCCTATGTCATAAACTTTCAGAAAATGAAAAGAAAACCTCGGGATTTTTACCTATCTGACGAACTATGGAGGATTTTAAACACGTATGTTTTAAAACAATTTTTTTTTAAACGTTATTTGCCCCATTGATGCACACGCGTGCGTCCTTATGGTGGGCTGGAAATGATTCGAAATAGATAGAAACTTTTAAGAGAAGTTTCTGAAATGCAAATCAAGAAAAAATTCCGAAGTTTAACTTGATTTAAGGCGTGCACGTAAAACGCGCGCGCAGGCGTTTACGCGCGGAAATTTTCAAAATGCTTGAAATGGCCTGAAACATACATTGTATGATTATGGGGTGATTTTGAGCATTTTTAGATTTTGTCGCACCACTTTTTGACATTTTTCAACCTGTTAAAAGCATTTATCAAATATGTTGTAGAATCATTTTTGATTAGGAACATGATGCTCTTTAATTTGAGACCAGTCACGACTCATTTGGCGACAATTTTTGACACCAACGCTTATAGACTTATAAAAAAAAAAGTATTTGCAATTGATGGTGTATCCATCTCTGAAAAGAATTTTTAAGGATTTTGTGTAGGCATGTTTTCGCCCAAAATGGGATATTTTGACAAAATTTACAAAATTCGCGCGCGCGTAATTCCAACTTGAACAGACGCCCATTTCGTTATGAATAGTCTTAAAATAGTGATTATGGTGTCAAAATGTTGTGAATATTATCAAGATTACTTTAAACAAAAAAAAAATCGGTGATCTGGAGCTGCATTCTTTCCCGAAGTGCATAAATGCGCGCAAAATCGTGCGCGCGCATTTTTTTCTAAAATGACCTGACACGTACTCTAATTATCATTGAAATTAAACCGAATTTCAATTTTGTTGAAATTTTTGATTTTCTCTCCATTGACATTGTGTACAATTTCGAGGCAAAAACAAACCCTAATTCAACATGCTGGAACGTTTTTACAAAAAAAAGTGTCGAGTAATATCATTTAATTGGCAGTTATTTTTATACACTCATCGACTAACTTATGTGCGAATATGAGAATAAAACCGTTGAGTAATGCATGAATAAACACACATTAAAGGCAAATTTGTCATGACAAAAGTCACAAAACTCACCTCAAAAGTGTGCTCGCTCGTCCATGACACGACGAAAAGTGCTCATGTTCTCAAAAAATGTGTCGATGATGTTGATGATAATATCTGATGGCAATTCTTTAAATAAAATTGTAGGATTTTACCATTTTAAGAGGCCTGAAAATAATTCTTAAAATTGTGCTCACTCATCCATGAAAAATAGTGAAATGTATCGGGATTAGTGTTGGATGGTCAAATCTTGGATGATAAAACCACCAAAATATTCAACACAAGGTGACTTTTGAAACGTAAATTTTTGCTTTAAACGTTGATCACTCATACATGTCTCAGGGAATCGATGTCATTTTTTCACAGAAGGTACTCAATAGTGTAAAAAAACCCCTCTAAATTATTATGCTCAAAACAAGCCCGTTCAAAAGTTTCAACATTTTGATTAGGTGGGGGGGGGGGGACTTACTTTTTTTATTGTGTATATTACAAACCTTTCCAAATCACTTTTAGACAGTGTCTTCCACATTTCAATGTCATGACCAGAACATTAATTTCACTTTAAGAGTTAATTTTATTTTCGGGTAAAGAAATCAACTTCTTTTCCTTAAATTCTATATTAGCAATGGCTTGAATTATCATGATTGTGTATTATTTCTAGTGAGGATGGCTCTATTGCAGAATGCTCTGGGATTGTTAATCAGCGCTTTGGTCAGTTTAAATCTTACTTCAGGTAGGCTTTCTATGCAATTCGAATTACTTTTTAAAAATTGTATTTTTTTTTTTCATTAATCAAATATTTGACCAAGAGTCATGTAACACTAACTATTTACGAATTTAAGTGATTTATCATGAAGATAATCCTTTAATGATTCAATGACCACTCATTCTGGTTAAAATGGTATTTTCAAAGCTCTTAAGCTTAATAAAATAACTTTTAAACAATGATTGTTTCTTGAAACCAGAATATGCTTGGTGTTAATCATACAGAATAACAATACATAATCAAATACGTCACAGTATTCAAATTGAGTTCGGGATTCATGGTTCTCTTAAACATGCCATGGTTGAGATTGCGGTTGGTAGAAATTTAAATAAATTTAAATAAATAAATAAAATGCAGTTGTTACTTGTATATCTATCCCGTGATTGATGCGATGAAGTTCATGTCATGATTTAGAAGGATATTTATATTTTTCTATGCAATATCCTTTGATTCACGGTTGAATGAATTCTTTTATTGAAATTCACAATTTTCAAAGTATGAAGTAGGTAGTGTACATATTGAGTATACGCATTACAATCATCGTAATGCTAAAATCACACAGACACTTACGTTTAGTTTGCCTTCATTTTTTCTTCTTTCTGCGGATCCCCACAGATTCCTTCCCGTCATAATCAGCAGCGAAAATAGTGATAATTTCGTTCATTTAATGAAATAAAGAAATGATAGAAAAGGAGATAAAATAAGGATATAAACAACGACAACATTACTAAACGTAAGTGTCTGTGTTACTGCTGCATAGCAACATAAACCGAATAAATTGATTTGAAGAACTGTACAAATGAAAAATACAGAATGGGTCAAAAACATTGATAAAGGACTTCAGGCTGAAATTAAAATCGTTTAAAATATAGAGTAAAGTATTCAAATACAACACTGAACGTTTTATTAAAATCGGATGAAAAATAACAAAGTTATGATTTCGTTAAGTTTTGAAGTTGTTAAATAAAACAGCTGTGAGCATATAGTCCCATGCATATTTAATGAGCCAGCAGATGATGTCATCGATCCTTTACTTTTTGTGTATTCTATTTCATTGAATCCTATTTATTTCAGTTTTTCGTACATTTATACATCATTTAAAGTGTGTATTCAACAAATGTCTTTTATGTTTGTTTATTGTTCAGTTCTTGTTGACATTGTTTACTATATGCGTTTTATTTCATACCGAAAAAGCTTTATTATTGGATGCTTATTTTATAATGTTAATAAACGGAAATAAATTGAATCTCGAATTTTGAATCATCTATCCCTTATAATGATATGAGTTTACAAAATAAGAAGTGAATCAATGACAATATCAAATTGATCATTTCATACGCATGATACTATGCATAGAACTGTTTTATTGGAAGAATGCAATATATATATATATATATATATATGGTCGATTCCAGCGAAAAGTGTACACGGCGAAAAAGTTGAGTCCAAATTTAGAACCTCTTTGATGATTTAGTTCTTTGACCCACTAAAAGTCAACATATCAACCTATCCGTGTGATAAATTGCCACGCTTAATCTCCCAAATTGACTTTGTGGCAGAGGGGTAAAGTAAACACATATTTTTTGCATGTTACCTACGAATACACGTACCCTAATGTGATACAATCAGAATTTTGCCTCCTAATATACATTTTCCTTCCAAATATGTCATTCCATTCCATCAATAAGATTCTAACAATACTTAAAATCGGTAAGAGCAGGGCTTGTGCTCCTAATTTCCTTGTATTTGCCATATCTCATTAAAGTTATAGTTTTAAGATAATCTGTTTGAAAAACATGGCGTTGTGTCAGTTTTCATTGTTTAATCTTCACGACGCTAATTAAGATATGTCATATCTTACTGAAAGAAAAGAGAATGACTCCTCATTAAAACCTTAAAAAAATTGGAATCCGCCCATTACTTTTGTTTATAGAAGAGGTCGAAACATATGTATTCGTAGGTAACAGCTAATGTATTCGTAGGTAACATAGGTATAACTGGCTTACATGTATATTTTAAACTATTTGTTTGGATCCAATTGATATAATAATCGTGTACGGGTATCAAACTAATTGTTTCTTGTGAAAAATATCTTTCTCAGCCAATATATGGGAACATACTACCAAGTATTGGGGAAACACTAACTTTTAACCAGAAACGTAAATATTTGTCCTGTTTATCGTTAGTTTATATCTTTTAATCAAGATTATTGGTACTAATAAGTGTAAGGTATTTTTCTCAACATCGTGCTTGATAACAAGTACCGATTAAAGTGATAAACGTCTAAACTAAAATATTCACACATGAGAATAATTTATTGCGAATATTTATTAATAGCATCAGCCCCTAGCCAACAATAAAAAATGAATACGATATCTTCTGTCTAACATAAATACTTTAACATAATTCGGAAAAAAAAAATGTTAATCAAGTGTCTTTCAACGAACATTACATTATAGACGTAGAGCACTTTTTTTTAATGATTCACCAACTGGTATAGGCATTCTTTCCTCACGTTTATTCTGAAATCATATTTACATAAGCGTGAAACCATAAACGAACAAAATATTAGCTATATATCATTTTAAAATATAAATATTCATTATACCCTTCCTTTAAATAATAAAAAAAAATGCTGTATTGTATCGTCGTATATATCTAGGCACTTCCATGCACATATGATTATCCTATTCTGTTATCTTATTCCAATGATACTATTTGTGGGTAACAGTGACCGTCTTGAACTGCTTATGAGTTAAAATATTCATAACTGACTGTTTCTTAATATGATATGAATATTGGAAAGAATTAAAGACCTCTTGCTCGAACGTAACCAAAATCAAAGTATTATGAAATAATATAATACGTCAATGACACACATTCAGGCTGAAGATCCCAACCAAATTGAATTTCTACTGCACTGTATGATTAAAGAGAGCGATATACGTCTGCATCTGTCACTTTTACATCATTTTCATTTTCATGAAAAATAAAAATGAAAATGAAGTCAACTTTACTTTAATCAACATGGTTTCGATAACTTATGAAATTATGAGGTCTGAGTAAATACACATGAAATCCCAAGTTGGAAATGAAAGATAACTTAAAGAATGAGGCAAGTTTGCTTTGTATTGAACTCCAGATTGCAAATCATTAATAAGAAACATAAACACCTGATAAATGAAATCTAAAAAAAAATCAACGTTTAGTTTTGTTTTTATTTTTTCATAAGTAATGAAAATCCATCTCAGTAAATATTATTCATTTCGTATTTTGAAATAAAATTAGAGAAGGTTAATTCAAATCTGTTATGTACAGATTGTGTCAATCGGCAAACGTGCCTTGAATGAAATAGGAAAAGAAGATTTGTTAATCCCGAATAATGCAATAAGCTATAATTTGGGGCACTTTACTTCAAATCAGATAATCACCAATACAATAGAATAACTTATATTATTGGGTCCAAACGATGTCCCCAATATCTATTGGGACTAGTCCTCCCTTTCCAATAAAGAAAAAGCAATGTGAGGTTAATTGTAAAGCCGAAAATGACAGTTTACGTTACATTGTTACTTACGAATACACATTGTTACCTTCGAATACACGTGACACCACTGCAGGAAATGCTATCCCATGTTTTATTTATTCCTGAAAAGCTATAATTTTTTTTGGCAATTAAATTTGGAAGAGTTTCCCCACTTGATAAGCGCTACGAAATATATTAAACTTGATAATAACATTGTTTCAGAAGAAAATTACTTCTCAACAATAATATTAAAAATATAAATTATTTTACATTAATAAGGAAAATGTCGAAACATAATGAAAACTTAAGATTTTAAACAAGAAAATTATCACACAATATCCTATTTATATGACAAATGAAACTACAAAAGTTTGTAACTTTAGTCTCAAGACAAATTACTAAAATATATGCCAGAAACACGCTATGCATACTTGTATTCGTAGGTAACAATGTCAAATGTTACCTACGAATACAGCACTTATAAGGCAATATCTCAAAATCCTATTGTCCAAGGACGATAAAAGTTTACACACGTCAGCAAGACATCGTTTGTCAACTTTCCCTACAATATTTGTCACTAATCTCTTAAGGTAAAGAAATGGCAGTGGTTATAGGTGTATCGTAGTAACTTAATTTTTGACCACACGAAAATTTCGGACCTTTAACCTCTTCTGCAGATTAACAAAGAAGCAATGTCACCGGGAACATGCAGTTCGATAGGGAATGGTGAGGCGCTTCTGTACGGCAATTAGGAGCCGTACTTCGTTATATCTAATATGGTTTATAAGCTTTTTAAAAGCTGTATTCGTAGGTAACATCCAATTTACCACTCGAAAAAAAATTCCAGAGATTGTTTGGATTGCCCTATATTATTCAAATTTGGTACAATTTCTCCTGAAGATGTGTGCCATCCTAAAATACAACTTGAATCTAAATTATTTGATGATTTTCTTTAAAAGTTTGGTCGCAAAAAAAAAATTAAGTTTTATTTTTCCAAAAATGGCATGTTTTTAATCGTAAAAAAAAAGTTCACTTCTAATAAAGTTGGAACAAATGCGGCACGAATAAGTTCACACCGGTGCGGATACATAAAACGCAAAATTGAGGTTCCTACATTTTTTTGGATTTTTTTATTGGCCTGAACATGATAAAAACACACGTGTACACTTTTCGCTGGAATCGACCATATATATATATATAAAAAACTCATAAATTTGTTATTTTACATCCGATTTTGTTGAAATTTGAGTGTTGGTGATTGTTATATTTTACTGTACACTGTTTTCAAACCATCTAAATTTCTTACTGGGGAGGATAATACACATATAATTATATCTTCAACTGTGTCACAGTGTGTTGTCATTGTGTTCAAATTGTGGGTTAGTTTGTTTGTTTTTTTTATCGGCGGGGCCCTTATAGCCCCACCTGTTCCCAAGGTTGAGAAAATAACCGTTGTTTAAATAGGCTATTCATTTGATATTAAGGTATCCTGAGCCCCCCCCCCCTGGTCGAAATCGAGTGTCCAGCTGATATCCGTATCAATTCTAGTTGTAAACTTAAGAGATAGAGGGCGCTACCATTATATATCAAAGCGAACGTGCCCATTGAGTTTTTCACTTTATTTTCTTTATTGTGGCGAGCACTATCTTTCAAAGAAATGTTCAACATGAATAAGTACGCCAAGAGTCTGAATTTTTCAAAAATAGGAATAACTTATTGCAAGGGGAAAAAAGGTCCTGTCACTTGTTTCAATTCGAAAGCCTAGTCAGATCAAATTCCTGTATAATATGGCATATTTTGCTCTCAAAATAGCTCATGCGCTGCATAGTTTGATCCTCGATGCCGTATTATACTATTATAGCTTATTGTTCAGGGCAATTAAAAGCTTGAATTCTCAGCTTCGGAGATGGTCATTTCATTTAATTGATTAAAAAAAAGTTCTGTCACTTTCAACATAATCATAAGAGGTTCTTTCCTCGACTAGTCAATATTTACTCTTATCACATGCTTATCGCATAGAAACATGTGAACGGCGTCTGCACAAGACTTGTGACAAGTTCACAATCTATGTCATTGTTTTGAGCATCAATTTATATGAATTGCATATTCTGATTACAACTTCAGCACAATAATGTTAGCTTGCCCAAATGTGTATTTCCTCCATCTGGTCTGGAGAATCTATTAACTAACAACATGATAAAAGTTCATCAATTTCTTTCATCTCCACGAGAGAATTCGTCAACCGAACGAACAATACATTCCACTGGAGGGAAGTCTTCTTACGCGAGTTTTTGTGAGCTAATTATTATTGCGGCCAGCTGTATAGATTTCTGCGCTTCTCAGCCGTATTTCCAACGTCACTTTGTTGCGTCTGGCCTCTTAGATAATGGACGCGCCATGTTTGATTACGATTAATGCCGCAATCTTGGTATACGTTAACTTTACATTTTACATAGAGTAGAATTGATATGTTCCAGCCGACTGACTTAACTTACAAACTGTTAATGTCGATCTACATGTCAACAGGCCCGTAACTCGGATTTTTGCGGGGGGGGGGTCGAAATCTTAGAAAGCGGAACTCTTTGAAGGAATGAATTTTTTCGAGCGCGAAACTTTTTATCACATCACTTCAATTTTCGACATTTAAAATCAGTCAATAGGCGTTCCTAAGAGAATATTGCGAGCTCAAAGCGCGAGTCGAAAATTTTCGCTTATAATGTCCTGAGTGAAGGTAGTGTATTTCATACACATTTTACCTCTTACTTATAGCAAATTTGTCTCAATTCCTTTAGAAGCTGATGACCACCTCCCCTAAAAAAAATTGTGAGCGCGAATGGGTATAGGGGGTGAACCTTGCAAGCGCGAAGCGCAATCATAAAATATTGGCTTATAATGATCTGAGGGTGTTGGACGCATTTGACCTCTTACTTATATCATATTTGCTTTAATTACTTCAGAAGCTGATGACCACCTCCCTTAACCCTAATACTTCCAGGGGGCCATAATGCCCCCCTCGACATATTTCGCGATAAATCCGACGCGCGAAAATTTTTTACCGCGCTGCTTGCTGACTTTTTACTTTCAAGTCTTGCGCATCTTTTGAAACAATTTTTGCGAAAATCGAGGGAAAGGTTACGACGCTGCATGATTTTCTAAAATATCCGTCAGACCGAAAACCACTCAAAAACTTGATTTTGTCTACAAAGTCAATGCAAATAGAGTTTTCTCAACTTATTCACAAAAATATAATTAATCGTAATTTCATTGGCTAAAATAAATTTATTTGAGCATGAATATGCTTAAAAAAACTTCTGCAATCAATTGTGACCAAAAAACAAAGAAAAACAAAAGGTCGAAAAACAAAGAAATTCGAAAAACAATAAAATACTTAAGAAATCGATCTTCGTACCGGAATTTTTTTCAATCAAAATTGTTAGGAATGCTATAAAGAATATTTTCACCATAAAATGGCATTCTAGGAACTTTATTTAGTGAATTAGTCAAGAGCAAATGGTATGATTTCATGAATAAATTAACATAATGAATTCATATAAAATAACACATTAATTTAGGGAAATTTACCTATGAAACCGCGTAGATTACATCATTTTCTACCATCGTGCAAATTTTCGCCGCGATCGCGCTATCCGCGGCCGAGATCTTAAGGGGGGAGGGGGGCATAATGCCCCCCTCCGGGAATAACAAAGGATCAAAATACCCCGGGAGTTTCAGGGTTAAATAAAAATGCGAGCGCGAAGTGAGAGCGGAAAAAAATTCAACGGTATATCAATAATCATTTGGTATATATCTGGACATCATAACCTTGCGAGTGCGAAAATAGTGTTTTTCAGGAATTGAAGGAATTAATTTTTTTCGAGCGTGAAGCGCGAGCCTAAAATTTTGACTAAAAATTACCAGAAGCGGTATATTTTTACTTTTATGTTTTTTATTTTAATATTTTTTACAAACAGTGATGATCACCTCCCTTTTAGCGAAAAAAAAAAAATAATAATAATTTGCGAATCGCGAGCCGGAAATTTTCCGTGTAATGACATGAAAGTAGTGTTGATTTTTTTTGGCCTTCGGCCATCAGACAGGTCATCATGTATCAGCCATAGGGGTAAGGTTGGGGGTTAATCCGCCCGCTCCTCTTTTTTTACTTCGTTTTTCGTTTTTTTTTTTTTTTTTGCTAGGGCCCCCCTGGATCCGCACCTGGCATTCTTTTGCCCTCATAATGACCCGAAAGCAGGGCAAATCACAATGAAAGTCCTATTTCTGTTATAACCTCATAAAAAACAGAAAACAATTCTGTGAGATGAATTCATTTCGTTGTAATTTCTTCTGAAAAAGATGCTTCCGTAAGGAATAAAATGCTGTGAGCGCGAAGCGCGCGAAATTTTTTTCCATATAGGCCCGGGTGGGGGGGGGGGGGAACTGATACCAAAGTATTTAAATCTTTTTTTCTTGCATTTTTATTTAAATATAGGCAACTATTCGGCCAAAAAAGTGGGGGGTTTAATTTTTATTTAATTTTTTTATTTTTTGGTAAAGCGGACCCATAAATCTAACATTTTCAATTTGTTTTAAAGGGTATTTTAGAGGAAGTGTTTATCATTAAAATTTTTATTAATCATTTGAGAGTGGAATGTTATTTGATTAATGGAGTAGTGAATCAATATTTAATTAGTGTGACGCCCACCGATTAGGTCGGCACAAAAAGGGGGGAAAATCACTATACTAATACTTTATTTGTGATACATCATATAGAAATTAAGGCACAAGTCGCCGAGCGAAAAATCGAGCCTATAGGCAAACCATTCAATTTTAAAACACTTTCCAAAAACCGTTTTCACAGGATTTTGTGTAGGCATGTGTTTGACCCACTATGGTATATTGACAAAATTCGGCCAACGTATTTCTTAAATGCTCGATGGATCGATTTATCATATTCGATAGGTGTAACCCTTTAAATGTCTTTGTATTCTAAACTAATACATTATTTTACATCCTCCATCGGACATACAAGGAGCGCCTCCAGAAATTGAGTGTCCAGCTGATATAACCCAGCCGACTGATTTAAACCAACCAACTGCAAGTGTAGATCTATCAGTCAATGCCACAAACGCGGATACATTAAACTGCATTGATGAGGGAGGACGTGATCTTCAAGTAGGCAACGCCTCCAGAATAAATACTTTCTCCTATGGCAACCATACCGTTTACTGTAATGCGACCGACAATGGTCTTATTGCAAGCTGCAACTTTACAGTCACTGTAACAGGTATGCTGATTAAAAATGTGTAGCCATTAGCCGTAAGTTTAATTTAAAACCTACACATAGACATAGCACGGCTTGTGCAAAGTAATTTTGTATAGAAAACTAATCATATCCCAAGATCTACACCACGAAATGAGATGAAAAAACTTGCAGACAAAAGCTTTACTTTATGGAAATACCAAGCGTTACTAGGTTGTGACTATTCTTCACATAATAATTTTTAAAAAAATAAAAAAAATATTGTACAATTTCTCTCAATACAAACAAATTTCTAAATGGTCCTTAATAATCTTGAAGAATATTAGAGTATATTCCTGGTAAATATTAAAACATTTTCAGGTCACGAATATATATAAACACATTTAATGTTGCTTGCTCTTAATTTTATGCTAAATCCACTTCTATGAAACGTTTTAAGCATACAGTTCATCATTATTCCATTGACAATGTTCAATTCACATGATCTCCTTTCTAGATGAGCAACCACCTTACATCAGCTGTCCATCGAATATAGAACGGCCGACTGATTTCGGGGAGGTAACTGCTAGCCTTTCTCTGGTTGTTGAAGTGGCAGATAATGTAGCACAAGGGCCTGTGCACTGCGCTGATATTAATGGATGCCGATAACTGTTGATGTTTCTACACTCATGTCAATACCAACTTCAGGAGAAGACGCACGTCGTTCTTCCCATCTCTTACTTATGGTCATAATTCCTATCACTGTGAAGCTGACGACCATGTAGGCAACACTGCAGTTTGCTATTTTATAGTAAACATATTAGGTAAGTAATATGCACAACCAACATGCTTGATTAGGTGCCCGACATTATAATATGGTAAATGTTGTCGAATCGTATTACGTTTAAAAATCGGTCAGCCTAGCTCGTTGTCCATGGTGTCTCAATTGAAGAATTAGATTTACTTGCATTTAGGTTCAGGCCATCAATCTCACATTTTCAATTATTATGCGGTGTATTTGTCCGCCAATTATTTATGAAAGAGGAAAACTATATTTTTGATTAGGGAAAAAGAGGTAGTGTTAACAATCTTATCATTAACCTTTTTATTAATCATTTGAGAGTGGAATATATTTGATTAGAGCAGTGAATTAAATTTAATTAGAGACGCACAATACCATCCTAAGTCTCATCATGACTAGGTGAATCCTTGGTAATACATTATATCTAATACTTTGACAGTTCATACTTTGATACTGCCAAAAATTGATGTAAGCAATAATTATAGGCGAAACAATTGTTTTCCGTATACCCACTATGTAAAACATAATTACATCATTAAGATTTGAGTTCAATTTTTGTGGATGTGTTTGACAATACAGGTTATAAAATTCTTAGTCGTTTTTCTCCAAACGACACAGTCGAGATATACCATTATCAAAAAATTTAACAGAAACTTCCACAATAGGCAAGTTTCTAGTAGCAAACTTATCTCACACATCAATGTTAACACTCCAAACGTTTTAAGACTGTAGCATGTTTTTGACCAACTATGGTATATATTGACAAAATTGACACTTTAAATGTCTTTGAATTCTAAACTAATACATTATTTTACATCCTCCATCGGACATACAAGGAGCGCCGCCAAAATTGATGTCCAGCTGAATAACCCAGCCGACTGATTTAAACAACCAACTGCAAGTGTAGATCTACCAGTCAATGCACAAAGCGGATGCATTAAACTGCATTGATGAGGGAGGACGTGATCTTCAAGTAGGCAACGCCTCCAGAATAAATACTTTCTCCTATGGCAACCATACCGTTTACTGTAATGCGACCGACAATGGTCTTATTGCAAGCTGCAACTTTACAGTCACTGTAACAGGTATGCTAATTAAAACTGTGAAGCCATCAGCCGTAAGTTTAATTTAAAACCTACACAAAGACATAGCACGGCTTGCGCAAAATAATTTTGTATAGAAAACTAATCATATCCCAGATCTACACCACGAAATGAGATGAAAAAACTTGCAGACGAAAGCTTTACTTTATGGAAATACCAAGCTCATACTAGGTTGTGACTATTCTTCACATAATAATTAAAAAAAAATCAAAAAAAAAAAAATATTGTACAATTTCTCTCAATACAAACAAATTTCTAAATGGTCCTTAAATAATAATCTTGAAGAATATTAGAGTATATTTCTGGTAAATATTAAAACATTTTCAGGTCACGTATATATATAAACACATTTAATGTTGCTCTCTATTTTTATGCTAAATCCACTCTATGAACGTTTTAAGCATACAGTTCATCATTATTCCATTGACAATGTTCAATTCACATGATCTCCTTTCTAGATGAGCAACCACCTTACATCAGCTGTCCATCGAATATAGAACGGCCGACTGATTTCGGGAGGTAACTGCTCCTTCTCTGGTTGTTGAAGTGGCAGATAATGTAGCACAAGGCCTGTGCACTGCGCTGATATTAATGGGAGTCTGATACTGTTGATGTTTCTACACTCATGTCAATACCAACTTCAAGGGAAGACGCACTCCGTCTTCCCATCTCTTACTTATGGTCATAATTCCTATCACTGTGAAGCTGACACATTAGGCAACACTGCAGTTTGCTATTTTATAGTAAACATATTGGGTAAGTAATATGCACAACAAAACATGCTTGATTAGGTGCCCGACATTACAATATGTAAATGTTGTCGAATCGTATTACGTTTAAAAATCGGTCAGCCTAGCTCGTTGTCCATGTGTCTCCAAATTGAAGGAATTAGATTTACTTGCATTTAGGTTCAGGCCATAAATCTCACATTTTCAATTTATTATGCGGTGTATTTGTCCGCCATATTATGAAAGAGGAAAACTATATTTTTGATTAGGGAAAAAGAGGTAGTGTTAACAATCTTATCATTAACCTTTTTATTAATCATTTGAGAGTGGAATATTATTTGATTAATGGAGCAGTGAAATTAATATTTAATTAGAGACGCACAACGATTAAGTCGGCAATATACAACTAATACTTTATTTGTAGCATCATATAATTAATGCACACGTCGCCGAGCGAAAAGTCGAGCCTAGGGCAAACCATTTTATTTAAAACACTTCCAAAGACGGTTTTCACAGGATTTTGTAGCATGTTTTTGACCAACTATGGTGTATATTGACAAAATTCGGCCCTAAAAGTCTTGTATTCTATGGGCAAACCATTCAATTTAAAACACTTCCCAAAGACGTTTTCACAGGACTTTGTGTAGGCATGTTTTGACCAACTATCAATGGTATATATTGACGAAATTCGACACTTTAAATTGTCTTGAATCTAAACTAATACATTATTTTACACTCTCCATCGGACATACAAGGAGCGCCGCCAGAAATTGAGTGTCCAGCTGATATAACCCAGCCGACTGATTTAAACCAACCAACTGCAAGTGTAGATCTACTCACCATATGCCACAAACGCGGATGCATTAAACTGCATTGATGAGGAGGACGTGATCTTCAAGTAGGCAACGCCTCCAGAATAAATACTTTCTGCTATGGCAACCATACCGTTTACTGTAATGCGACCGACAATGGTCTTATTGCAAGCTGCAAACTTTACAGTCACTGTAACAGGTATGCTATATTAAAACTGGAAGCCATCAGCCGTAAGTTTATTAAAACCTACACAAAGACATAGCACGGCTTGCGCAAATAATTTTGTATAGAAAACTAATCATATCCCAAGATCTCACACACAAATGAGATAAAAACTTGCAGACGAAAGCTTTACTTTATGGAAATACCAAGCATTACTAGGTTGTGACTATTCTTCACATAATAATAAAAAAAAAATATTGTACAATTTCTCTCAATACAAACAAATTCTAAATGGTCCTTAAATAATAATCTGAAGAATTTTAAATAATATTTGACTGCCCTTGAGGGCAATATGGCATATAGTGCTGAACTAGCATAATATCCCGAGTCGAAGACGAGGGCATATTGGTGCTAGTAAGGGCACTATATGCCATATTGCCCGAAAAAAACAGTCAATATTTTTATTATTATCCTTCAACTCCTATCTCCAACATAGGACATTGAAAACACACAGTGTAGTCTACTTACCACATATCCTAGCTGGTCTGGTACAACTGCTACAGTACAGTCATGTATGTTTGAATCCAAAATGTTCACTCTCTTCAATAATAAAAATACAAGGAATCAATCCCTCGAAACATCATGCCTCGTATAATTTGCAGAATGTGTCATTCAACGAGTCATAAAAGTTGCTTCTCAGGATATAACGTTACCAAAGCCGAAAAACTGATTTAAACTGGCATTGTCGTGGATTTTTTTTCTTTTCTTTTGTTTCTTCAGCATTCTGAGTTAACCATTTGGACGCAATAATGCTTCTGTGCGTATCCATTGTCTTACTACTCTTGTAAACGCGCATCATTAAAATTACGCGTAGGACCCCCGACCAGCCGGTCAACATTGTAAAAAGCAGCCGATGCATGCGTGTTTTTTCAATGGATTTTTTTATTCCGGTCATAGGCCTACGCCATATTACCGGCCAATCGCTTAATATTCGATATCGAATATCAACTGCGGTCGTATGAACTTGCAAATACCCGGGTTCAGATGTCTTATAAGGGGTAATAATTAAATAATATTGACTGCCCTTGAGGCAATATGGCATATAGATGCCTGAACTAGCATAATATTGCCCGAGTCCGAAGACGAGGGCAATATGTGCTAGTAAGAGGCACTATATGCCAATTGCCCGAAAAACAGTCCTAAATTTATCATTATCCTTCAACTACCTATCTCCAACATAGGACATTGAAAACACACAGTCAGCTCTA
>CALNVZ010003425.1:20757775-20773143 GCA_940671915.1 Paracentrotus lividus | reverse complement strand
CACCATGGACAACGAGCTAGGCTGACCGATTTTTAAACGTAATACGATTCGACAACATTTACCAATTATAATGTCGGGCACCTAATCAAGCATGTTTTGTTGTGCATATACTTACCTAATAGTTTACTATAAAATAGCAACTGCAGTGTTGCCTACATAGGTCGTCAGCTTCACAGTGATAGGATTATGACCATAAGTAAAAGAGATGGGAAGCAACGGACGTGCGTCTTCTCCTTGAAGTTGGTATGACATGAGGTGTTAGAAACATAACAGTATCAGCATCCCATTAATATTCAGGCGCAGTGCACAGGCCCTTGTGCTACATTATCTGCCACTTCAACAAACCAGAGAAAAGGCTAGCAGTTAACCTCCCCGAAATCAGTCGGGCCGTTTCTATATTCGATTGGAACAGCTGATGTTAAGGTGTGCTCATCTTAGAAAGGAGATCCATGTGAATTGAACATGTCAATGGAATAATGATGAACTGTATGCTTAAAACGTTCTAGAGTGGATTTTTAGCATAAAAATAAGAGAGCAACATTAAATGTGTTATATATTATTCGTGACCTTGAAAATGTTTTTAATAATTTACCAGAAATATACTCTAATATTCTTCAGATTATTATTTAAGGGACCATTTAAAATTTGTTTGTATGGAGAAATTGTACAATATTTTTTTTTTTGATTTTTTTTTTTATTATTATGTTGAAGAATGTCACAACCTAGTAATGCTTGGTATTTCCATAAAGTAAAGCTTACGTCGCAAGTTTTTCATCTCATTTCGTGTGTTAGATCTTGGGGATAATGATTAGTTTTTCTATACAAAATTCATTTTGCGCAAGCCGGCAATGTCTTTGTGTAGCTTTTTAAATTAAACTTACGGCTGATTGGCCTTCACAGTTTTAATTTAGCATACCTGTTACAGTTGACTGTAAAGTTACAGCTTGCAATTAAGACCATGCGGTATCGCATTACAGTAAACGGTATGGTTAGCCATAGGAGGAAAGTATTTATTCTGGGAGGCGTGCCTACTTGAAGATCACGTCCTTCCCTCATCAATGCCAGTTTAATGCATCGCTGGTTTTGTGCCATTGACTGGTTAGATCTCACTTGCAGTTGGTGTTTGTTTAAATCGTCGCTGGGTTATATCAGCTGGACACTCAATTTCGGCGGCGCTCCTTGTATGTCCGATGCGCAGGATTGTAAATAATGTATTAGTTAGAATTTCAAAGACTTTTAAAAGTGTCATCGAATTTTGTCAATATATACCATAGTTGAGTCAAAAACATGCCCTACACCAAAGTCCTGTGAAAACCGTCTTGGAAGGTTTTTAAATTTGAATGGTTGCCCCATAGAATACAAAGACATTTTAAAGGGCCGAATTTGTCAATATTACACCATAGGTTTGGTCAAAAAACATGCCTACACAAAAATCTGTTTGAAAACCGTCTTTGGAAGTGTTTTTTAAATTGAATGGTGCCCATAGGCTCGACTTTTCGCTCGGCGACTTTGCATTAATTTTTATATGATGCTTTCACAAATAAAGTATTAGTTGTATTATTGCCGACTTAATCTTGTGCTCACTAATTAAATATTAATTCACTTGCTCCGTTAATAAATAAATTCCACTCTCAAATGATTAATAAAAAAGGTTAAAGCCATGTTTAATAGTTGTTGTAGAGAAAAATGCATTTTTCAAAAACTTACTCAACTTGTCCTAATAATTGTCCCAATACATTATCAATACATGGGCAAGTAATATAACCATGTGCCATGCATGTCTTTATTCATGATATGGGTTATAGTTAGCATAAACATGGGAGATTATTCATCAAAATGATGGCCATACTTCCTTCACTCTCAAACCCAGAACTCTGGCATGCCACCACCACTTGCTGACTGGCTATGGGCGTCAGTCTGTGCGGCATCTGTGTGTATCAGTCAGTGTATCAATAGCATATACTTTGCACACCAAACCACTTGCACATTGCACTCTCCAGGTGTTTGGAATCCTTGTTTTTTTAGGGCACGGCCCAGAAACAATCGATTTACACAGTTTTTGTTGCTAAATTTCAGGTCTTAGAGTGGATTTTATTAACAAAATAAATTTGAACACAGAGGTTATTTGAGGTATTTAATTCATATTATCTTTGCTATGGAAGTAAAACAAAAAAATATGTTCTCCCAAAACGTATTACATGAGCTTAATGATAAGATTGTAACACTACCTTTTTCCCTAATCAAAAATATTAGTTTTTCCTCTTTTCATAAATAATTGGCGGACAAATACACCGCATAATAAATGAAAAGTGAGATTTATGGCCTGACCTAAATGCAAGTAAATCTAAATTCCTTCAATTTGGAGACACCATGACAAACGAGCTAGGCTGGACCGATTTTTAAACGTAATACGATTCGACCAACATTTACCAATTATAGTCGGGCACCTAATCAAGCATGTTTTATTGTGCATATTACTTACCTAAATGTTTACTATAAAATAGCAAACTGCAGTGTGCCTACATGGTCGTCAGCTTCACAGTATAGGAATTAGACCATAAGTAAATAGATGGGAAGAACCGGACGTGCGTTTCTCCTTGAAGTGTGGCTATTGACTATTGAGGTGTCAGAAACATCAACAGTTATCAGCACCTCCCCATTAATATCAGCTGTCAGTCGCAACAGGCCTTTAAACCCTTGTGCTACATTTATCTTGCCACTTCAACAACCAGAGAATAAGGCTAGCATTTTACCTTCCCCCGAAATCAGTCGCCGCTATTCGTGTCTATATTATCGATGGACAGCTGATGTAAGGTTGTGTCTAGTCTCTAGAAACGAGATCATGTAAGTTTGAACATTGTCTAATGAGAATAATGATGACACTGTATGTTTAAAATCGGTTCATTAGAGTGCTGATTAGCATAAAAATATGAGAGCAACATTAAATGTGTGTTTATATTTATTCGTGACCTGAAAATGTTTTATACTTTACCAGCGAAATATACTCATAAGTATTCTTCAAGATTATTATTTACAGGACATTAGAAATTTGGTTTGTATTGAGAGAAATTGTTATCTAGATTTTCTTCGCTTTTTTGATTTTTTTTCTTTTTATATATTATATAACTTCACAACTCTATGTAATGCTTGGTTTTCCATAAGAGTAAAGCTTTCGTCTGCAAGTCTTTTTCATCTTCATTTCGTGTGTAGATCTTGGCAATATGATTAGTTTTCTATACAAAATTATTTGCGCAGCCGTGCTATGTCTTGTGTAGTGTTTTTAAATTAAAACTACGGCGTATGGCTTCACATGTTTTAAGTTAGCATACCTGTTACAGTGACTGCTAAAGTTGCAGCTTAGCAATAAGACCATTGTCGAGTCGCCAATTACAGTAAACGTATGGTTGCCATAGAGAGAAATATTTATTCTGGAGCGTTGCCTACGTTTGAAGATCTACGTCCTCCCTCAATCAATGCAGTTTAAATGCTATCCGCCGTTTGGCATTGACGTGGTAGATCTACACTTTGCAGTTTTGTGCGTTTAAAATCAGTCGGCTGGGTTTATATCAGCTGGACACTCAATTTCTGCGGCGCTCCTTGTATGTCCGATGGAGGATGTAAAAATTAATTGTATTAGTTTAGAATGCAAAAGCACTATTAAAGATGTTCGCAATTTTGTTATTATTTCATGACCATGAGTTGGTCAAAAACATGCCTACACAAAGTCCTTGCTGAACTAATACCTGTCTTTTGGAAAAGTGTTATTATAGTTGTAATGGTTTGCCCACTAAAACAATACATCATTTAACAGGCGCCGCAATCTTTGTCATTAATTACACAAGTTGTCTCTAAAAACATGCCTACCACATAATCCTGTGAAACCGTCTTTGGGAAGTGTTTTATTTCAAGATGCGTTTTGCCCTTATAGGTGCTCGATTCTTTTCGCCTCGGCCGACTGTGGCATCTTAATTTTTATATGATGCTTCACAAATAAAGTATTAGTTGTATATTCCGACTTTATAATCGTTTGTGCGTTCTCTAATTAATATTATTAATGCTCACTGCTCCTGTATCATCTAAGATTACGACTCAATTATGCATATTCACACTACAAGATTGAGTATAATATAAGTAATTCGATAATTGTTATACACGTATCCCTTCGCCTCTATTTACAATTTCAGTCTTAAGTCCTAGTTTTCTTTGTGCATAAATAATTCGGCGGACAGATACACGCCGCATAATAATATTGAAAATGTTGAGATTTTATCGGGCCTTGAACCTAAATTGCAAGTATAATCTAATTCCTTCCAATTTGGAGACACCATGGACAACGAGCTAGGCTGACGATTTTTGAAACAATACGATTCACAAACCATTTACACATATTATAACTCTGTCGGGCCACCTATAATCAAGCATGTTTTGTTGCTGCATAGTACTTATCCTAATATGTTTACTATAAAATAGCAAACTGCTTAGTGTTGCTCTACCATTGGTCTCGTTCAGCTTCACAGTGAAGGAATTAGACCATAAGTTAAGAATGGGAAGAACCGGACGTGCGTCTCTCCTTGAAGTTGGTATTGACATGAGTGTAGAAACATAACAGTTTATCAGCATTCCCATTAATATCAGCGCAGTGTGCACAGGCCCTTGTTGCTACATTATCTGCCACTTCAACACCAGAGAAAGGGCTAGCACCAGTGTACCCTCCCCGAAATCATCGGCCGTCATATCGATGGAGCTGATGTAAGGTGGTTGCTCTTCTAGAAAGGAGATCATGTGAATTGAACATTGTTCATGGAATAATGTGAACTGTATGCTTAAAACGTTCATAGAGTGGATTTTAGGCATAAAAAATTAGGAGCACATAAATGTTTTTTATATTCGTGACTGAAAAATGTTTTAATATTTACCCAGAATATACTCTAATATTCTTCAAGCATTCATTTTATTTAAGCGAACCATTAGAAATTTGTTTGTATGAAAGAAATTGTACAATATTTTTTTTTTTTTTGATTCTTTTTTTTTATCTATTATGTGAAGAATTAGTCACACCCTAGTAATGCTTGGTATTTCCATAAAGTAAAGCTTTCGTCTGCAAGTTTTTCATTCTCATTCGTGGTGTAGATCTTGGGATCATGATTAGTTTTCTATACAAAAATATTTGCGCAACCGTGCAATGTCTTTGTGTTTAGGTTTTAAATTAACTACGGCTGATGGCTTCATTTTAATTAAGCATACCTGTTACAGACTGTAAAGTTGCAGCTGCAATAAGACCATTGTCGTCGCATTACAGTAAACGTATTTGTTGCCATAGGAGAAAGTAAATTTATTCTTGGAGGCGTTGGCTACTTGAAGATCACTCCTCCCTCATCAATGCAGTTTATGCATCCGCGTTTGTGGCATTGATGGTAGATCTACACTTTGCAGTTGGTTGCCGTTTAAATCGTCGGCTGGGTTATATCAGCTGCGACACTCTAATTTCTTGGGCGCTCCTGGTTGTCCGATGGAGGATGTAAAATAATGTATTAGTTTAGAATTCAAAGACTTATTAAAGTGGTCGAAATTTTGTCAATATATACCATATGGTCAAAAACATGCCTACACAAAGTCTGTGAAAACCGTCTTTGGGAGGTTTTTTAAAATTGAATGGTTTGCCCATAGAATTACAAAGACATTTAAAGGCCGAATTTTTGTCAATATACACCATAGTTTGGTCAAAACATGCCTACAAAAATCCTGTGAAAACCGTCTTTGGAAGTGTTTAAATTGAAATGCGTTTGCCCATAGGGCCTCGACTTTCGCTCGTCGACTTGTTGCATTAATTTTTATATGAATGCTTCACAAATAAAGTATTAGTTATATTGCGACTTAATCGTTGTGCCTCACTAATTAAATATTAATTCACTGCTCCGTTAATCAAATAATATTCCCACTCTCAAATGATTAATTAAAAAGGTTAAAGCCCAAGTATAGTTGTTGTAGAGAAATTGCCATTTTTCAAAAAC
This sequence comes from Paracentrotus lividus, assembly GCA_940671915.1. Classification (NCBI taxonomy): domain Eukaryota; kingdom Metazoa; phylum Echinodermata; class Echinoidea; order Camarodonta; family Echinidae; genus Paracentrotus; species Paracentrotus lividus. The sequence continues at coordinate 20,767,132 of CALNVZ010003425.1, read as the reverse complement.
TTACTCAACTGTCCTAATATTGTCCCAAAACATATCAATACATGGGCAAGTAATATAACCATGCTTGCCATGGCATTGTCTTTCATGATATGTTATAGTTGCATAAACATGGGGAGTATTCATCAAAATGAGGCCATACTTCCTTCACTCTCAACCCAGAACTCTGGGCATGCCACACCACTGCTGACTGGTATGGCGTGTGGGCATTCTGTGGTATCAGTCTGTGTATCAATAGCATATACTTTTGCACACCAAACCACTGCACATTTGCACTCTCCCCAGTGTGATCCTGTTTAGGCACGCCCAGAAACAAATCGATTTACACAGTTTTGTTTGCTAAATTCAGTCTTAGAGTGGATTTTATAACAAATAATTTGACACGAGGTCATTTGAGGTATTAATTCATTATTATTCGCTTATGGAAGGTAAAAAAAAAAAATATGTCTTCCCAAAATTATACATGAGCTTAATGATAAGATTGTTAACACTACCTCTTTTTCCCTAATTCAAAAATATGTTTTCCTCTTTCATAATATTGGCGGACAAATACACGCATAATAATTGAAAATGTGAGATTTTTATGGCCTGACCTAAATGCAAGTAAATCTAATTCCTTCAATTTTGGAGGACACCATGGAACAAACGCAGCTAGGCTGACGATTTTTAGAACGTAATACGATTCGACAACATTTACCATATTAAATGTCGGGCACCTATCAAGCATGTTTTGTTTGTGCATATTACTTACCTTAATATGTTTACTATAAAATAGCAAACTGCAGTGTTGCCTACATGGTCGTCAGCTTCACAGAGTTGATAGGAATTTATGACCCATAAGAAAGAGATGGAAGAACCGGGACGTGCGTCTTTCTCCTTGAAGTTGTATTTGACAGAGATGTAGAACATCAAACAGTTATCAGCATTCCCATTAATAATCAGCGCAGGCACGGCCCTTGTGCTACATTATCTGCACTTCAACAACCAGAAGAAAGGCTAGCAGTTACCTCCCCGAAATCATTCGGACCGTTCTATATTCGATGGACAGCTGATGTAAGGTGGTTGCTCATCTAGAAAGGAGATCATGTTGAACTGAACATTGTCAATGGAATAATGATGAACTGTATGCTTAAAACTGTTCAAGAGTTGATTTAGCATAAAAAAGAGAGCAACATTAAATGTGTATATATATTTCGTGACCTGAAAAAAGTCTTTAATATTTACCAGAAATATACTATAATATTCTCAAGATTATTATTTAAGGGACCATTAGAACATTTTGTTTGTATTGAGAGAAATTGTACAATATTTTTTTTTTGATTTTTTTTTTAATTATTATGCTGAAGAATAGTCACAAAACCTAGTAATGCTTGGTATTTCCATAAAGATAAAGCTTTTTCGTCTGCAATTTTCATCTCATTCGTGGTGTAGATCTTGGGATATGATTAGGTTTTCCATTTACAAAATTATTTTGCGCAGCCGTGCTATGTCGTTGTGTAGGCTTTTAAATTTTAAAATACGGCTGCATGGCTTCACAGTTTTAATTAGCATACCTGCTTACAGTGACTGCTAAAGTTGCAGTTGCAATAAAGACCATTGTCGGTCGCATTACAGTAAACGGTTATGGTTGCCATAGGAGAAAGTATTTATTCTGGAGGCGTTGCCTACTTGAAACACGTCCTCCCTCATCAATGCAGTTAATGCAATCCGCGTTTGTGGCATGACTGGTAGATCTTACCACTTGCAGTTGCCGTTGGTTTAAATCAGTTCGCTGTGTTTATATCGCTGGACACTCAATTTTTTGGCGGCGCTTTCCTTGTATGTCCGATGGAGGATGTAAAAATAGATGTATTAGTTTAGAATTCAAGACATTTAAAGTGTCGAAATTTTGTCAATATTATACCATTGATAGTGGTCAAAAAACATGCCTACACAAAGTCCTGTGAAAACTCTTTGGAAAGTGTTTAAATTGAAGGTTTAGCCCTAGAATACAAAGACATTTAAGGGCCGAATTTGTCAATATACACCATAATGTTGGTCAAAAAACATGGCCTACACAAAATCCTGTGAAAACCGGTCTTTTGGAGAAGTGTTTAAATAAAGGTTTTGCCTAGGCTCGACTTTTCCTCGGCGACAGTTTTGTGCCTTAATTTTATATGATGCTTCACAAATAAATATTAGTTGTATATGCGACTTAATCTTGTGCCGTCTCTATATTAAATTATTTATTCACTGCTCCATTTAATCAAATAATATTCCACTCTCAAATGATTAATAAAAAGGTTTAATGATAGATTGTTAACACTACCTCTTTTTCCCTAATTCAAAAATATAGTTTTTCCTCTTTTCATAAATTAATTGGCGGACAATACACCGCTATATAAAATTGAAAATGTGAGATTTATGGCCTGAACCTAAATGCAAGTAAATCTAATTCCTTCAATTGGAAGACACCATGGACCAAACGAGCTAGGTGACCGATTTTTAAACGTAATACGATTCAACACATTTACCATATTATAATGTCGGGCACTCTAATCAAGCATGTGTTGGCATATTACTTACCTAATATGTTTACTATAAAATAGCAAACTGCAGTGTGCCTACATGGTATCTCTCTCCTTTTTTTCTCCAAATTGAAGGAATTACATTTACTTGCATTTAGGTTCAGGCCATAAATCTCACATTTCAAATATATTATGCGGTGTATTTGTCCGCAAATTATTTATGGAAGAGGAAAAATATATTTTTGATTAAGGGAAAAAGAGGTAGTGTTAACAATCTTATCATTAACCTTTTTATTAATCATTTGAGAGTGGAATATTATTTTATTAATGGAGTAGTGAATTAAGATTTAATGTGACTCCCAACGATTAGGTCGGCACAGAGGGGGGGGGGGGGAGATATACAACTAATACTTTATTTGTGATGCATCATTAAAAAAAAAATAAGGTACAAGTCGCCGAGCGGATAGTCGAGCCTATGGGCAAACCATTTAATTTTAAAAATTTCCCAAAGACGGTTTTCACAGGATTTTGTGTAGGCATGTTTTTGACCAACTATGGCATATATTGACAAAATTCGGCCAACGTATTTCTTAAATGCTCGATGGATCGATTTATTGTATTCGATTGGGGTAACCCTTGAAATGTCTTTGTATTCTAAACAAATACGTTATTTTACATCCTCCATCGGACATGCAAGGAGCGCCGCCAGAAATTGAGTGTCCAGCTGATATAACCCAGCCGACTGATTTAAACCAACCAACTGCAAGTGTAGATCTACCAGTCAATGCCACAAACGCGGATGCATTAAACTGCATTGATGAGGGAAGACGTGATCTTCAAGTAGGCAACGCCTCCAGAATAAATTCTTTCTCCTATGGCAACCATACCGTTTACTGTAATGCGACGGACAATGGTCTTATTGCAAGCTGCAACTTTACAGTCACTGTAACAGGTATGCTGATTAAAAATGTGTAGCCATCAGCCGTAAGTTCAATTTAAAACCTACACAAAGGCATTGCACGGCTTGCGCTAAATAATTTTGTTAGAAAAACTAATCATATCCCAAGATCTACAGCACAAAATGAGATGAAAGAACTTGCAGACGAAAGGTTATTCTCCCTGCTGTATGGAAATACCAAGCATTACCGAAGGACGTGATCTTCAAGTAGGCAACGCCTCCAGAAATAAATTTCTTCTCCTATGGCAACCATACCGTTTACTGTAATGCGGACGGACAATGGTCTTATTGCAAGCTGCAACTTTACAGTCACTGTAACAGGTATGCTGATTAAAATGTGTAGCCATCAGCCGTAAGTTTAATTTTAAAACCTACACAAAGGCATTGCACGCTTGCGCTAAATAATTTTGTTTAGGAAAACTAATCATATCTCAAGATCTACAGCACAAAATGAGATGAAAGAACTTGCAGACGAAAGCTTATTCTCCCTGCTTTATGAAAATACCAAGCATTCTACCACGTTGAGACTATTATTCACATAAATATGATAAAAAATATGTATATATATATATTGTACCATTTCATCAATACAAACAAATTTCCAAATGGTCCTTGAATAATAATCTTGAAGAATATAAGATTTATTCTGGAAAATATTAAAACGTTTGCAGGTCACGAGATATATATAACACATTTAATGTTGCTCTCTTTTTAAATTATGCTAAATCCACTCTATGAAAAGTTTTAAGCATACAGTTCCTCATTCCATTGACAATGTTCAATTCACCTGATCTCCTTTCTAGATGAGCAACCACCTTACATCAGCTGTCCATCGATATAGAACGGCCGACTGATTTCGGGGAGGTAACTGCTAGCCTTTCTCTGGTTGTTGAAGTGGCAGATAATGTAGCACAAGGGCCTGTGCACTGCGCTGATATTAATGGGATGCCCATAACTGTTGATGTTTCTACACTCATGTCAATACCTACTTCAAGGAGAAGACGCACGTCCGGTTCTTCCCATCTCTTTACTTATGGTCATAATTCTTATCACTGTGAAGCTGACGACCATGTAGGGAACACTGCGTTTTGCTATTTTTACAGTAAACATATTAGGTAAATTAAATAGCACAACAAAACATGCTTGATTAGGTGCCCGACATATATAATATGGTGTTCTGGTAATGTTGTCGAATCGTATTACGTTTAAAAATCGTTAGCTAGCTCGTTGTCACGGTGTCTCCAAATTGAGGATTTACATTTACTTGCATTTAGTTCGGCCATAAATCTCACATTTCAAATTTATTATGCGGTGTATTTGTCCGCAATTATTTATGAGAGGAAAAATATATTTTGATTAAGGAAAAAGAGGTAGTGTTAACAATCTTATCATTAACCTTTTTATTAATCATTTGAGAGTGGAATATTATTTGATTAATGGAGTAGTAAATTAATATATTAATTAGTGTGACGCCCAACGATTAGTCGGCACAAAGGGGGGGGATATACAACTAATACTTTATTTGTGATGCATCATAAAAAAAATTAAGGCACAATCGCTGAGCGGAAAGTCGAGCCTATGGGCAAGCCATTTAATTTTAAAAACTTCCCAAAGACGGTTTTCACAGGATTTTGTGTAGGCATGTCTTTGAGCAACTATGGCATATATTGACAAAATTCGGCCAACGTATTTCTTAAATGCTCGATGGATCGCTTTATCGTATTCGAGGGGTAAAACCTTTAAATGTCTTTGTATACTAAACTAATACATTATTTTACATCCTCCATCGGACATGCAAGGAGCGCCGCCAGAAATTGAGTGTCCAGCTGATATAACCCAGCTGACTGATTTAAACCAACAACTGCAAGTGTAGATCTACCAGTCAATGCCACAAACGCGGATGCATTAAACTGCATTGATGAGGGAGGACGTGATCTTCAAGTAGGCAACGCCTCCAGAATAAATTCTTTCTCCTATGGCAACCATACCGTTTACTGTAATGCGACGGACAATGGTCTTATTGCAAGCTGCAACTTTACAGTCACTGTAACAGGTATGCTGATTAAAAATGTGTAGCCATCAGCCGTAAGTTTAATTTAAAACCTACACAAAGGCATTGCACGGCTTCGCTAAATAATTTTTGTAGGAAAACTAATCATATCTCAAGATCTACAGACAAAATGAGATGAAAAAACTTGCAGACGAAAGCTTATTCTCCCTGCTTTATGAAAATACCAAGCATTACCACGTTGAGACTATTATTCACATAAATATGATAAAAATATATATATATATATTGTACCATTTCACTCAATACAAACAAATTTCCAAATGGTCCTTATAATATAATCTTGAAGAATATAAGACTTATTCCTGGAAATATTAAAACGTTTGCAGGTCAAATATATATAAACACATTTAATGTTGCTCCTATTTTTTATGCTAAATCCACTCTATGAAACGTTTTAAGCATACAGTTCTCATTATTCCATTGACAATGTTCAATTCACATGATCTCCTTTCTAGATGAGCAACCACCTTACATCAGCTGTCCTCGGATATAGAACGGCCGACTGATTTCGGGAGGTAACTGCTAGCCTTTCTCTGGTTGTTGAAGTGGCAGATAATGTAGCACAAGGGCCTGTGCACTGCGCTGATATTAATGGGATGCCATAACTGTTGATGTTCTACACTCATGTCAATACCTACTTCAAGGAGAAGACGCACGTCCGGTTCTTCCCATCTCTTTACTTATGGTCATAATTCTTATCACTGTGAACTGACGACCATGTAGGCAACACTGCGTTTTGCTATTTTAAGTAAACATATTAGGTAAGTAATATGCACAACAAAACATGCTTGATTAGGTGCCCGACATTATATATTGTGTCTGTAATGTTGTCGAATCGTATTACGTTTAAAAATCGGTTAGCCTAGCTCGTTGTCACGGGTGTCTCCAAATTGAAGGAATTACATTTACTTGCATTTAGGTTCGGGCCATAAATCTCACATTTCAAATTATTATGCGGTGTATTTGTCCGCAAATTATTTATGGAAGAGGAAAAATATATTTTTATTAAGGAAAAAAGAGGTAGTGTTAACAATCTTATCATTAACCTTTTTATTAATCATTTGAGAGTGGAATATTATTTGATTAATGGAGTAGTAAATTAATATTTTATTAGTGTGACGCCCAACGATTATGGTCGGCACAAAGGGGGGGGGAATATACAACTAATACTTTATTGTGATGCATCATAAAAAAAATTAAGGCACAAGTCCGCTGAGCGGAAAGTCGAGCCTATGGGCAAGCCATTTAATTTTAAAAACTTCCCAAGACGGTTTTCACAGGATTTTGTGTGCATGTCTTTGAGCAACTATGCATATATTGACAAAATTCGGCCAACGTATATTCTTAAATGCTCGATGGATCGCTTTATCGTATTCGATGGGGGTAACCCTTTAAATGTCTTTGTATACTAAACTAATACATTATTTTACATCCTCCATCGGGACATGCAAGGAGCGCCGCCAGAAATTGAGTGTCCAGCTGATATAACCCAGCTGACTGATTTAAACCAACCAACTGCAAGTGTAGATCTACCAGTCAATGCCACAAACGCGGAAGCATTAAACTGCGATTGAGAGGAGGACGTGATCTTCAAGTAGGCAACGCCTCCAGAATAAATTCTTCTCCTATGGCAACCATACCGTTTACTGTAATGCGACGGACAATGGTCTTATTGCAAGCTGCAACTTTACAGTCACTGTAACAGGTATGCTGATTAAAATGTGTAGCCATCAGCCGTAAGTTTAATTTAAAACCTACACAAAGGCATTGCACGGCTTGCGCTAAATAATTTTGTTAGGAAAACTAATCATATCTCAAGATCTACAGCCAAAATGAGATGAAAGACTTGAGACGAAAGCTTATTCTCCCTGCTTTATGGAAAATACCAAGCATTACCACGTTTGAGACTATTATTCACATAAATATGATAAAAATATGTATATATATATATTGTACCATTTCACTCAATACAAACAAATTTCCAAATGGTCCTTGAATAATAATCTTAAGAATATAAGACGTTATTCCTGGAAAATATTAAAACGTTTGCAGGTCACGAGTAATATAAACACATTTAATGTTGCTCTCTATTTAAATTATGCTAAATCCACTGTATGAAACGTTTTAAGCATACAGTTCCTTCTCCATTGACAATGTTAAATTCACTATGATCTCCTTTCTAGATGAGCAACCACCTTACATCAGCTGCCATCGAATATAGAACGCCCACTGATTTCGGGGAGTAACTGCTAGCCTTTCTCTGGTTGTTGAAGTGGCAGATATAATGTAGCACAAGGGTCCTGTGCACTGCGCATTGATAAGATGGAATGCCGATAACTGTTGATGTTTCTACACTCATGTCAATACCTACTTCAAGGAGAAGACGCACGTCCGGTTCTTCCCATCTCTTTACTTATGGTCCTTCATCATCACTGTTGAAGCTGATGACCATGTAGGCAACACTGCAGTTTGCTATTTTTATAGTAACATATAGGTAAGTAATATGCACAACCAGACTTGCTTGATTAGGTGCCCGACATATAATATGGTGGTCTGTAATGTTGTCGAATCGTATTACGTTTTAAAAATCGGTTAGCCTAGCTCGTTGTCACGGGTGTCTCCAAATTGAAGGAATTACATTTACTTGCATTAGGTTCAGGCCATAATCTCACATTTCAAATTTATTATGCGGTGTATTTGTCCGCAAATTATTTATGGAAGAGGAAAAATATATTTTTGATTAAGGAAAAGAGCGGGTTAGTGTTAACAATCTTATCATTAACCTTTTTATTAATCATTTGAGAGTGGAATATTATTTATTTAATGGCAGTAGTGAATTAATATTTAATTAGTGACGCCCAACGATTAGGTCGGCCACAAGGGGGGGGGGGAGATATACAACTAATACTTTATTTGTGATGCATCATAAAAAAAATAAGGACAAGTCGCCTGAGCGGAAGTCGAGCCTATGGGCAAAACCATTTAATTTTAAAAATTTCCCAAAGACGGTTTCACAGGATTTTGTGTAGGCATGTTTTTGACCAACTATGGCATATATTGACAAAATCGGCCAACGTATTTCTTAAATGCTCGATGGATCGTTTATTGTATTCATTGGTGGTAACCCTTTGAAATTGTCTTTTGTATTCTAAACTAAATACTTATTTTACATCCTCCATCGGACATGCAAGGAGCGCCGCCAGAAATTGAGTGTCCAGCTGATATAACCCAGCCGACTGATTTTAAACCAACCAACTGCAAGTGTAGATATCTACCAGTCAAAAAGTGCCAAAACGCGGATGCATTAAACTGCATTGATGAGGGAGAGACGTGATCTTCAAGTAGGCAACGCCTCCAGAATAAATTCTTTCTCCTATGGCAACCATACCGTTTACTGTAATGCGACGGACAATGGTCTTATTGCAAGCTGCAACTTTACAGTCACTGTAACAGGTATGCTGATTAAAAATGTGTAGCCATCAGCCGTAAGTTAATTTAAACCTACACAAAGGCATTTGCACGGCTTGCCGCTAAATAATTGTTTAGAAAAACTAATCAAATCCCAGATCTACAGCACAAAATGAGATGAAAGAACTTGCAGACGAAAGGTTTTCTCCTCTGTGTATTGAGAAGTATACCAAGCGATTACCACGTTGCAGACTATTCTTCAACATAAACCATGATATATTATATTTAATATATATATATATATATAGTATATATAATTATATATATTTATTATATATATATATATTATATATTTGTACCCATTTCACTCAATACAAAACAAATTTCCAAATGTCCTTGAATAATAATCTTAAGAA
>CALNVZ010003425.1:20734092-20757750 GCA_940671915.1 Paracentrotus lividus | reverse complement strand
ACGTTTGAGACTCTTCTTCACATAACCATGATATATATATATATATAATATATATATTATATATATATATTTAATAGTATATAATAATATATATATTGTACCATTTTCACTCAATACAAACAAATTTCCAAATGGTCCTTGAATAATAATCTTAAGATATAAGACTATTCCTGGAAAATATTAAAACGTTTGCAGGTCACGAGTATATAAACACATTTAATGTTGCTCTCTATTTTAATTATGCTAAATCCACTTATGAAACGTTTTAAGCATACAGTTCCTCATACCATTGACAATGTTAATTCATATGATCTCCTTTCTAGATGAGCAACCACCTTACATCAGCTGTCCATCGAATATAGAACGGCCCACTGATTTCGGGGAGGTAACTGCTAGCCTTTCTCTGGTTGTTGAAGTGGCAGATAATGTAGCACAAGGCTGTGCACTCGCTGATTATAATGGGATGCGATAACTGTTGATGTTTCTACACTCATGTCAATACCTACTTCAAGGAGAAGACGCACGTCCGGTTCTTCCCATCTCTTTACTTATGGTCATCATTCCATTCACTGTGAAGCTGAGACCATGTAGGCAACACTGCAGTTTGCTATTTATAGTAAACATATTAGGTAAGTAATATGCACAACCAGACTTGATTGATAGGTGCCCGACATTATAATATGGTGTCTGTAATGTTTGTCGAATCGTATTACGTTTAAAAATCGGTTAGCCTAGCTCGTTGTCACGGGTGTCTCCAAATTGAAGGAATTACATTTACTTGCATTTAGGTTCAGGCCATAAATCTCACATTTCAAATTTATTATGCGTTATTATTGTCCGCAAATTATTTATGGAAGAGGAAAAAATATATTTTTGATTAGGAAAAGAGGTAGTGTTAACAATCTTATCATTAACCTTTTTTATTATCATTGAGAGTGGTTATAAGACGTTATTCCTGGAAAATATTAAAACGTTTGCAGGTCACGAGTACATATAAACACATTTAATGTTGCTCTCTATTTAAATTATGCTAAATCCACTGTATGAAACGTTTTAAGCATACAGTTCCTCATACCATTGACAATGTTAAATTCATATGATCTCCTTTCTAGATGAGCAACCACCTTACATCAGCTGTCCATCGAATATAGAACGCCCAACTGATTTCGGGGAGGTAACTGCTAGCCTTTCTCTGGTTGTTGAAGTGGCAGATAATGTAGCACAAGGTCCTGTGCACTGCATTGATCAAGATGGAATGCCGATAACTGTTGATGTTTCTACACTCATGTCAATACCTACTTCAAGGAGAAGACGCACGTCCGGTTCTTCCCATCTCTTTACTTATGGTCTTCATTCCATTCACTGTGAAGCTGATGACCATGTAGGCAACACTGCAGTTTGCTATTTTATAGTAAACATACTAGGTAAGTAATATGCACAACCAGACTTGATTGAATAGGTGCCCGACATTATAATATGGTGTTCTGTAATTTTGTCGAATCGTATTACGTTTAAAAATCGGTTAGCCTAGCTCGTTGTCACGGGTGTCTCCAAATTGAAGGAATTACATTTACTTGCATATAGGTTCAGGCCATAAATCTCACATTTCAAATTTATTATGCGGTGTATTTGTCCGCAAATTATTTATGGAAGAGGAAAAATATATTTTTGATTAAGGGAAAAAGAGGTAGTGTTAACAATCTTATCATTAACCTTTTTATTAATCATTTGAGAGTGGAATATTATTTGATTAATGGAGTAGTGAATTAATATTTATTGTGACGCCCAACGATTAGGTCGGCACAAAAGGGGGGGGGGGGATATACAACTAATACTTTATTTGTGATGCATCATAAAAAAAAATTAAGGCACAAGTCGCCGAGCGGAAAGTCGAGCCTATGGGCAAACCATTTAATTTCAAAAACTTCCCAAAGACGGTTTTCACAGGATTTTGTGTAGGCATGTTTTTGACCAACTATGGCATATATTGACAAAATTCGGCCAAACGTATTTCTTAAATGCTCGATGGATCGTTTTATCGTATTCGATGGGGGTAACCATTTAAATGTCTTTGTATTCTAAACTAATACATTATTTTACATCCTCCATCGGACATGCAAGGAGCGCCGCCAGAAATTGAGTGTCCAGCTGATATAACCCAGCTGACTGATTTAAACCAACCAACTGCAAGTGTAGATCTACCAGTCAATGCCACAAACGCGGATGCATTAAACTGCATTGATGAGGGAGAACGTGATCTTCAAGTAGGCAACGCCTCCAGAATAAATTCTTTCTCCAATGGCAACCATACCGTTTACTGTAATGCGACGGACAATGGTCTTATTGCAAGCTGCAACTTTACAGTCACTGTAACAGGTATGCTGATTAAAAATGTGTAGCCATCAGCCGTAAGTTCAATTAAAAACCTACACAAAGGCATTGCACGGCTTGCGCTAAATAATTTTGTTAGAAAAACTAATCATATCCCAAGATCTACAGCACAAAATGAGATGAAAGGACTTGCAGACGAAAGCTTATTTTCCCTGCTTTATGGAAATACCAAGCATTACCAGGTTGTGACTATTCTTCACATAATAAAAACAAAAAATTATTGTACCATTTCACTCAATACAAACAAATTTCTAAATGGTCCTTGAATAATAATCCTGAAGAATATAAGACTTTATTCCTGGAAAATATTAAAACGTTTGCAGGTCACGAGTATATATAAACACATTTAATGTTGCTGTCGCTGGGCGCTCACCATTTATTTTATGACTATGAGATTGTACTTCATGTTTATGGGCATTATAGCCTTAAAAATTAATAGTTTGTCAACCGTTGTTGTTTTTTTTTAATTATTCGATACACAAACTTTAGCTTTTACCCTTAAAGGGCTGAAACAAAACTCAAACTTTAAAAATCTATCCCTTCGTGGCATAATGATATTATTACGTAGAGAAAGAGAGCGACAGAGAGAAAGAAAATATTAAGTTCTGAGGATTCACATACATTAACTTTGAGTTGAGTTTAAATAAATTGTCATTAATTCTGTTTCTAACGATAAAAGTAAAAACAATGTAATTCGTAAAGCAATGATGCAAAGAAGCACATTTTAATAATAATGATAATATATGGGGTTAACCCTTTAAATGTCTTCGTAATTTTGAATAAACTAAATATGTTATTTTCCATCATCCATCGGACATACAAGGAGCGCCGCCAGAAATTGAGTGTCCAGCTGATATAACCCAGCCGACTGATTTAAACCAACCAAATGCAAGTGTAGATCTACCAGTCAATGCCACAAACGCGGATGCATTAAACTGCATTGATGAGGGAGGACGTGATCTTCAAGTAGGCAACGCCTCCAGAATAAATTCTTTCTCCTACGGCAACCATACCGTTTACTGTAATGCGACCGACAATGGTCTTATTGCAAGCTGCAACTTTACAGTCACTGTAACAGGTATGCTGATTAAAAATGTGTAGCCATCAGCCGTAAGTTTAATTTAAAACCTACACCAAGACATAGCACGGCTTGCGCAAAATAATTGTGTGTAGAAAACTAATCATATCCCAAGATCTACACCACGAAATGAGATGAAAAAAATTGCAGACAAAAGCTTTACTTTATGGAAATACCAAGCATTACCAGGTTGTGACTATTCTTCACATAATAAAAAAAAAAAAAAACACCCAAATTACTGTACCATTGAAGTGGTCCTTGAATAATAATCCTGACTTTATTTCTGGAAAATATTAAAACGTTTGCAGGTCACGAATATATAAACACATTTAATGTTGCTCTTGCTGGGCGCTCACCATTTATTTTACGATTATGAGATTGTACTTCATTTTTATGGGCATTATAACCTTAAAAATTAATAGTTCGCCAACCGTTGTTGTTTTTTTTCAATCATTTGATACATAAACATTAGCTTTCGCCCTTAAAGAGCTAAACAAAACTTAAACTTTAAAAATCTATCCCTTTTTGACATTACGAGATTATTACGTAGAGAGAGAAAGTGACAGAAAGAAAAAAATATTAAGTTCTGAGGATTCACATACATTTACATTGACTTGAGTTTCAATAAATTGTCATTAATTCTGTTTCTAACGATAAAAGTAAAAACAATATCATTCGTATATCAATGATGCAAAGAAGCACATTTTAATAATAATTATAATATAAGAAATATCATGATCAAATTCAAGCAGAAGTAAGTAATGGTAATAATAAGACTTATATCAATTTATATATTTAAATTGTGCTAAATCCACTCTATCAAATGTTTTAAGCATACAGTTCATCATTCCATAGACAATGTTCAATTCACATGATCTCCTTTCTAGATGAGCAACCACCTTACATCAGCTGTCCATCGGATATAGAACGGCCGACTGATTTCGGGGAGGTAACTGCTAGCCTTTCTCTGGTTGTTGAAGTGGCAGATAATGTAGCACAAGGGCCTGTGCACTGCATTGATCAAGATGGAATGCCGATAACTGTTGATGTTTCTACACTCATGTCAATACCAACTTCAAGGAGAAGACGCACGTCCGGTTCTTCCCATCTCTTTACTTATGGTCTTCATTCCTTTCACTGTAATGCCGACGACCATGTAGGCAATACTGCAAGTTGCAATTTTACAGTAAACATAACTGGTAGGTAATGTACACAACATGACTGGCTAGATTTTGAAGGCGTCTGAGATTAGAATATTGACGTCTGTAAAGATGTCGGATTGTATTACGTTTGAGAATCGATTAGCCTCGTTTGCTGTCCCTGACTCTCTTCAAATTGAAGGAATGAGATTTACTTGTATTTAGGTTCAGGCCATTTAAATCAAATTTTCACTTCATTATGTGGCGTAATTTTCCACAAATTATTCTTGAAAGATGGGAAATATATTTTATTATAAGAAATAGTACAACTTTTTTTATTAGTCATTTGATAGTGGAGTAATATTCAATTATTAAATGTGACGCTTTTTAATTTTAGTGTAGTCATTATTCATTTGGCCTCAATTTTTGACGCCACCAATAAGGTGGGCACAAAAAAAGGGAAAACAAAATCGCTCTGTTTAACTGGAAGTCGACGAGCAAAACGACCCTATCGGCAAAAACACTTTCCAATGATCGTTTTCATAGTAATATAGGAATTTGTGTAGACATTTTTGACCAAATCTTTCATATACTGACAAAATTTTGCCAACGTATTGAGCAAATATTCCATGGGATTTACCATATTCGATGGGGTTAACCCTTTTAATGTCTTTGTATTTTAAACTAATACATTATTTTCCATCCTCCATCGGACATACAAGGAGCGCCGCCAGAAATTGAGTGTCCAGCTGATATAACCCAGCCGACTGATTTAAACCAACCAACTGCAAGTGTAAATCTACCAGTCAATGCCACAAACGCGGATGCATTGAACTGCATTGATGAGGGAGGACGTGATCTTCAAGTAGGCAACGCCTCCAAAATAAATACTTTCTCCTACGGCAACCATACCGTTTACTGTAATGCGACCGACAATGGTCTTATTGCAAGCTGCAACTTTACAGTCACTGTAACAGGTATGCTGATTTAAAATTTGTAGCCATCATTAATAAGTTTAATTCAAACCCAAAAGCCCGTATTCTAAACCGAAGATTTAGTTTGTATTAAATTAAATTTCATGTATATACGAAAGGAATTCGAAAATTTCTAAACCTTCTGCAGAGACTCGAACTCAAACTAAAAAATAAAAAATTAAATAATAAATATATAAATAAAAATATTCTTTAAAAAAAGCTAGGATTTTTAGAATGAAGATGTAATATTAGATTTGGAATCTTTTGAATGTCAGGTATACATTTATACCATGGTCATACCGACAATATTATGTTGACAAAGTTTTTATTTTTATTGTACCAGCGTTTACGGGTAAAAAACTTTTTGAATGACATTTAAAAAATAACCTGGCTCCGTGGGAAAGAATCGAAAAAACAATTCATTTCATTTCCACATAACAAATTTCATACAATATTTCCCCAAATATCCGTCAGATCACCTCACTTGAACATTTCAAAATCTGTTCTTAAAGCCCATCTGTGTTTTTTTTTTTTGTTTTTGTTTGTTTGTTGTTTTTTTTTTCATTATTTTGTTTTTACTTTACTTTTTGTTATGAATTGATTCCTTTGCATGTTTTTATCTAATCAATTTTCCAAAAAAGTTTTTTATGTAGAATGTTTATTAATGAGGTTTATATTTATTATATTGTAATGTACAATAGGTTGTGTATAAACAATGTGCTGTTATTATTATTATTATTATTATTATTATTATTATTATTATTATTATTATTATGATAAACAGGATCAAGTCCGTATTTTTCCTTAAAAAGACTTTGCTTTAACAAAAAGCACAAAGTGATTTCAAGTGCAACTTTTTAGTGTCCAAGTGTTTTTCGGATCATTCTAGTTGTGCCGAGAATGGCTTCTTTTTGAAGATCGTAGATCTTGATGTTCGGGGAGATCTTGGTGATGAGACTCTCGATTCCCTTCTTTACCATCCCCGTGTGACCAATTATCACCGGGGTGACTTCTGCCTTGGCGTTCCACATTCGTTCGATCTCGATCCTCAGGTCTTGATATTTTAATAGCCGCTTGTCCCTTTCCTTGACTGCGAGGTTTATGTCGTGAGGGACGGATACTTCGATGATGTTAACTTTGTTTCCCTCTCTTACGATGATGTCTGGCTTGTTACAGTTGATAGCTCTGTCTGTCATTATGCCGCAGTTCCAATATATGGTACTTTTATCAGCCAGGGTGATTGTCTGTGGCTGATGTTCCCATGGATGGTCACATGCTTGAGTCCCACGATCCTTTAGAAGTTGCCAGTGTATATGCTTGGCAATGTTATCATGTCTGCTGATATATTCTGTTTGGGCGAAGATGGGGCATCCTGATGCCAGATGCATTAGAGTCTCAGGTTCTTTCCCACATACTCTGCACGTGTCATCTACATCTGATTGCAGAATGGATTTCTCATATGCCCGTGTCTTGATTACCTGATCTTGTATGGCAAATATAAACCCTTCCGTTTCTGCTTTCAGACCAGCAGACTTTAGCCATCCGTGGGTGTTCTTTTTGTCAACGAACTGGCGATTCGATTGTTTTTCGTGGTGACCGTGTAGACGTTTTGCCTGTAGAATTGTCTGCAATCTTTTGTTCAAGGAACGTTTCAGTTCTGTTTTCTCTTTTTCCCCCACTGGTAGAGCTATCTGGTGATCTGTCAATGTCTTCAATGCTTGTTTCGTAATTGAGTAAATTAGCTGGGCTTTGTCATAATCGTGAGATATGTTTGTCAATGTATCCTTGGGACTGGATAGGTAATTGGCAAGCTGTATTAGAAGGACGTGATCTTCAATGTAGGCAACGCCTCCAGAAATAAATTTCTTCTTCCTTATGGCAACCATACCGTTTACTGTAATGCGGACGGACAATGGTTCTTATTTGCCAAGCTGCAACTTTTCAGTCACGTTGTAACAGGTATGCTGTATTAAAATTGTGTGCCATCAGCCTTGTAAGTTTAATTTTTAAAACCTAACAAAGGCATTGCCCACGCTTTGCGCTAATCAATTTTGTTTAGGAAAACTAATCATATCTCAAGAATCCTACAGCACAAAATGAATGAAAGAACTTGCAGACGAAAGTTATTCTCCCTGCCTTTATGAAAATACCAAGCATTCTACCACGTTGAGCTATTATTCACTAAATTATGATAAAAAATATGTATATATATATATTTACCATTTTCACTCAATACAACAAATTTCCAAATGCGTCCTTGAATAATAATCTTGAAAGAATATAAGACTTTATTCCTGCGAAAATATTAAAACGTTTGCTAGGTCACGAGATATATATGAACACATTTTAATGTTGCTCTCTTTTTTAAAATTATGCTAAATCCACTCTATGAAAATGTTTTAAGGCACTACAGTTCCTCATTCCATTGACATGTTCAATTCACCTAATCTCCTTTCTAGCAATGAGCAACCACCTTACATCAGCTGTAACCATCGATATAGAAACGGCCGACTGATTCGGGGATGGTTAACTGCTAGCCTTTCTCTGGTTGTTGAAGTGGCAGATAATGGTAGCACAAGGGCCTGTGCACTGCGCTGATATTAATGGTGATGCCCAATAACTGTTGATGGTTTCTACACTCATTGGTCAATACCTACTTCAAGGAAGAAGACGCACGTCCGGTCTTCCATCTCTTTACTTATGGTCATAATTCTTATTCACTGTGAAGCTGACGACCATGTAGGGAACACTGCGTTTGCATATTTTTTACAGATAAACATATTAGCGTAACATTAAATAAGCACAACAAAACATGCTTGCATTAGGTGGCCCGACATATATAATATGGTGTTCTTTGGTAATGTTGTCGAATCGTTATTACGTTTAAAAAATCGTTAGCTAGCCTCGTTGTCACGGTGTTCTCCAAATTGCAGGATTTACCATTACTTGCATTTAGTTCGGCCATAAATCTCACATTTCAAATTATTATGCGGTGTATTTGTTCCGCAATATTTATGAGAGGAAAAATATATTTTGATTAAGGAAAAAGAGGTAGTGTTAACAATCTTAATCATTAACCTTTTTATTAATCATTTGAGAGTTGGAATATTATTTGATTAATGGAGTAGTAAATTAATATATTAAATTAGTTGACGCCCAACGATTAGGTCGGCACAAAAGGGGGGGGGCTGGGGATATTACAATAATTACTTTATTTGTTGATGCATCATAAAAAAAATAAGACAATTCGCTGACGCGGAAAGTCGAGCCTATGGGCAGCCATTTAATTTTAAAACTTCCCAAAGACGGTTTTTCACAGGATTTTGTGATAGGCATAGTCTTGAGCAACTATGGCATATATTGACAAAAATTCGGCCAACAGTAATTTCTTAAATGCTCGATGGATCGCTTTATCGTATTCGAGGGGTAAAACCTTTAAATGTCTTTGTATACATAAACTAATACATTATCTTTACATCCTTCCATTCGGACATGCAAGGAGCGCCGCCAGAAAATTGAGTTGTCCAGCTGATATAACCCAGCTGGACTGATTTAAACCAACAACTGCAAGTGTAGATCTACAGTCAATGCCAACAAACGCCGGATGCATTAAACTGCATTGATGGAGGTGAGGACGTGATCTTCAAGTAGGCAAACGCTCCAGAAATAAATTCTTTTCTCCTATGGCAACCATTACCGTTACTGTAATGCGACGGACAATGGTTCTTTATTGCAAGCTTGCAACTTTACAGTCACCTTTGTGTAACAGTATGCTGATTAAAAAAATGTGTAGGCCATTCAGCCGTAAGTTAATTTAAAACCTACACAAAGGCATTGCACGTGCTTACGCTAAATAATTTTTGTAGGAAAATGAACATATCTCAAGATCTACAGACAAAATGAGAGAAAGGAAACTTGCAGACGATAAGTCTTATTCTCCCCTATGCATTTATGAAAATACCAAGCATTACCACGTTGAGACTATATTCACATAAATATGATAAAAATTATGATATATTATATATTGTACCATTTCACTCAATACAAAACAAATTCCAAATGGCCTTAATAATATAAATCTTGAAGAATATAAGGAACTTATTCCTGGAAAATATTAAAACGTTTGCAGGTCATTTAATATATATAAACACATTTAATGTTGCTCACTATTTTTTATGCTAAATCCACTCTATGAAACGTTTTAAGCATAACAGTTCTCATTATTCCCATACAATCGTTCAATTCACATGATCTCCTTTCTAGATGGAGCAACCACCTTACATCAGCTGTCCTTCGGATATCTTAGAACGGCACCACCGACTGATTTCGGGAGTAAACTGCTAGCCTTTCTCTGGGTTGTTGAAGTGGCAGATAATGTAGCACAAGGGGCCTGTGCAACTGCGCTGATATAATGTGGATTGCCATAACTGTTGATGTTGTACACTCATGGTCAATACCTACTCAAGGAGAAGAACGCACGTTCCGGTTCTTCCATCTCTTTATTAATGGTCATAATTCTTATCCACTGTGAATCTGACGACCATGTAGGCAACACTGCGTTATTGCTATTTTACAGTAAACAATTAGGTAAGTAATATGCCACAGACCAAAAACATGCTTGCATTAGGTGCCCGACATTATATTATTGGTGTCTGTAATCGTTGTCCGAATCGTATTACGTTTAAAATCGGTTAGCCTAGCTTCGTTGTCACGGGTGTCTCCAAATTGAAGGAATACACTTTACTGCATTTAGGTTCGGGCCATAAATCTCACATTTCAAATTATTTGCGTGTATTTGTCCGCAAATTATTTATAAGAGGAAAAATATATTTTTCATTAAGGAAAAGATAGGTATGCGTGGTAGTTGTTAACAAATTCTTATCATTAACCTTTTTATTAATCATTTGAGAGTGGAATATTATTTGATTAATGGAGTAGTAAAATTAATATTTTATTAGTGTGACGCCCAACGGATTTGGTCGGCACCAAAGGGGGGGGAATATACAACTGAATACTTATTGGTATGCATCATAAAAAAAATTAAGCACAAAGTCCGCTGAGCGGAAAGTCGAGGCCTATGGCAAGCCATTTTAATTTTAAAAACTTCCCAAGACGGTTTTCACAGCGATTTTGTGTCTGCATGTCTTTGAGCAACTATGCATATATTGACAAATTCGGCCAACGTTATTCTTAAATGCTCGATGGATCGCTTTATCGTATTCGATGGGGTACCTTTAAAGTCTTTGTATACTAAACTAATACATTATTTTACATCCTGCCCATCGGGACATGCAAGGAGCGCCGCAGAAATTGAGTGTCCAGCTGATTAACCAGCTGACTGATTTAAACCAACCAACTGCAAGTGCTAAGCATTCTACCAGTCAAATGCCACAAACGACGGAAGCATTAAACTGCGATGACGAGGAGGACGTGATTCTTCAAGTAGGCAACGCCTCCAGATAAATTCTTCTCCCTTATCGCGCAACCCATACCGTTTACTTGTAATGCGACGGACAATGGTCTTATTGCAAGCTGCAACTTTACAGTCACTGTAACAGGTATGCTGTATTAAAATGTGTACCATCAGCCGTTAAGTTTTAATTTATAAACCTCACACAAGGCAATTGCACGGCTTGCGCTAAATAATTTTGTTAGGAAAACTAATCAATCTCAAGGATCTACAGCCACAATGAGATGAAAGATTTGTAGACGAAAGCTTATTCTCCCTGCTTTATGAAAATACCAAGCATTACCACGTTTTGAGACTATTATTACATAAATATGATAAAAATATGTAATATATATATTGTACCATTTCACTCAATACAAACAAATTTCCAAGATGGTCCTTGAATTTAATAATCTTAAAGAATATAAGACCGTTATTCCTGCGAAATATTAAAACGTTTGCAGGTCACGAGGTACATATAAACACATTTAATGTTGCTCTCTATTTAATTATGCTAAATCCACTGTTATGAAACGTTTAAGCAACAGTTCCTTCTACCATTGACAATTTAAATTCATATGATCTCCTTTCTAGATGAGCAACCAACCTTACATCACAGCTGCCATCGAATATAGAACGCCCAACTGATTTCGGGACTGTAACTGCTAGCCTTTCTCTGGTTGTTGACAGTGGCAGATATAATGCTAGTCACAAGGGTCCTGCTGCACCCATTGATCAAGATGGAATGCCGATAAAACTGTTGATGTTGTCTACACCTCATTGTCAATACCTACTTCAGGACGGAAGACGCACGTCCGGTTCTTCCCATTCTCTTTCTTATGGTCCTTCATCATTCACTGTTGAAGCTGATGACCATTAGGCAACACTGCAGTTTGCTATTTTTATTAGTAATCATACTATGGTAAGTAATATGCACAACCAGGACTTGCTTGATTAGGTGCCCGACATATAATATGGTGGTCTGTAATGTCTGTCGACGTATACGTTTTAAAAATCGGTTAGCCTAGCTCGTTTGTCACGGGTGTCTCCAAATTGAAGAATTACATTTACTTGGCATTAGGTTCAGGCCATAATCTCACATTTCAAATTATATTATGCGGTGTATTTGTCCCCCGCAAATTATTTATGGAAGAGGAAAAATATATTTTTGATTAAAGGGAAAAGAGGGCGGGTTAGTGTTAACAATCTTATTCATTAACCTTTTTATTAATCATTTGAGAGTGGAATATTATTTATTTATATGGAGTAGTGATATAAGATTTAATGTCGACTCCCAACGATAGGTCGGCACAGAGGGGGGGGGCGGGGGAGAATATCACAACACTAATACTTATTTGTGATGCATCATTTAAAAAAAACAATAGAGCTACCTCAAGTCGCCGAGCGGATAGTCGCAGCCTCATGGGCAAAACCATTAATTTTAAAAATTTCCCAAGACGTTTTCACAGGATTTTGTGTAGGCATTGTTTTTGACCAACTATCGGCATATCATGACAACAATCGGCCAACGTATTTCCTTAAATGCTCGACTGGATCGATTTTATTGTATTCTTGGCGGTAAACCCTTGAAATTGTCTTTTGTATTCTAACACAAATTACGTTATTTTACATCCTCCATCGTGACATGCAGGAGCGCCGCCAGAAATGGAGTGTCCTAGCTGATATAACCCAGCCGACTGATTTTAAACCAACCACACTGCAAGTGTAGTATCTACCAGTCAAAATGCCAAAACGCGGATGCATTAAACTGCATTGATGAGGAAGACGTGATTCTTCAAGTAGGCAACGCCTCCAAGAATAACATTTCTCTTCTCCTTATGCAACCATACCCGTTTACTGTAATGGACGGACACATGGTCTTATTTGCAAGAGCTGCAAACTTTACAGTCACTGCTAACAGGTATGCTGATTTAAAAAGTGTAGCCATCAGCCGTAAGCTTTCAATTTAAACCTACACAAAGGCATCTGCACGGCTTGCCGCTTAAATAATTTTGTAAGAAAAAACTAATCAAATCCCAGATCTACCAGCACCAAATATGAGATGAAAATAACTTGCATACAAAGGTATCTCTCCTCTGCTGTATTGGAAATTTACCAAGCATTACCACCGTTGAGACTTTCTTCACCATAACCCATGATACTAATTATATTAATAATATATATATATATACTATACGTCACTATATATTATATATATTATATATAATATATATATTTGTCACCCATTTTCACTCAATACAAAAAAATTCCAAAATGCGTCCCTTGAATAATCAATCTTAAAGAATATAAGACCGTTATTCCTGGAAATATCTAAAACTGTTTGCAGGTCACGAAGTACATATAAACACATTTAATGGTTGCTCTCTATTTAAATTATGCTAAATCCACTGTATAAACGTTTAACGCAATACAGTTCCTCATACCATTGACATGTTAAGATTCATTATGATCTCCTTTCCTAGGATGAGCCAACCACCTCACATCAGCTTGTCCATCGAAATATAGACACGCCCAACTGATTTCGGAGTAACTTGCTACGCCTTCTCTGGTTGTTGAAGTGGCAGATAATGTACACAAGCGTTCTGTGACTGCATCATTCTAAGAGGGAACCCTGCGCGATAACCTTGTATCGTCTGTTTCTACCACTCTGCAATACCTCACTTCAAGGAGAAGACGGGCACGCCCGTTCAATTCCATTCTTTACTTTATCGGCTCTTCATTCCATTCACTGTGAAGCTGCATGACCATGTAGGCACACACACTGCAGTGTTTGCTATCTTTACAGCCTAACATACTAGGTAATGTAATATGCACAACCAGATCTTGCATTGCAATAGGTGCCCGACATATAACTCATGGCTGTTCCTGTAATTTTGTCGAATCGTTATACGTTTAAAAATCGAGTTAGCCTAGCTCGTTGTCCACGGGTGTTCCCAAAATTGATAGGAATTACATTTACTTGCATATTAGTTCAGGCCATAATCTCACATTTCCAACTATATCGCGGTAGTCGATTTGTCCGCAAATATATTTATGGCTAAGAGGAAACACAATACTATTTTTGATTAAGGGAAAAAGACGGTAGTTTGTTAACAATCTTATCATTAACCTTCTTTACTTATCATTTGAGAGTGGAATATCTATTTTGATTAATGAGATAAAGTGTGAATTAATATTATTGTTACGCCCAACGATTAGCGTCGGCCACAAAGGGGGGGCGGGGATAATACAACCTAATACTTATATTTTTGAGCCATCACATTTAAAAAAAAATTAAGGACACAGTCGCGAGACGGAAAGGTCGAGCTAAGGGCAAACCATTTAATTTTTCAAAAACTCCCAAAGGGGGGCAACGGTTTTCACAGGCATTTTGCTGTAGCATAGTTCTCTTGCCGGACAACTATGGCATATATGACAAATTCGGCCAAACGTATTTCTAAATCGCCTCGATGCATCGTATTTATCGTATTCGCATGGGGAGGTAACATCTTAAATGTCTTTTGCTATTTCTAAACTATACATCTATTTTTACATCCTCCATCGGCACACTGCAAGCGGAGCGCCGCCAGACAATTGAGCTGTCCCAGCTGATATAACCCAGCTGACTGATTTAACACCAACCAACCTGCAAGTGTTAAGTATTACCAGTCAATGCCACAAACGCGGCATGCATTTAAACCTGCATTTGATGGGGAGAATCGTGATTTTCAAGTAGCAACCGCCTCCAGAATAAAATTCTTTTCCAATGGCAACCATACCGTTTTACTGTAATGCGACGGACAATGGTCTTATTGACAAGCTGCAACTTACAGTCCTCGATAACAGGTCATCGCCTGTAAAATTGTAGCCATACGCCCGTAAAGTATCAATTCAAACAACCTTACCCACAAGGCATTGCACGGCTCGCATAAACTAATCTTAGTTAGAAAAACTAATCATTATCCCACAGATCTACAGCACAAAATGAGATGAAAGGACTTGCACGCACCGAAAGCTTATTTTTCCTCTCTTATGGAAATACCACAACATTACAGGTTGTGGACTATTCTTACATAATAAAAAACAAAAATTATCTGTACCATTTCACCAATACAAAACAAATCTCATTAAAGGCTCCTTTGAATAATAATCTGCAAGATATAAAGACTATTCCTGGAAACCATATTATAAAACGATTTGCAGGTCCACGACGTATATATAAACACATTCAATGTTGCTGTTCGCTGGCGCCACAACTTTATTTTTACTAGACTATGAGATTCTGTATTACCATGTTTATGGGCATTATAGCCTTAAAAACATTAATGTTTGTCACACCGTTGTTGGTTTTTTTTTAATTATTCGAATACACAAACTCTTTTAGCTTTTTACCCCTTTAAAGGGTAAAACCAAAAACTCAAACTTTAAAAATCTATCCCTTCGTGGCATTAATGATATGTAATTACGTAGACGAACGACGAGCGACAGAGAGAAAGAAAAATTAAGTTCCTGAGGATTCACATACATTTACTTTGAGTTTGAGTTCTAAATAAATTGTCCATTAATTTCTGTTCTTAACGATAAAAGTAAACAACAACTGAATTATGTCGATTAAAGCAACTTGAAGCCAAAGAAGCACATTTAATAATATAATAAATATTCATGGCCGTTTTAACCTATCTTTAAATGTCTGTACCGTACATTATCGACATAAACTAAATATGTTATTTTCCTCACCATCCGACATACAAGGAGCGCCTGCCAGAAATTGAGTGTCCAGCTCCAGTATAACCCAGCCGACTGATTATAACCCAACCAACACATGCAAGTGCTAAGATCTACCAGTCAATGCCACAAACAGGCGGGATAGCCATTAAACTCAACTTCTGAGGCAGGACATTTGGGGTTTTGAGAGGTCTTCAAGTAGCAACTCCTCCAGAATAAATCTTTCCTTATCCTACCGGCCAACATACCGTTACTGTAATGCGCACCGACAATGGTTTATTGCAAGCGTGACAACTTTACAGTCACTGCTAACAGGTATGCTGCATTAAAAATGTGTACCGCATCAGCCGTAAGTTTAATTTAACAAACTACACCAGACACTAGCCGGCTGCGCAAAATAATTGTGTTGTAGAAACTAATCAATATCCCAAAGATCTTACACCACGAAATGAGATGAAAAAAATTGCGACAAAAAGCTTTTACTTATGACAATACCAAGCCAGCTCTTACCATGTTGTTGCACTATCTCTTCACATAATAAAAAAAAAAACAAACACCAAATTACTGTACCATTTGAAGTCTCCTTGAATAATAATCCTGACTTTATTTCTGGAAAATATTAAAACGCTTTGCAGGTCTGACGAATTATCAAAACACATTATAATGTGCTCTTGCTGGGGCGCTCACCATTTATTTTA
Source organism: Paracentrotus lividus (assembly GCA_940671915.1). Taxonomy (NCBI): domain Eukaryota; kingdom Metazoa; phylum Echinodermata; class Echinoidea; order Camarodonta; family Echinidae; genus Paracentrotus; species Paracentrotus lividus. The sequence goes on along the minus strand of CALNVZ010003425.1, from coordinate 20,741,296 downwards.
CGATTATAGAATCTGTACATTCATTTTATGGGCATGTATAACCTTAAAAATTTAATATTCGCCAAACCGATTGTTTTGTTTTTTTTCAATCATTGAACAATAAACATCTAGCTTTCGCCCTTACAAGAGCTAAACAAAACTTAAAAACTTTACAAAATCTTATCCCTTTGACATCGAGTATTATTACGTCGAGAAGGAGAAAGTCGACAGCCACAAGAGAACACAAATTCCCATTACAGTTCTGAGGATTCACATACATTTACATTTGATTGAGTTTCAATAACAATGTGTCTCTTAATTCTTTCTCTAACGATCTAAAAGTAAAAACAATATCATTTCGTATATCAAATGATGCAAAGAAGCACATCTAAATAATAAGCTCCTATAATATAAGACAAATATCAATGATCAAATTTCAAGCAGACAGTAAGTAATGTTGTAGATAATAAACTTCATTCCAATTTATATATTTACAATTGTGCTAATATCCACTCTATCAACAGTTTTTAAGCCACTACAGTTCATCATTCCATAGACAATGTTCAATTCACATGATCACCTTTCTAACAGATGAGGCCAACCACCTACATCAGCTGTCCCATCCGATATATAGAACGGCCCGACTGATTTCGGGGAGGAACTGCTAGCCTTTCTGCTGGTTGATTGAAGTGCAGATAATTAGCACAAGGGCCTGTGCACTGCATGCATCAAGATGCGAAATTTTGCCAACTGATTGATGTCTTTTCACCACTCATTGTCCTACCAACTCTCAAGGAGAAGACGCACAGTCCGCGTTTCTTCCCATCTCTTCATACTAATGTTCTTCATTCCTTTTCACTGAATATGCGAACGACCATGTTAGGGCATACAACGCTGCAAGTTTGCAATCACAGTAACACATAACTGGTAGCCGCGTATAGTACACAAACATGACTGGCCTAGATATTGCCCTCTGGATATTACGAAGGGTCACGATCGAATGAGTCTGTAAAGATGTTCGGATTGATTAACGTTTTGAGAAATCGATTAGCCCTCGTTTGCTTCCCTGACTCCTCTTCACAATTGAAGGAAGGTGAGACTTTACTGTATTTAGTGATCAGGCTATTTAAATCAAAATTTTCATTCATTATGTGGCGCGTAATTTTCACCAAATTATTCTGAAAGATGGGAAGATATATTTTATTACTAAGAATAGGTCAACTTTTTTTATTGTTCTTTGATAGTGGAGTAATATTCAATTATTAAATGTGACGCTTTTTTTTTATGATAGTTCATTATTTCTTCGGCCTCTTATTTTTGACGCCACAATAAGTGGGCACAAAAAAAGGGAAACAAAATCGCTTCTGTTTAACTGTGAAAGTCGCACGACAGAAAACGACCCTATCGCAAAAAACTTCTCTCCACATGATCGTTTTCATCAGTAATATAGGAATTTGTGCTTGTAGACATTTTTGACCAAAATCTTTCATATACTGACAAAATTTTGCCAACGTATGAGCAAATATCCATGGGATTTACCACTATTCCGATGGTGTTAACCCCTTAATGTCTTATGTATTTTCAACACTCTAATACATTCATTTTCCACTCCTCCATCGGACATACAAGGAAGCCGCCGCCAGAAATTGAGTGTCCAAGCTGCATATAACCCAGCCCGACTGATCTTAAACCAACCAACTGCCAAGTGTAAATCTACCAGTCAATGCCACAAACGCGGGATGCAGTTGAACTGCCATTTATGAGGGAGGACGTTGGAATCCTTCAAGGTAGGGGGCAACGGGCCTTTCCAAAATAAAATTACTACTTCTTCTCCTAGCTCGGGCAACCATACCGTTTACTCGTTAAGCGACGCACAATGGGTCTTATTTGCAAGCCTGCAACTTTTACAGTCACTGTAACAGGTATTGCTGATTTAAAATTCTTGAGCATCAATTAATAAGTTTAATTACAAACCAAAAGCCCCCGTATTCTAAACCGAAAGATTTAGTTTTGTATTAATTAAATTTTCATGTATATACGAACAGGTAACTTCGGAAATTTCTAAACCTTCTGCAGAGACTTCGAACTCAAACTAAAAAATAAAAAATTAAATAATACAAAAACTATAAATAACAAATATACTTCTAAAAAAAGCAGGCTATTTTAGAAGAAGATGTAATATTAGATTGGAATTCTTTGAATGCTCAGGTATACATCTATACCTTGTCATACCGACTCAATCATCTATGTTTGACAAAGTTTTCTATTCTTTATGTACCAGCTGTTTTACGCGGTAAAAAACTTTTTGAATGACATTTAAAAAATAACCTGGCTCCGTGGGCGAAGAATCGAAAAAACAATTCATTTCATTTCCACATAACAAATTTACATACAATATTTCCCCAATATCCGTCAGATCACCTCACTTGAACATTTCAAAATCCTGTTCTTAAAGCCCATTCTGTGTTTTTTTTTTTGTTTTGTTTGTTTTGTTGTTTTTTTTTCTATTTTTTGTTTTACTTACTTTTTGTTATGAATTGATTCCTTTGCTATGTTTTTATCTAATCAATTTTCCAAAAAAGTTTTTTTTGTAGAATGTTTATTAATGAGGTTCTTTATATTTATTATATTGTAATGTACAATAGGTTGTGTATAAAACAATGTCCTGTTATTATTCATTATTATTATTAATTATTATATTATTATTATTATTATTATTATGATAAACAGGCATCAAGTCCGTATTTTTCCTTAAAAAACTTTGCTTTAACAAAAAGCACAAGTGATTTCAAGTGAACTTTTAGTGTCCAAGTGTTTTTCGGATCATTCTAGTTGTGCCGAGAATGGCTTCTTTTTGAAGATCGTAGATCTTGATGTTCGGAGGAATCTTGGTGATGAGACTCTCGATTCCCTTCTTTACCATCCCCGTTTGACCAATTATCACCGGGGTAGACTTCTGCCTTGGCGTTCCACATTCGTCGATCTCGATCCTCAGCTTGATATTTTATAGCCGCTTGTCCCTTTCTTGACTGCGAGGTTTATGTCGTGAGGGACGGATACTTCGATGATGTTAACTTTGTTTCCCTCTCTTACGATGATGTCTGGCTTGTTACAGTTGATAGCTCTGTCTGTCATTATGCCGCAGTTTCCAATATATGGTACTTTTATCAGCCAGGGTGATTGTCTGTGGCTGATGTTCCCATGTATGGTCACATGCTTGAGTCCCACGATCCTTTAGAAGTTGCCAGTGTATATCTTGGCAATGTATCATGTCTGCTGATATATTCTGTTTGGGCGAAGATGGGCATCCTGATGCCAGATGCATTAGAGTCTCAGGTTCTTTCCCACATACTCTGCACGTGTCATCTACATCTGATTGCAGAATGGATTTCTCATATGCCCGTGTCTTGATTACCTGATTTTGTATGGCAAATATAAACCCTTCCGTTTTCTGCTTTCAGACAGCAGACTTTAGCCATCCGGTGGTGTTCTTTTTGTCAACGAACTGGCGATTCGATTGTTTTTCGTGCGTGACCGTGTAGACGTTTTGCCTGTAGAATTGTCTGCAATCTTTTGTTCAAGGAACGTTTCAGTTCTGTTTTCTCTTTTTTTCCCCCACTGGTAGAGCTATCTGGTGATCTGTCAATGTCTTCAATGCTTGTTTCGTAATTGAGTAAATTAGCTGGGGCTTTGTCATAATCGTGAGATATGTTTGTCAATGTATCCTTGGACTGGATAGGTAATTGGCAAGCTCTGTTATTAACTCCATTATTCCATACCGTTTCTATCTGCTGGAGGACCTTCCTCCAAAGGTCGCGGGGGAGATACACACCTTTTCAACAGCAGCTTTTGGGTGGTGAGTCTGTGCTTGTCAATTGCTTCCTTGTTCATGACAATCAGCCCTCGTATATCCTCGATTTTCAGTTTATTATTCCCAAAAGTTATACCTTAGCACGGGATAGCCAAGTGTATTGAAGCCTCCATCTTGTTTTTGGCGTTAAGTTCAGATCATATGAGCCTCAGTCTGTGTTGTACTCTGTCTTTGCCTTCTCTTTCATTACGTTGTGGCTGATGCTGTCTTCTCTATTCATGCCAAGGTATTTTGTAGGTGGATTCATTCGTCAGTTCCTTGATTGATACTTCCTCGTCAGATAGGGGCACTATCACCTGTCTCCACCCTTCTTTCGCGGATAAGTGTAATCTTAGCACATTTTTCAATGCCAAAATTCCATCCGAATGTTCATCTCTAAATTGTTTACAATGGCTATCAGACTTTGAAGTTCATCATCATTTTTTGCATACAGCTTGATGTCATCCATGTAGACCAAATGATTTACTGTCGCCGTAAAATTTTCCTTTATATCTATATCCGAAGTTTGTAGCTTTGCATGAGGGAGGTATACTGGTTGAGAGCAGACAGAAGAGTAAGGGGGACAATGAATCTCCCTGAAATATCCCTCTTTGATCCGGACTCCGTCTACCTTCATGAGTATGCGTCTGTTGTTAGTGTCAGAGTTGTGTTTCCACAACTTCATGCTTCAGATATGCACTGTATGATGTGTGGGTTGATATGATACACCTCCATAATTTGATGATCCAGCTGTGTTGGTACACTGTCGTATGCCTTTTTAGTAGTCTATTCCATGCATGGATAGATTTTTGTCTCTGACGAGCATTCCAGTGATAGCCTTATTTGTCAAGAGGTGGTCCTTGCATCCTTTCTCCCTTTCGGCAGCTTTCTGTGAGATCCTCCATGATGTCATTGTCGTCGATATGCCCGCTCAATGTGCCGTGCAACGTTTGATGTAAGTAGCTTGTACATGTATTGAGGCATGTGATTGGCCTGTAGTTCTTGGCTTTTGTTGAGTCCATTGCCTTTGTATAGAAGGTATGTTCTTCCGATTGGCAGCCATGCTTCGATAGGTGTGATCCTTTAACTATGTCATTGATAGCATGTAGGAGAGGAATGTGACTGGTACTAAATTCTTTATCCAGAAATTCTGCAGGGCCGTCTGGTTCAAGGACTATTTCCAGTTCTGTGAGCTCTTTATGATATTTTGAAGCTCTGATAATGTCAAATCCGTCAGTTGCTGAGCTGGTACATTTTCCCATTTCTCCTTTTCAGACTGTATCCAAGGAGCCTTCTCTGTGAATGACATCATTTCTCCCATAGGGCCTCCAGTACTGCTCGTTTCCTCTGTCGGTGGGCTTCTCTAACTTCACTCTTGCTTGATCGTAGTTTCACGAAAACTTCTTTCTATTTCCATGAAAGAGTTTGTTCTGTCGCTTGAATGTATTACTCTTCGTGTATCTCTTGATTCGTTGTTTCAAAGCGTTGATCTTCATTTGAGAGTTTCCAATAACAATTTATACGCGTCCTCGTTTTTCCGTCTATCGCGTATTTCTTGTCTAATCTTTTCCCATTACTCCTCATCTTCTTTGATTGCGTGTTTCCCTTCTCCATTTCTCTAGCTGTGCTCATCTTGTGTTAATTCTTCTATCTTTGATTGTATTCCGCTCTTTTCCATTCCGGTATCTTGGCGTTTTGTGTTCTCCATTTTGATTGGGTGAATGCATTTCTAGTCCAATTTGTTCAACAACAGTCTTGGCTCCGGCCCAAAGTAGCAATTTTATCATCCTCATATCGAGGGATTTGGCTCCACCTCTTTTAGTAGTTTATCTACTACGCTGATCACTTTCTGTAGTAGTCAACATCTTTGTGTCAATTTTTTGGAATGTGCGGTCGGTCACTCATTGGTATTTCCTTTACATTCTGATAGTTTTCTTCAAGGCTCAATTAACAGTTGTTCCTCGAGACCTTGGTCTTCATCAGTTGTATACTGAGCTCTGTGTGTCGATTCCTGTTACATTCATAGACATCTCAGTATTTTGCCCGTTCTTGTTTCATTCTCTGTTCTTTGTTGGTTTAAATTGATACTTCGGGGTGATGAAACATGTGGACTCCATTGATCATGTTTGATTCCATCTTGAAACCGGGGCTCTCTTAACACTTTATCCAGTTGTTCTAGAAGTGTTAGGGAACATGCACCATTTTGTTTTCTGCCAGTTTTTGTTATTGATGTTTTTTCCTTCAATTCCTACCAAGACGTTCCTCCTGCTTCTTTGCTTGTTGTACTCTGATGGCAGGTCTGCAGTAGATGTTTTTGGCAGAGACATTATTTCCCTGAGTAGGCGAGCTTCCCGTTTTCTGTTTCAGTTGCGTAAGCTTTCTGATTGTCTTCTTTAGTTGGTTGACTATTAGACGCCATCGCAATACTGGAAGAAAGAATCCCCTAGCTACACCTGATTGTTACGTCCTGCTCTCTATACTTTCATTTAGTAGGTCCAGAAGAGTTAAGGAGCATACTCCATCCATCGTTGATACCTTTTTTGCCATCTTTTGCGCCTTTGTTCCTTTTGACATGTTCCGTGGCTCTCTCAAATTAGAGTGGGTCTGGACATAGGATGTTTTCACTATCTTTTAAGCCAGTCGTCTTCATTTTCGTGATATCTTCACGTCCGCTCAAGCCAATGTGTATTGCATTATTAATTGGTCCATGCGGCTGACTGAATCTGCGATGTCATTATCTAACTCTGAGTAGAGATGATCACTGCTTCTTGAATTTCCTCTCAGATTTTCATTAGCCTCATTTCTCGTCTCTTTTCTGGTAGTTTCCGCAGTCATCCAAATTAGAAGAAGACGAACATCATGGTGATTTCTTTTGATGCTTGCGAAAAAGGAGCATCCACCTTTGTTGACGCTGACTTCGTTTTCTACGCACTTCTCCTTGTAGACCTTTCCTTGGCTCCCGTCAATGCTCTTTTCCGTTTAGAGTCTGAGATTTCAACATCTGGAAGAGTGTAGTCTGTTTGCTTGTTTGTCTTTCCTTACTTTAGGCGGATTATCTCAGAAATACTACGTCGTTGGCGCACTTCTTTCGTTTATCTCTAAGCCTCTGTAGTTCAATGTCGCTGAAGTATTTTGTACGAAGAATGCTTTGTTTCATATCAGCCAGTGCTGTTCTCCGATGGAAGAGTCTCCATTACATTCACAAGCCATTCATTCTCATTCTTCTTTCTATAATGTCTAGATCTGTGCGCCAAGTCAGTTGCATAGTAAAAGCAGAATCTGAGCTTTCCTTTCTCTGGTTTGACCACACTTTCTTCCCTATTCTTCTAATTTTGTTGTTGGGAGCATTCGCTGTATGCGTAGTGAACATGATGC
>CALNVZ010003425.1:20686089-20734067 GCA_940671915.1 Paracentrotus lividus | reverse complement strand
GATGAATCATCTCCCTGTGTGTCGTTTGTTCTGACTTTTTCATTATCAAGTGAGTCCCGCCCACTCCCCTTCCTTTGGTGCGTTCCTCCAAGAGTGACCTCCAGTACTTCTCCAAGATCTGGTAGAGTAGTTTGTGTGTCCTCGTCTCTTTTAGGTGGTTGACAGTCGGATGCAATACAGTGTTTGAAGAAAGAATTTTCTTCATTTCCATCAGTAAGTAGGTCCTTCTCTGCATTCAATTGTTCTAAAAGAGTGAGTGATGCAACATGCGGTGTGATGTTAAGAGATTTTGCTCCTTCAGAATTATTTCGTGGTTCTGTCAAATTATGTGACCGTGATTTTGTTATTTCATTATCTCTTGAGACAACCATTTTACTTTCGGTTGAATCTGTCAATCCACTCTCAGTCATCTGTATTTCAATATTCATAGGTTTAGCTTTGCTAATTGAATTGCTTTTCCCAATAGCATTTCCCTTCTTTAAGAGGGAATCATCCATGCTCATCGAATCTCCTCTTTGTTCTTTATCAACTTCATTTCCCATCTCTTTGTCGATAGATTCCGAGTTTTCCACATCGGGGACGATGACATCATGGTGACTTTGTACTGCTTGCTCCAATTGTCTGTCCATGCATGGGAATATCTCAGGAGCACTTCTTTGTCGATATAGTTCCTTGGCTTTATCTCTCATTCTCTGCAATTCAATTTCGCTGAAGTATTTTGTACGGATAATGTTTTGTTTCATATCAGCAAGGGCTTGTTCTCCGAGGGAAGCATCTCCTTTACTTTCAAGCCACTCCTGTCTCATTCTCTTCCTATAGTGTCTAGTTCTGTGAGCCAAGTCAGTTGCATAGAAGAAGCAAATCATGAGGTTTTTTTTTCGCCTTTTGTCCACGATTTCTTCGCTCCCTTCCTCCTTCTTGCACTTTCATCCATTTGTCTGTCTATTTTCGTTGCTTCTTCTCTCACAATTGGGCCTAATGGTGATCTTGTTTCCCTTGGTAATGGCTTTTCAGAACTCGCGGCTTCTTCAACCATGTTTTTCTCCATCTGCACACGTGTCAGCTTCAAGTTCATTCTTTCTTCTCCTACATTTCCCCCTTCCTTGTCTGAGCCTTTATAAGGGTCTTTCTCTGTAAGATATGATACAGCTCGTGCTTCTATTTCGTGCAGTTGTGTATCAGTGAAATACTTTGAACGTAGTATACTCTGTTTCATATCTGCAAGAGCTTGTTCGCTAATCTGTGGATCTCCGTCATTTTCAAGCCACGCTTTCCTCATAGTTCTTCTATATTGTCTTGTCTCTTTCGTTTTTTTTGTTAGTTGCTACATAAAAGCAGAAAATAAGTTGTTCCTTTCCTACTTTTGACCACCTTTTCTTTGTCGATTTATCAGTTCTAGTGGTTTTACTTTTGGGCTCATTTTGTAAAGCACGGTTTGGCTCATTTTCCATTCCTAGTACTTCACGCCCACATTGGTTTGTAAGAGACGTCTTTAGACCCCGATATCCTAAAATCTGTTATTTCAATCCTTCAGGGTTTTATTGTGTTGGTTCTGTATTCATCTCAGTTCTTTGAAAGTTTTTATTCGCTAAATAGGTACTGATGGACTCACCTATTTTAAAGCAGATTCTCCTTTACATTGTTTCAGATAGATGCCAGTCACTCCCATGATGCGCAACAATGGTTGCCTGCGTATGCCGCGTATATCCTTTGGTTGTTTACGTTATGCTCCTCTCGGGTTAACAAATTTGTTTGATATTAATCCTTCTTTTTTGTTCACGAATCGTCAAACAAAGCACACCATCGGACTCCTTGTCGTAAGATCTTTCTTCTGATATATAATTTTCCGCACCAAATGCACTTTAAACACCTAAAATCATAGGCAAGACGAGAGCGAATGAATGACACGTCCATCCAGTAAGGAGACCATCTTACTTATTCTTCTTCTTCTTCTTATTATTATTATTATTATTATTATTATTATTATTATTATTATTATTATTATTATTATTATTATTATTATTATTATTATTATTATTATTATTATTATTATTACTCTCTGTCAGACTCAAAATGAAAACAATAGAAACTTGTTAAGTGCGGTATTCCGTGGTATATTATAAGGGTGAAACACACCTTGCAAATATGCATACAAATTCTTAAAGCTGGTGTATAGTTTCGGGAGTAAGAAAAAATAATTTTGATTCGCAGTTAGATAAATTACGAAAGATTGAATCCAATAACAATATTTAAGCAAATTATAGTACTTGAAATTTCGTTTTAGTGTCTTTATTTCATAATATAAGTATAAAAAAAAGCTAAGTCGGGGATCCGACTCATGTTAGCGCTTACGTGGAAAACCAATGGGGATTCTTTTGCGTGCGTTCGAAACTCTCAGCAGAGGTCTAAACGGCTTATGCTAAAGTGTTGCGTTGTGGCGCGGCGCGGCGCGTTAAAAAATGGAAATAATCGACGAAAAAAAAAAACAAAGGTGTCTTCAAAAGCGTCCTACGAAAGAAAAAAGGAAAAGATTCTGGATCGATTTTTGTGAAATTTTTGGAAAATATCATTTTTCGGACTCGAGACTTTTAGCATAAGCCCCTTGTGTGGGGTTAGTTGTGTTGTGTGTGTGTGTGTGTCAAAAATTGTGTGACTAATAGTTCCAAAACGATGCATATGGATTTTACCCTAACACTTAAGCGTCAACCCCTTCTAACACATGCTGCGCGCCGCTATAAAAAGCTGCAAAACGGTTAACAATTTTCCTCTTGTTTCAACCATATCTTTTGACCCGATGGGCCTAGTTCATCAACGGAAAAAGTATTAGAAAATGTAACTCTTCTTCGTTTATTGGTGATATAAAATCACGATTTTTTTGCTCTTTCAGCGTACCGTCATTTTTTGTTTGAATTTCATCAATTTTGTCAAAAGTTTCTATGGTAATTGAACTTTTTTGGACTGAATGCTTCCGGGCTTTATCAGTAAGTTTCTTGCCGAGAGTGGGCTATTTTTCACCAACGGAAAAAGATGTAAGTTATTCAGCTCATTCTGAAAATGCTTGATATATATAATTATTCTTATTGGATGAAAAAAAAAAAAGCCACCGTCTTTGTAATTTTTTACTCAAAAGATCAAACCAATTGATGCCTACAGTCTGATTTGGGAACTTGGCTATAGCGAGCCAGGCCGGCTACGGGTCGTACCATTCTTGCTCAGGGGAAATCAAGGGTTTTTTAATTCTGTGGATTTCACTGCGGTATCGAGATTGAATTAGAAAAAAGAAAAAAGAGGGCATTTGTATACTTGATTTTTCGTAAATAATCACGCAGTCAGGTAGCGATGAAGATTTTCCTTGACAAGAAAATGACAAGAAACAATGTCTGCTCGAAAATAAATAAACGGTCTCAATAAATCGCCGTACGTGTCCCTCCCTACTTAAGGCCCAAACGCGGTGTCACCCGCTTCTTGCTCTAAATAGAACAGTCGCCTACCTATCGTGATCATCCGGCCGGCCAATCAGATTCAACCGCACAGCTGACAGGGACATTGTACGCGTAGTCGTTCTGTGTATGCGCACAGCTTTACCCGGGCTGATTAAAAGCGTTCAAATTAGGTGAAAGAAATCGGGGGTCACAAATTCATATGAGAAAAGTTTTGGTCGATGCTGTTTACGGTATCTCGGCAGCAATCAGAAATCGGCGATGGGCTAGTCCTGAGTCCACTCCTGGTCCTTGGTCCTCGTTCACGATGGTTTAAATTGCGAATTTCAATGAAATTCCTGGTCCTGGTCCTGGTCACAGAATCAGGGGGCCGGCCTTAGTACTCACATAATGCCAGCAACCGCAGAAATCGTGATGGGCTAGTCCTGGTCCACTCTGTGTCCCGGTCCACGTTCACAATTGTTTTAATTGCGAATTTCAATGAAATTCCTGTCCTGGTTCCTGGTCCTGGTCCACAAATCAGGGGGCCGGCCTTTTGTACTCACAACAATGCAGAACTCCTAAATTCTTTTTGTCTTGGAAGAACTTGAATCCGCCAATGACTTGGGCTCATTTCCTAAAATTTCACAAAAATCGATTCAGAAATCTTTTCCTTTTTTGTAGGACGCTTTTCAAGACACTTATTTTTTTTTTTCGTCGTATCTGATTATTTCAATTTTTCAGCGCGGCCGCGCCCCGCCACAACGCTACAACTTTAGCATAAGCCGTCTAAACGGCAGTACATTACACTTCATTCAAAAATTTTCAATGAAATTACATCAGAAATAATGAAAGCAATGTCACAAGATCTCTTCACACATGTTTAAGTGCAATGTGGACAACATTAGATTATATTTGGTCGGTTTATTGCCAATCATCCTTTTTTTGTTACCAAAACTATACAACACAGGTTAAAAACGCATACAATGACAATCCTGATTTATGGCCAATGTTTGTAAGAACGACATCGCAGTTCAAAATAATCTATTTGCGCAATGCTAAGAAAAGATGGTTACCCTCACATAAAAGGCATACAATAAAGTGAATGCCTTCCTGAGAACAGGGGGACCCGGGCTCAAAATCAAAGGTATTACACATGATAATAGTCTTTCCGCCATAGCGCATTCCAATCGCCACCAATCGCACAAAAAGAAAAGAAAAAAAAACATCCGACCAAGGCGGGAAAATCTGTCCAGGGTTCTGATCAGCAACACGAGGACAGGGCTAGCATCATCTCTCAATACTGCATCCGAGCGTCATCTACTGGCTAGCCTCTTGTCTAGGCCCTGTTGGCTGATCGTCGTTTGCCGAATGTTGCCGAGCGAAGCGAGGCGATAATTCGATCTCGCAACAGGGCCTCTTGATACCTGTGTTGAATTTCACCGATTTTCTTTTGTCTTTTATTGTTTTGACGAATATTCAGACCCAAAATTGGTCGGTGAAAATCATCCAATGAACACTGGCTGTAATAACGTAATGTTGAATATTCATGACGCGAGACTGATATCTCGGTAATGGCGGCCCATGGATGGTCTGTTTTTAAGCACCAGTCAAAGCCCCCTCTCAGTTTTGCGCCCCCACATGTCTACAAATATTTTGTTTCGGTATAGAGTACAAATATTCTAAATTCAAAATGTATTATTGAGAAAATTTTCAAATTTTTTTTAGTATACGATGTGCTTTCGTCGTGCTATGCAGGCGATCGTAGAATGCAATCAGAATTTATTGGACATGTCGAATAATCTTCAAAGAGGTGTACCATCGACTTGCGTGTCTGAAAAATCGTGCAAATTTTCTACGGAATCCGTCGTAGGGAGTTGTACGTCGAAGGTACGGCGAGTTGTGACCGCTGCATAATGGACCATTCTTGGTCACGTGTGTGACCAAAATTATTCAAAATATTGACTTTAATTGGCTATAACTCGATCAATTTTAAAGATATACTGATTAAACTTTTGTATTATGCTAACATATTTTGTTGGCTATCATTTGGAAATATTTTTTGATGTTTACAATAATTTATGCAGGTTCAAGGTTAGAGGTCAAAGGAAATGGGTCACGTGTGTGATTTTGAAAGTTCAATTTCATTTTGAAATTCCTGTGAGAAAATGTTCTTATTGCTGTGACATATGCATTATGGATCAATACCAAAAAATACCACTGGATAGGAGTCATCTCTGAAATTTCCTTTTTTATCTATTATGTTATATCATGATGTCGGGTCACGTGTGTGACATTTTAGTGGGTCACGTGTGTGACCTATAGCAAGCTGTACACAAAAATGAAAATATCATACATATGCAGTAATTGTACATTTTGAGCAATTACTATATCCGCTGTGGTAAAACTTTTATGAACTCAACCCAAATCAGTCACTGGGGCGATTTGGTAGCTGTCAAGAATGGGGATGGGGCGGGGTGGGAGGTGGGCCATGATGCCCCCTATAAGATCTCGGCTGTTGATGGCGCGAGCGCGCCGAAAATTTGCACGATTTTAATGTGCGATGGAAACAACAAGAATGCACTGTTAATTTCCCCGAAATAACATTTATTCATTTTATATGAATTAATTATGCTAATTTATGCATTGCATGAAATCATACTTTTTGTTCTAATTGACAAACTAAAGCTTCTGGAATATTCCTAACAATTGTACGTGGAAAAATGGTGATATCGAAATCAATTTCTCATGCATTTCATTTTTTTAAATGATTTTCTTATGTATTTCTTTGTTTTTTCGCAAAAGTTATTGCATGATAAAATAGATTAATTTCAGCCAATGAAAGTGAAAAAAAAAATCAGACCTTTATGATCGCCCCTACCAAGTGGGTCATGTGTGTGACTAATTTGTTTGCTTATTAATAATCAAATTAAAACTTTTCATGGATTTATATTTGGTGAGATGCAATTACCTAAATCTAGCTTTGGAGAAAAAAAAATAATGATAATACCAGAGCCATGGTTAAGGCGGGGCATAAACTTTTTATGTTTTCTGGTCACGCGTGTGACATTTGAGGGCAATTAATTTCCAGGGTTAATTATCTTAATATAATCAATTTAGCAACATTATTTTGGGGTTTGATTAAAAGGAATAGAGGTAAATAATAATATAATGACAGTAATCCAAGTAAGGAAGTCAGCATATCCATTCCAGTCAGGGTAAAAAAAAATGATATTTCATGTACCGTTTTTCCATCTAATTATCATATATGTTAATTTATGCAAATGCAAAAATCACCCCAAAAAACCCGTCAGTTCATGAAACTTCAGACATTGCTCTATAAGAATATGCAGCTTAAAATCAAGAGGCAAAAACTTTATGTTGTCCCAAAAAGGTTCACTTTTCAAAGAATGACCCTGATGTATAATGGGATAACAAAATCACAATTTTGTTCTTTCGCAAGCCTTTAATTCGGAGTAAAGCTCAAATAAGCTACAAATCGCAAGATCGCTGAGACGTCACTGCCATATGGGAGCAATTCGATTTCAAAGAAGGGGTTCGAAATTCTAATGTCAGTATTCATAGGATTACTCAGAACTTTTGACAGTTTGAGTTTCCACATTTAAATCTTCATAACGAAATATTTAAAAGCATTGCAAAATTCTTTCAAAGGTTCACCATCATATGACAAAGGTGCAAAGATGTAAGAAACCATGGCCCTACAAGTTGTTACCATTTACTTTACTTCATTTATACATGTATATATGTGATTTTCCTTGTATATCAACGAATAACATTTCAATAATGTATGCTTTTATTATGTTTTTAAATGGAATCAGAGATTGACCCTTGCGTTCCATCTCCGTGTTTAAATGGAGGATCATGTTCATCCAGCAACAGTATCTATTTATGCACTTGTCTTGATACCCATGAAGGAACAGACTGTGAAACACGTGAGTCTCAATTAATATGGGTATATCAATTCGATCTTTTACTCCTTTTTTAAAAATTGTGTTCATAAACAGCATAATTGTTTTTGTCGATAACTATATAGGCTTGTTAACAATTTGAAGTACAAATATGTAATATACGTTGAAAATTATAGATTGAATAATATTAATTGTATTAGTCTATTATGGAACGCTCCAACAATAACATATGCAGAGTGACCATCACACGATTTTTTCCCCCAAGCTAAAGAAGTGGGCCAGGCTGAAATTTAGATGGTTTGAAATTTTGATTAAAATTTAACAAGTACAACACTAAAAGTTTCATCCAAGTAAAAAATTATGATTTCGTTTAAGTTTTGCATTTTTTCGATAAAACACTTCTGTGCATATTCTCATGCATATTCAATGAACGAGCTGATGATGTCATTGATCCTTGGAATGTTATTATATGAAATCCTATTTATTTAATTTTTTTAATACATGATTGTGTATAAAGATTATATTTATATAAAAGTTACAGCAATACTGATCTCAAACATTTCATAAAATGTTATCTCTTTAATTCTATTCTTAGAGCAAAAGATTTCAATAATTGTTATTTCATAGAGCTAAAAACAAAAAAAAAAAAAGAAAATATATAGAAAATTGGATCGATTGAATTTGAATGAGACTGTGCATAAAACTGTTTTATGCAAAAATTCAATACTAAAAAAAAAAAAAAAAAAAAAAAAAATCAAAATCTTATTATATTTATCCAAATGATATTTACAGTGTTTTACTTGTTATATATTGTTTGAACATTTTAAGCCTGGCCTCCTTCTTCATTTCAGTCTGGAGTTCTCTTTTAATATTCTTTTCACTAAAATTGGTCTTCTGATTTATTACTTCATGATATTATCTTGTAAGACTTTTTCCCTATCCGTATTGTGTAAAGTTCAGTGGCGTATCTAGGGTCAAGTGCGCCCGGGGCAAATGTTGACTTTGCGCGCCCCCCCCCCCCCGGTCTACTCCAGTTCTGCTCAACATTTGTTTTATTTTATTGTACCAGTGACATATATACATTTACCCAGATCTTGGGATGATCTGCTGTCCATACATACAGCGTAGTTACAATTTTTATTTCCTCTACAAACAGTTTGATTTAATGCGAGCGCGAAGCGCGAGCGGAAAATTTTGAGTTCTTGAACCACTCGAATTTTGCATTTAAGAATCATGAATACAGATTTCGTTATCAATGGAGGTACAATAAAAAAAATGCCTTACCTTCGGGGTGTCAAAAGGCCTACTGCACAAATTGTTATAGGAGTTGTATGCATCGGATTCTTTTTAGTAGGAAATTAATAATTCAAAACTTTTTTGGGGGGGTCCTCCTCGAATGATTTTAAAACCTATAATACAATGCGAGCGCGAAGCGCGAGCGAAAAATTCTAGAGCTCTAAACTTAAATAAATTTTGGAACATGCAGGTCTTAATACCGAATGGTCATAAATTGAAGTTAAGGGCACCGATTTGATCTTCAATATAGACCTATACAGGGGGCGCAAAATTGACCCGAAACCAAAAAGGTACTAAACCTAGAAATTGACTTGAAACTTTGGGGCGCCAAAAAGTTAAACTTAGTGGTGCTATGTAGGGGGGGGGCAAAATTTGAAATGGGAGGAAACATGGCACCAATTTCCACTGTGGATCACCGATCTCCTTTTTCTTCTTCTCCTTCTTTTTCTTTTTCTTCTTTTTTCCTTTCTTTTTCTTCTTTTTTCTTTTTTTTTCTTTTCCTTTTTTGCGCCCCCCTGAAGATCCGCCCGGGGCACGTGCCCCCCTTGCCCCCCCCTAGATACGCCACTGGTAAAGTTTATACTCTATTTAAAAAAAAAAAAAAAAATGGCCCGACTTTGGATATAAGACATTTTATAGTGATACACATTTAAAATTATTCAAGACCTCCTTTTTCAGGTAAAATGTGCTTTGGTATAATTTGACATTGTATTGCAAAGAAATCCATAATTAGAAATGATATATTCTTAGATATAGCTATACACCAGGGGCCCGTTTCCCGAAACCGACATGAGTCTAAGATCTTGGACAACCCATGAGGACACCTCTTGTAGAATTTAACACGCGTTTTAATTGGATGTCCACGAACTACTTACACTTACGATGGTTTCAAAAGTGGGCCTCAGGCTCCTAAATGCTTTCACATATCCATTTTAACCCGATATACGACATTTTCTTTTATACAGCCAAGACTGTTTGCACTGCAACAGAGTGTGGTTCGAGAGAGATCTGCGATCCTAATACTGACATGTGTGAATGCAATGGAAATCTCGTGAGAGGGTCTAACGGTGTCTGTATGAGTAAGTTAATAGCTAAAAAAAAATATCTCCTACACTCCTTATTTTAGCATGTTGTAAGCTGTTTTTGTTTGTTTTAATTTTTGTTTTTGTTTCGTGTTGTTTCGATTATGCTTTTGTATTTTTTTGTTTGTTGTTGCTGTTGTAGTTGTTGTTGTTGTTGTAGTTTTTTTTTTTTTGTAGGGCGGGGTCTAATTTTGGATGAAAACCTGTAATTTTGTTGTATCTATTAATTTCACATGACTTGTTTGTAAAATATTTTCGTAGCGTAATAATTTGTCCACTGGACTGATTGCATGATATATATTAATTGATTTTAATTAATGTCGATTTTCAGAAATAAAGAAACATGAGGGAGAATATGTCATTCCCTCTGGTGTTTTACACCTGTGGAGACGTATAGGCGTGACCACATAAAATGACGGGGTTTTAACCTATAAAAAAAAAAAGTTTATATACTAATATATTAAAAAAATCACCCAGTGCAAAATCGTTTACAGGAGCGAAAGCAAAGAGCGATTAAAATTTTGCCTCGAAATATTTTTACGGAGGGGATACGTGCAACCATTAATTGTTTCATTTTGATATCTGTAGGCATTTTAGCGCAGTGGACCAGCTTAAATACACACTCTCTAATTTATTGTATCTTTTAACAATATTGTCAACATGTTTATTTATTCATTTATTTTTTGGTGTGTTTCTTTCTTAGGACCAATAACTTTCACTTTGACGATCGTCATATTAGTTGTCGATGACATTACATCTTTTGATGACATCGTTGATAATCCGACGTCCCCAAACGCTATGGCCATCAGAAACCGAATTATCGTAACCGTAAGAAATGTTTTACTTCGCTTATGTATTTGTTAATTTTTGCTTATCTTCAATAACTGCAAACAACTCTACCGTTATCGTTTTCTTTCAAAACGGTATGCACAAACGCAACGTGAATTAAGCTCGATGTCACAAACTTTAAATGCAATTTATCAAACATGTCCAATGTATCATTTCATTTTGCAATTGTATAGTATCAAACTTTTGTAGGGGAGACCGGGGACAATTGTAACACGGGGCAATTGCAACAAGGGCTCCCATCCCTAGCAGAAACACGCTATAAACTTGAAATTTGTACAGAGCATGCGCATTTCATCGCTCCACATGCTGTTTGAGTATTAGCAGATTTAACGGTTCGTGAAACTTTCTACAGCAGAAAAATCGTTTTTTGAGTAGGAAAGTAATATTTCACATTACCCATTGTTTTTCTTCTGGACAAATATGTGGATGAGCTACGGCGGTCGTTTTTATATATTTAGAAATTATGTTCTGAAGCCATATTTTGCTAACGTTTCAACCATTTATACCTCAGCTAAGATAGAAAAAAATCTCTCCAAATATGGTCGCCCACCACAGGGACAATAGTAACAATGCCGTTTAGGAAATACTTTTGCCCCGTACCTAGCCCCGGGACAATTCAGCACGCTGTCATCGCCCGTACAGAGCACATAAACTTCTGCAATAATCCCATGCCATGTATATAACAAGTGGAAAATATAATGTAACTTGAGTCAAGCATTGTCATGTTTTATAATAATTAGCTTATGTGGTTTATGTTGTTTTAATCTTGGATCTGTCAAGTGCACAGCTTTGATAAAGAAAAGCAAAATGTTGCAATTTCATGTGTTACAATTGCCCCTGGTTTAGGGGCAATTGTAACACTCGACCTTGTGTTTTGAAATGATAATGGCTTTAAAATAAATAGTTTTACTTAACCAAAACCTATTCGTATGTCGAGTTAAGATATCCAAATTTCGTTTTATTTGGTTTTAAGCAAGTATTTAGTTATAATAAAGTTGATAAGTCAATTTTGGAAAAAAGTGTTACAATTGTCCCCGGTCTCCCCTACTGTATTGCAGACGAATGATTTGTGCTAGTGAAATGATATGTCATAACCAATGCTACATTTTATTCTACGTTGAGGTACGATAGGGTGCCTTGTATGAGGCTGGTTTTCTTGGTAATTATAATTTATGCATACCTTTTCATAAAAAGTTTTTTTTTTCAACAAACCCAAAACTCGCCCGATGTTTATCCAAAATAGCAAAAAAACATATGTTCGCAAACTAGATTTTAAATATTGTAAACACAACACAAAAAGAAAGTTCCCCCTATTTCATATATCAATAATTTTTTTAACCAGGAGAAATTCAAAAAATCTAATTATATGTCCATGTAGGGAATTTAAATAGCTACCATAGGAGCGAATTTTAGGAAAAAATCACTAAGTCATGCTTCAGTGATTAAAGGTTGAATGCAAAAATGTCATTTTTTGAAGTTCACAAACCTAAAATCACAACTTTGATTCAATGATATCGGACCCATTTTCCAGATTTTAAACAATTTTCACGTCAGAATGTATGCAAAAATGTGCTTCCCGACATACTTAAACGAAATTTGCGTCAAATTTCACGGTTGAGTGAGCATGAAGCAAAAATTGCCCAAACTGCGATTTTTACTTCTTTGCCATGGTATAATCGATCAAATGTGAGGGAATTCCTGTTTTGGAAGTGTATGCAACCAATATCCATCCATTCACGGTTGAATGAACCCATCAATCAACCAAAAAATAGGCCATTTTAGAATTACGAAGAGTCATTGTAGTAACTTTATGCACTAGAAAGCATCTCAATAACATTTTGGGGGTTTTATTTATATTCTTTGGGCACGTGTCAATGATCATATGGCATGTATTTAAAAATTTACGCTTCACTGAGCACGTGAGACTGGAAAAACCTTTTTCTCACGTATGGACTAAAATTCAAATTCTTACTTTGATTGAATATAGCAATTCTTGTTGGGAAGTACTTTTGATTTTATTTTCACCAAAATCCTGATTTTTCACGCCTCAGTGGGCACAAGATAAAAGAAAAGCATGCAAATAAGAAAGTTTCGGGCTTCGTCATGGTTCAGTGACTTTTCGAATACGTAATTTGGATCAAGACCATGTTAGTTGGAGATCAGTTGAAGCTGTGTGCCAAGTTTCGTGACAAATTGATATCTGAAATAGGGGGAACTTTCTTTTTGTTTTGTGTTTAGATCATTCTTTAAAAATGTGTTTTGTTTTGTTTTTTGTTTTTGTTTTGTAATACCTTGATAATTTGGCCAGTATTCTTGATGGGTAAATAAAATTAGTAGGCCGACTAAATACATCACCCTACTATTTAAGACCATAGCAAGGACTAT
Organism: Paracentrotus lividus; assembly: GCA_940671915.1. Classification (NCBI taxonomy): domain Eukaryota; kingdom Metazoa; phylum Echinodermata; class Echinoidea; order Camarodonta; family Echinidae; genus Paracentrotus; species Paracentrotus lividus. The sequence continues at coordinate 20,721,107 of CALNVZ010003425.1, read as the reverse complement.
TAAATACGTATTTAGTAGGCCTACTAACTTTTATGTGCAGCAGTCACATGCACTGACGTTTTGAGGAGGGGGGATCCCTTACAAAAATATCGTGTGGTACCACACAACGGTACCATACAAAATACCACAGGGTTTTCCTATGGTTTTTTTGCACAAATACCACACGAAATACCATTCAGCAGTATTATACAGCCAAAATACCATAGGATTTCCTATGGTTTCTTGGCACAAATACCACACAAAATACCATACAGCCTAAATACCATAGGATTTCCTATGGTTTTTTGGCACAAATACCACACAAAATACCACACAGAAGTACCATACAGCCAAAATACCATAGAATTTCCTATGGTTTTTTGGCACAAATACCACACAAAATACCATACAGTAGTACCATACAACCAAAATACCATAGGATTTCCTATGGTTTTTTGGCACAAATACCACACAAAATACCATACAGAAGTACCATACAGCCAAAATACCATAGGATTTCCTATGGTTTTTTGGCACAAATATCACAGGATTTCCTATGGTTTTTTGGCACAAATACCACAGGATTTCCTATGGTATTTTAGCACAAGTACCACAAAAAATACCATACAGGTGTACCATACAGCAAAAATACTTAAAGTGGACTGGTAAAGACTTATTATTCATGTACGAAACGAATCAGTGGGGTGTGCAGAACAACTTGCTTTTTATTTCGTGAAAAACGGACAACCTGAAGTGGAGTTAGAGGACATTATCTGTCCCCTCCCTGAAATCTTAAACATCAAGTAAAATTTGGAGGGGTTCTTGATGACGTCATAAGTGTGAGGGAAAGTTGCACAGCTTGAATGCTGCACTATGTATACAAGTGTTATACATGTATTGTAATGCATTACTTTTTATCCCTTTCCTTATTTCATTTATTGTTTTTCTCACTTTCCTTATGTTATTTATTGTTTCTCTATTTCCTGATGTAATCCGTTGTATCTCCTTCCATACCCATGGTGTTGATATTTCTGCTTTCCTTATGTTATTCATTGTTTTTCTCAATTTCCTTATGTTATCCATTGTTTTTATATCTTTCCTTATCTTATTCATTGTTTTTCTCACTTTCCTAATGTTACTCATTGTTTTTCTCACTTTCCTTATGTTATTCATTGTTTTTCTCACTTTCTTTATGTTATTCATTGTTTTTTCTCTCTTTCCTTATGTTATTCATTGTTTTTTCTCTCTTTCCTTATGTTATTTATTGTTTTTCTCACTTTCCTTATATTATTCATTGTTTTTCTCATTTTCTTTATGTTATTCATTGTTTTTTCTCTCTTTCCTTATGTTATTCATTGTTTTTTCTCACTTTCCTTAAGTTTTTCATTGTTTTTCTCACTTTCCTTATGTTATTCATTGTTTTTCTCACTTTCCTTATGTTATTCATTGCTTTTCTCACTGTCTTTATGTTATTCATTGTTTTTTCTCTCCTTCCTTATGTTATTCATTGTTTTTTCTCTCTTTCCTTATGTTATTCATTGTTTTTCTCACTTTCTTTATGTTATTCATTGTTTTTTCTCTCTTTCATTATGTTATTCATTGTTTTTTCTCTCTTTCCTTATGTTATTTATTGTTTTTCTCACTTTCCTTATGTTATTCATTGTTTTTCTCACTTTCTTTATGTTATTCATTGTTTTTCTCTCTTTCCTTATGTTATTTATTGTTTTTCTCTCTTTCCTTATGTTATTCATTGTTTTTCTCAATTTCCTTATGTTATTCATTGTTTTTCTCACTTTCTTTATGTTATTCATTTTTTTCTCTCTCTTTCCTTATGTTATTCATTTTTTTCTCTCTCTTTCCTTATGTTATTCATTGTTTTTCTCTCTTTCCTTATGTTATTTATTGTTTTTCTCCCTTTCCTTATGTCATTCATTGTTTTTCTGACTTTCTTTATGTTATTCATTGTTTTTCTCGCTTTCCTTATGTTATTCATTGTTTTTCTCGCTTTCCTTATGTTATTCATTGTTTTCCTCGCTTTCCTTATGTTATTCATTGTTTTTCTCTCTTTCCTTATGTTATTCATTGTTTTTCTCGCTTTCCTTATGTTATTCATTGTTTTTCTCGCTTTCCTTATGTTATTCATTGTTTTTCTCTCTTTCCTTATGTTATTCATTGTTTTTCTCGCTTTCTTTATGTTATTCATTGTTTTTCTCTCTTTCCTTATGTTATTCATTGTTTTTCTCTCTTTCCTTATGTTATTTATTGTTTTTCTCTCTTTCCTTATGTTATTCATTGTTTTTCTCTATTTCCTTCTGTTATTAATTGTTTTTCTTTATGTTATTTATTGTTTCTCTATTTTCCTAAACATAATTATTTGTTGTTTCTATTTTCTTATGCATTGATTACTCTTTATTCCTAATGGTATTTTTTGTTCTGTCTCGATTGTTTTATCTTTCTATAATGCATTATAGATTCAGTAATAGATATGCTTCATGTATTACTTCCGGGTTTGCTCCTCACACTTATGACGTCATCAAATAGCCCTTAAAAATATCCACGGATCTTCCAATTGAACCGGATTGTATATATGCAATGTTCAAAGCAGCATTTCTCGTGAACGCAATATGCTAAAGGGATCAACTACACGGTGTTCTGTTTCTCATGAACTAAACTTGATAATGCAATTAAATTCAACAAGATTGGCCTCTTCTTTAATATTCCACTTTAATAGCATTATCCCAAACTAGTACCACACATCAATACCGCACACACTTACCAGGATAATGACATACCGTTGCGACCGGAACACCACACGCCGTTAATTCAGAGATGCCACACGCCGTTACCACAGGACTGCCGCTAGACACCCAAGGATACCATACACTGGTATATATACCACTATTTAGCAAAAATATTTTGGGTCACAGTTAGTTATTTTCTATATTTCTTGATAATGATGCAAATGTCAAAACTATCGCTCTTGATGTTACTTTGTGTTTAGGAAATATATTTCCCTAAAAGAAAAAATATTAATATGCAGGCAATTACTAGTTAATGAGGTAAACTTCACAAAATACTGATTTGTGCATACAAAAACATTGTATGCAAATGAGCTAATTACCATAGTACCGCACGAAGTACCACAGGAAGACTACCAAACTTCAGCAGTAAACTGCCATAAATCCACTTTGACTAATGCCCGTTGGTTTCATCCCTGTTGGATGTTTGTCTTCAATCAGTTCGTCAAATTAACATTTGGTCTAATTAATTCCCATTTCGTCTAATCAAGTCGACTAGGTCAAACACCACTTAGTCAATACCTGTAAGAAACTATCCCTTAGAAAAAAATATCCTGTGACAATACTACACAAGGGTAGGTATTGGCGGCGTCCCGGGTGGACGGGGGACGATCGAGTCCCCCCCCCCCCATCGATTTTTGTTTTCTGGGGGATCGTCCACCCTCGATTTTTAAAGCTTAAGAAAAACATATGTACATATAATAGACGAAGAGGCACAGTGTGCGTAAAATGTACCAAGTTCAGGTCATTAAAAAGCAAAATTTTCGGCTCGCGCTTCGCTTGCAAACAAAAACACCAGACAATAATTAAACAAGTAATCTTTCTTCAGGTCCCTATATTCATTTATTCTGTTATTTGTTACAACGCTTTATTTGTAACTTTGGCATAATGTGTGGGGTAGGTCATTCTATTGTGAATTTTGGATATTAGCCTATATTTTATGTCTCTTTGGGGTGCTTTATTTATTCCGATCTAGTGTATAATTAATTCCTCTCCAAATTTGGCGGCAATCAGGGGGACATGTCCCCTTGATTTTCAAAGCTTCACATTTTGTTTTTATTTTCTAAATAATTTGGATAAATTTTGTATTTGCCCACTTCTCCAAATGTGATGGAAATAAACTTTTAAATTTCTTTAAATTCTTTGTTTTCAGGTCCGTATCGTTATAAAAAGTGACCATATTCAGAAAGGGATTACAAACATATATACAGTGGTGGCCAAAATTATTAGAACACCAAGCATATTTAAATGATTTTAATAATTTTCATTCAGTTGACCCTTTGAATACCAATAAAATGGTTGGAATGTCTCCGAATATCATCATTATGCTTTAAAAACTAAATAACAAAGCCATGCGTTGGAAACTCGCCCCCAAGTCGCCCTTTTTATGTTACACCACCAACTGAAAAAATTAAAAATCTTGCCCCTTTCAGGATCAAAGTGTCATAACGTTAAACATTTTAAGCCTCTCCCTACAAAAGTATATATATTCTGAAAGGAAATTTCCTGAGGATGTCATAAATGGCATTCATAACAACACAGGGTGAAGTAGTTACATCTTATGTGGAGATTTTTAAATTATTTTGAAGGGCCCCAAATTTTTAATTCAGTGCCCCTATTTAAGTCCATTGTTCCAATGACCCTTAATATTTTAACATATCTGAATTGCTCATGAAATTTCCTTTTAAAAAATATACATTTACAAGGAGTGTCTGCATTAACTTTAAAAAATAGTCTTAATCTTCAATGGGCATGGTTATTTTGGTCATCTAACCACCAAGGGTGGGGGCGAATCCACCCTCCCCATTTGACCAAATTTGCTGAAACTTAGAATGTATTTGAGGTATATAAGAATAGATAAGCCTGCTAAGTTTCATACTTCTACCTCAAATACATTTTGAGAAATCGGCATATGTAATTGGCATTTTACTTTTTTGCATTTAGACTACATGTTTAATACACAGGTCTATGGGGAAACCAAAAGCGCATAGCGCAACTATTTTTAATGCTGCGCATTACCAGATGATCGAAACTATATAAATTTGGTATCAACATATACGTAAGACCCCTTCCTAAAAAGTCATGAAAGCTCATGGCACACAAAAGATATATTTAATCTGATTTCGGCAAATGAACTAGGCATTGATAATCCCATAGACTTTGTGTAGGTTTAGGTGTTCTAATAATTTTGGCCACCACTGTATTTATATACATTGTAAAACGTTGATTTATGAGATTTTCACTCGCTCTTCGTGATTGTATTTTCTTTAAGAGTAGTGATTATCAGCTAGTGAATACAATGATTAATGTTATTATAGAGCAAAAATTTTAGCTCGCGCTTCGCGCTCACAAACAAATAACAATACAATGATTTAAATACCATACATGTAGTATACATGTATTTGTGCCAGAAAACCATACAGCAATACCATACATATGGCATTTGTGCAAAAAAAACATACAGAAATACCATACATATGGTATTTGTGCCAGAAAACCATACAGCAATACCATACATATGGTATTTGTGCCCAAAAACCATACAGCAAAACCATACATATGGTATTTGTGCCAAAAAACCATACAGAAATACCATACATATGGTATTTGTGCCAAAAAACCATACATAAATACCATACATATGGTATTTGTGCCAGAAAACCTTACAGCAATACCATACATATGGTATTTGTGCCAAAAAAAACATACAGCAAAACCATACATATGGTGTTTGTGCCACAAAAAAAAACATACAGAAATATCATACGTATGGTATTTGTGCCAAAAAAACCATACAGAAATACCATACATATGGTATTTGTGCCAAAAACCATACAGCAATACCATAAATATGGTATTTGTGCCAAATACCACAGCACTGTTGTATGGTATTCTTATGGTACCCTTTTCCTGTGTGGTATTTCCCTATGGTACTTCTATGGTATTTGATTGTACCATAGAAATACCATAGGAATACCACAGGACATTCAGAAATGCCATATGAATACCACAGGACATTCAGAAATACCATAGGAATACCACAGGACATTTTTGTAAGGGATAGCCTGTACAAACACCCCCCCCCCCACTTTTCAAGAAAGAAGTGAAAAAAAAAAAAACACTACATAATTGTGTTTTTGTTTAAAATAGCGCTTTTAATACTAAAAATGCCTCTTTTTAATCCCCAAACCCCCAACAATTCCTGAGTATAAGTATAGAAAGGTTGGATCCAATGCCCTCGTCTGGGGACAAACCTTGGGAAAGGGTGTTGTCGGCAATCAAAAACATTAATGTAGTTGTGCGAGTGCTAGGTTGGTGGAGGGCTTGGGGCCTGCAGCTCACAAAATTTTCAGAGCAATGAGGGTTTGTTTTCTATCGCTGTTATTTAAAAAAGCATTTTAAATGAAAAAAGCTGACACTTAATTGGATCTATAATGTACAAATATCTGCAAGTTTTAGCTTTCTGCTCGCGCTTCGCGCTCGCATTACTTCTTCCATTACTACATTTGAACAGTAATCAAGGCAGCCAGAAGCTGAAAGCATACATTCGGAGACAAATTCTATTCGCATCCCATCCCTCTCAAATGCAAAGCATTCTTTGAAAAGTAAACTTTTTTGGGACGAAATAAAGTTTTTGCTTCTTGATTTTTAGCTGCATATTCAAATAGAGCAATGTCTGAAGTTTCATGAACTGATTTTTTTTTCGCGATTTTTGCAATTTTTAAGGCTCATTTTCAATTGACATATATGATAATTAGATAGAAAAAACGGTACATAAAATATCAACTTTTTAACACTGACTGGAATGGATCTGCTGACTTCCTTACTTCGATTAATGTCATTATAATTATTTACCTTTATTCCTTTTAATCTAACCCAAAAAATGATGTTGTTAACATGATTATATTAAGATAATTAACTTTGAAATTTAAGTATACCTTCAAATGTTAAACATGTGATCAGAAAACACAAAAAGTTTATGCCCCGCCTTAACCATGGCTCTGGTATTATTAGTATTTTTTCTCAAAAGCTGGATTTAATGTACCTTGCATCTCACCAAACATAAACCCATGAAAAGCTTTAATTTGATTAATAATTAGCAAACAAATTAGTCACACACGTGACCCACTGGGTAGGTCGGTCATAAAGGACTGATTATTTTCACTTTCATTGGCTGAAATCAATTTATTTTAGCATTAATTATTATTATTTGTTTATTTTTATTTATATTTTTTTTTGGGGGGGGGGGACAGAGAAAAACAAAAGGTCGAAAAACAAAGAAATATATAAGAAATTCATTAAACAATGAAATACATAAGAAATTGATTTCGATACCAATTTTTTTTCCAAGTACAAGTGTTAGGAATCCTATACAGATTATGTAAATACAAAATTAGCATTTCATAAGCTTTAGTTTGTCAATTAGAACAAAAAGTATGATTTCATGCAATGCATAAATTAGCATAGGGTACATGCAGGTAATATGGGCTAGCAGGTAATATGGGCCACCTGAAGCAAAACATGTCGTGACCGTCGACCGGTGACTGGTGTCCGGTGTGAGTGCAATAATGTTGTTCATATGAACTGTATACAAAAATCTATCGTCGTGAGGGCATCTGGTGCCGAGATTTCTCTGAGAAAATTGCTGAAAACCAACAAGGTAGGTAAAACTTACCGCATTTTTTTTTTACCCTGATGTAAATTTTGATATTTCACAGAATGTGATGGTGAAAGAGTGTTTGAGAGGGTAACCTAAATTGTTTGTATATTCAGTAAGCTTATAGTTTCATTTTGATAATACTAGCGTGTACATTTCAATTTGATGTAGTGAAGGGGTGCAATGTGGCATTGAATGCTTGACTGACATAGCAAAATTGGTGCGGGTAATATGGGCAGTCCAAAATGGCGGAAATGATTCTGGTACTTAGTATTGGGATGAGGCATCAATCTCTTTGCTATGATTTTTTGGGGTATATTCACAGTATATAATTGATGTAAATAGCTTATTGTAGGCCTATATTGATTTGTATAATGAAAGTAATATTTAAATAATATTAAAAAAATAATAATATACAAAATACAAAACAATGATATATTTAGTCAAAGTATTTACTGAAGGGTCTTATAATTTCAAATGATATCTTAAAGTTAATGATTTTCAACATTTTAAGCAAATTCCAGACATAGTACAAAACATAGTACAAAAAAACAAAACATTAAATACATATGCCCATATTACCTGCACATGCAGGTATTAATATTATGTTAATTTATGCAAATGAGCATGAACAAATGCAAAAATTACGAAAAAAACATTAGTTCATGAAACTTCAGACATTGCTCTATTTGAATATGCAGCTTAAAATCAAAAAGCAAAAACTTTATTTTGTCCAAAAAAGGTTCACTTTTCAAAGATAGCCCATATGTGAAATGACAATTTCATATGCCAATAATCCCAAAAAGTATTTGAGTTAAGCATTTAAAACTTTACAGGCTTATTCATTCTGATGTGTTCCAAATACATGCTAAGTTTCAGAAAATTGTATAACGTTTGGAGGGGATGCATAGGCCCCTCCACTGCCCGTGAGATGACCAAAATAGTCCTGCCCATTTAAGGTTGGGATTATTTTTCATGAAATAAAGAAATTCCTTTGAAATATATATTTCCTGAAAGGAAATTTCATTCAAATATGGTGACAGATTAATTGTCAGAAGAAAGAGGAACTTAAATAGGGGCTCCGAATGAAAAAATTTGGGGCCCCTAAAATAAATTTTTAAAATCCCCACATAAGATGTTACAACTTGACCCTGCCTTATTATAAGTGCCATCTTTGAAATTTCCCATGAGATTTCCTTTCCAAAAATATATACTTTTGTAAGAAGAAACTTCATATTTTTAAGGTTATAACACTTTGACCCTTATAGGGACAACATTTTTGAATTTTCCAATTGGTGGGATAGCGCGAAATAGGGCAAAGTGGGGGCAGAGTTAAAAAACCATAACTATATTATTTAGTTTTTGAACAACATTGATGACTTTTGTAGACATTCCTACCATATTGTAGGTGTATAAGTGGGCTACTGAGTGAAAACAATTAAAATCATTTATATGTGCTTGGTGTTCTCATAATTTGGGCCACCTCTGTATTAAAATATGCAACAAATGCACAGCGTTGGTCCAGCGCACTCGACGCATGAGTAACGCACACCCAGCTAATAGGCCTACTGTGTTTCGGTCATGCATCGTACATGTGACTACGCAATTAATCCACTGATTATTTATCCTTCGAGAATACCGGCTTACGTCTATTCAGAACGGAAACGTCAATAAATTATATAAGAAAACCCACCTGTTGAAAACCTTGAATTTTTATAACTTCAGTTATTTGCTGTATATCGTCGACGCTATGGGAGTATCTTCATTGGTATCATCATCAGGAGGTGGGCGTTGGGGAGTTTGGACATCGATGCCGATCTGATGTTTGATAACTCCACAGAACAATCCCCGACACCAACTGAAGCCACTCAGGTGTTCATGGACAATCTGGTGGATGGCAACACTGTTGAAGGTTTAGTCCTGGATCCCAGTCGAACAAACGTTGTTGGTGAGCCCGATATCTGTATAATAACTATAATAATACTGATTATAATTATTTATATAATTCATGCGCTATACACAGGGCTTACAGTTACAATGATATTAATCTTACTCTCCATAAAAAGAGAAAGTCACATTTTATACATTAATTTCCATCGCCTATTAGAATACTCCTCTGCACAAGGTAATATCTGGTAGCCTCTTACTAATTGCCCTTCGTTCACAATTTATGCGGCGGTCACAACTCGTCGTAGGCTACGGGGCACGTGCCATCAACGTAGCCTGCGTTGCATGTACAACGCACGCACAGGTCCTGGTCAACTTCTGCGATTCCTGTGTTTCTGTAGTAAGGGTATTGTAAAAACAACCCGCACGTCGTACATGCATTGTACCTGCGAGGTACCTCCGCTGCACGAATTTTCTACGAAATCCATCGTAGGGAGTTGCACGTCGAAGGTACGGCGAGTTGTGACCGCCGCATAATGTGTAGGCAAAAACTGTACAAGATAAATTATCAAATGTTTAATGCGGCGGTCACAACTCGCCGTACCTTCGACGTGCAACTCCCTACGATGGATTTCGCAGAAAATTCGTGCAGCGGAGGTACCTCGCAGGTACAATGCATGTACGACGTGCAGAAAGTTTTTACAATACCCTTACCATAGAATGGCAGGAATCGCAGAAGTTGAATTAGGACCTGTGCGTGCATTGCACATGCAACGCAGGCTACGTCGATGGCACGTGCCCCGTAGCCTACGAGTTGTGACCGCCGCATTATATCTATGACTGAGATAATGGTACACTTAATGTGATTGCATTGATAGCAAATCAGCGTTCCCAGGATTTTTTTTGAGGATGGGAGCGTATCTATTCTAGGGCGTCAACAGCTTTTTCAAACGGGGGTTCTGGAATTTTTACACGTTGGTAGGCCCTACACTTATTTTTTTTTTTCCAGTCACACCGGATGAGTAAAAAGGTACATCATTTTTTTTTAAATTCGCGCTGGCCGAGCGATAAGCAGGATAATGTTAAAGTCTCCTTTTTTTGCATTTAATGAATTTATCCTGCCTTTTTTCTTTATTTCTAGACAGGGACGAATGCCTTAACAGTACATTAAACGACTGTAGCCCGAATGCGGAGTGTACCAACACTGAGGGTAGTTATACGTGTGCATGTCAATCACCTGGATTTATGGATATTACTTCTGATACAGAACCAGACGGGGGAAGATTATGTGAAGGTAAAATAAATTTTCATTTCATTTAATGACAAATGTTTATGAGAACGATATTTAGACATTACATAGCCCTGCATCAATTAGAAATTAAAATATTAGCCAAAATAATTATAATAATAATAATAATAGTTACATTTACATAGCGCTTAATACATATATTCACCTTGGTGTTAACTAATTATTACCCGGCTTAGCTAGGCTACCCCGAAAGGTGCTCACAGCATTCAAGGAATTGCTTCCTACCGGTACCCATTCACCTCACTTGGGTCAAGTACGGCAAATTTGCAGGTTGACACATTGCCGAAGGATGCTGGTATGGACGGGATTTGAACCATTATTATTATAATTATACATAATTATCCAGAATTTACTGAGTGCATTATTTATATTAAAGTTATGTATGATTATTTCCAATATCAAAATGTCACAAGGTTCCCAGAAACAGTTTGATATAACAAGCCAACCAGCATGCACCCGGTAAAGAATGGGCACACGGCCAGTTTTTTTTATATTTTACTAATACTGTCAAACCAAAAGCAAGCTCTTCCAAATTGTTTCCACCATTCATAAACTAAAAATAAATTAAACTTAAGAGCAACAGAGGAGGGAGTTTAAACTAGAATAATTTGTTATGAATTGTTTTTTAATGCTTCCAAAATAATTTCTAGACTAAGTATTTTTTTTTTCTTTGATTTCTTCTTCCTATGGTTGAAATTCACTTTTGACATGTAATATCACTAAATCCCCTTCGAACTAAATAATACATTTTATTTGTTTGAAGCAATAAAAAAGGTATAAATGTTATTATCTCGAGTTATTATGAAATCAATGACAATTTCATTTCAGATGTTAACGAGTGCAGCAATGCAAATATATGTGGAGAAAACTCTTTGTGTGTCAACTCTCTGGGTAGTTATTCGTGTACGTGTCTGGACGGCTTTACCGGGGATGGGCGAGTGTGCACATCGAGTAAGTACTTCTATCTTAAGATTTCCTTCTCGATAAATTAGATAGCGACGATTGCATAAAACACAATCTCCCCCCCCCCCCCGAAAAAAGTATAACAATTTCTTTATCCGGGACGCTCGGGCTCCTAGGCACACACGTGCCCATAGCTTACAAACAGTTGTTACCATCGCATTATATATTTTTAGTAGTACCAGCTAGTATAACACCAACAAAGCTTGTTTCTTATTTTGTTCTACGGCCACCTAAGTCAATATTCATGTCACTTTACTTACATGTAGTAGGCGACACGAGAGGCCTCGATGGAGGCGCCATAACCGGAATCGTCATCGGGGGCGTTGTCCTCGCCACCCTCGTCTTCTTCCTGATCATTGCCGGATTGGTTTTGTCAGCGCGTCGTATGGTATTTGCTCGCAGCGTTTATGGGAGGAGGCCATCGCTACGAGGTGGTTATCCGAGAACCGACCAGTTCTACATGGAACCCCGAACCGATCGGAAGACCGGCTACGCTGACAATCCTATCTATTCACATGTGAGCTTTTTTCCTGTCAAATTGTATAATCTAGTAGGCCCTCTAAATGAAGAATAAAAACAAACACCAACAAGAAAAAGAAAATAAAGTGCTACACTTCGTTTGATATCTTCAAGGAAACTAGAACTCAAGAGGATATAGTAAATCCTAACAGAAAAAACAACAACAACAGAGGAACCGTTACATATTTTGTGGTTTTAAAGATATTTCCTAAGGACTATTGTAGAGGTGGTTCATTAGGAGCACTTTGAAAACAATGATTTATGTATGTATTGAAACCATTTTATAGGCATTATGATGGTGAATGAATGAAACAACCAAAATGTCTTAAATTTGCGACGTGCCGTGTTATATAAATTTATAAAAATTTACATGTGTGTCACTGAACTACACTTCTCTGTAAATGTTACCGAGCCTATTGAAATGGTGCATGTTTTATATTATCTTCTTATAGGCATTCTACCACGAAGGATTTACTCGTCCCTATATGGCGTCAGGGAAGACCGCTGCGGTAAGCAACGCATTTGATTTGTTGTTGTTTAAAAAAAACTTTACTTCAAGCATAATACGTTAAAAATTGTGATTCAACATGTTCCATCATAAATCAACCTCGAGCTCTCCTTTATCTAGGGTTCCCAAATGTCACTTTTTTCAGTAAAAGAAAAATTACAGAATTTTATTGTTGTCTGTTGTTTCATGGATACAGGCCATGTTCATCGTCATAAAATTCATTGTTGTAACGCATCAAAATTGGTTGATATACACTCTAAAAAGTGAAGTGCTAATTTCTGGGTGCTCGTATAGTGACTGCACTTGAAGTGCTATATCAGCACCTGAAATGCGCACTTGCCCAAGTGTTAATTTATCAACAAAAAAATGTTCAATGTCGGTATGGGATTCGAACCGGGTTCCACCTAGACATGGAAGAGTACCGCTGACCGTTACCAATAGACAAACGGAGACCTCGCTAACTGGATTTAATTATTTTTTGAATAATGAAGGAAACTTACCAGAAATATATATTATGAAAAAATGAGCAAAGAAAATGGGTACTAGTACCATCGGGATTCGAACCAGAGACCTCCTGGTTACTAGTCAGGCGCTACCATCTGAGCTATAGTAAGCCCCGGATGGGGTTCGTCCCTAATACCCGTTGACTCTTCAATGCTCGAGTGGTCAAAAGGTATTGAAACCTGGCATAAACCCGAAGGATAGAAATCAACTTGGAGTAAATGCGAGGGATCAGGGTGAAGTGATGCAGCTTTTTTAATATAGATTTTGAATAATGAAGGAAACTGACCAGAAATATATATTATGAAAAAATGATCAAAGAAAATGGGGTACCATGGGGATTCGAACCAGAGACCTCCAGGTTTCAATAGCTTCCGACCACTCGAGCATTGAAGAGTCAACGGGTATTCAGAGTCAACTGGTCAGTTGAGTGCAGTCACTATGCAAGCACTTAAAAAGTGCTGATTTCAGCCTCTGAAGAGCTAAAAACAGCACCTCAGTTTTTAGAGTGTAGGTTGAAATGATTAACCTCGAACTTTGGAAATCCATCATGAAAAAGTTAAGGGGAAAATATTTCTTTAAATGTTTTACAAATATAGTGGGAACACTGCGTATCCATTTCTTAATTCCCACTTTTCGTAATGTTTCATACAATTAATAATCCTATTATAATTATTTCTCGCTCACGGTCGTAGTCCTATATTCTAAGATTTTCTTTTTATTATATTGGTTTATCGAATTCTTTATTCAACTTAGTATTCATTCATTTCCACACAAAAAAAAAGGAAAATAAAGGAATGTCTATTTGTCATTTCAGAGCAATTGAAAAATAACTGTTATCTTCTTTCCATATCTATGGACAAAACAATAAACAACGTATACAAATACATGCGGAGGATTCGGGATAAGCTAGTGCTTATTATTCCGCTTCCCATTCATTTTAACATCACATTATCTTATTAAATTTTGTTATTCTATTCCTTCTCCACATTATTTACAGAATCGTGACGGATATTACTGACAGCCTAGGATATTTCGAAAACAAAACGTGTACCCGTAGAACTAACAAATACAAAGGTTAATTCGTCTGAATGATTACCAAGACTACCCTGTTTAAATAAAACTGAAATAAATAAATAAATTAATAAAATTAATAAATAAATAAATTTCTATAAAGTGTATTTTCGTTGTTCCTTTGGCACGTTATTCCAAAGGTTTGATCTTAGAAAATGTTAAGGAATATTCGTTTATCCGAAAATAAAGTATGGTCCATTAAACCAATAATGACCAACAAAAAAAAAAAATAAAATAAAATAAAATACTACTGGAAAATGAAGTCACCTCATAGTCGGATAACGAAACGGATTTCATTTTCAGAGAATTCAACCATGGGGATATTGAACTCTATTCAAGTTTTGCAAACTATATTTTAGGAATAACAATTCCTTGCAATATTGTTACAAAGGTTTGTGTGATATGTAAAAGGATAACACATACACATGTAAAATCACACAAACTCGTACATAATTTATGCATACATCTCTTTTTATATTGTAGTTGATTCGTAATGATTCGTTTTAGGTCCCTTAAAATAATTATTGTTACAAGTGTTTGTGTAATACGTTAAAGTATTACGCCTACACATTATGCATACATCTCTTTTTATATTTTAGTTGATTCATATTGATTGGTAAACATAAATTTTCCGTGTATCAATGGTCTTCCATGATTCTTCTTCTGATATCCTATGCAACAATTATTTATACATTATTTTTTTTATTTTCTTTAATTTTTTTTTATGATGAGCACTTATTATCAACTTATTGAAATGTGTTACTCTGGTGAATGGTATTGATTTGTTATACTCGTAATATATCTATGTACCTTTATCAACCCTTCTTCACTATGGAATGTTTATTACACCGGCATTCATTTCACGAAGTGGGCCCTAGAGAAAAACTTATTACATTTTCCAATGGCTGTTTTCATTAGATTAAATGTCTGCAACTTTATGTGTATCATTATTCTTATCTGTCAACTTTATATGCGCACACTAATCAACACCTTTTGAAAAAGGTCGATAAGTTTGCAGACAGGCAGCAATATTTTTGCATATGATTTATCCTGTTGTCTCCGACAGTAATTACTAAATTTACACGCTCTCGCTCCAGTTCTTGTACCTCCTTGAAAGACAGTCCCAAGAATTACATGTAGATGCTATAGGTTTTGTGAGAAATAAAAATGTTTATTTCATCAATAATCAAATTAGTATCATACAGAGGTAATATTTAAAGAAGAGAAAGAATGTTGAAATAAAAATTTTACTCTCTGGACAAACTTCCTGATTATGGTTTTAGTGGAGGAAACGTGTGCTCACATTTACATCCTTGGCAGAGGAAGGGGCTACTCTTTTTTTTTTTTTTCTTCTTCTTTTTTTTCTCATTAGATTGCTGTTGTCAGTGTTGTAGATCAACGAAATACGTGTATTATGAAAGATCTGAGGACATTATATTTGTAAGTTTAGATTGTTATATGGTATCAAATTATTGGTTATTGCGTATAAGTATGGTGATATTTTTACCTTGTGCTTTAAATGAAGGGATACTATTTGTACTTATTTGGGTGTTGGGCAAAGCTTCCAGTAATAAATAGCACGCGACATTATAGGCCTATATATTGTTTATTCCAAAATCACCGAACTGTTATCGAAAAGGATACTTATATCAATTTAAATGATTTACGTTGCATGTGTATAAATTATAAGACTCCAGCTGCATTCATTTACTACCTCGTTTCTTATTATGATTGAGATTTCCTGTATTTTTGTCGAGTTTACACTGTTAAAACTCTGTGTAAAAAAAAAATGTTGTTTAAAAAAAGCTGTGTAGAGAGGGCAAATGCATTTAGTTTTTATGGTAATTTCAAGTTCTTCTCTATATTTGTCCTTTTCAGGAGACTTCATCTCCATTTTTATTGTTCTGTTCCTTAGTTTTGCATGCTCTTAGGCTATTACCTTACCTTTCTGAAATAATCTTTACTTTACTTTCACTTGCAGTTTTATTTTTGTCTAAAGTTCACTTTACTTCTGCAGTTGTCTATTCGAACACAACACTGAATTAGCGAATGTTCGAAAACGCTACGGGATGTAAGACGATGGAGCGTTAACCATGGATTATTTTAAGAGAGTTATGACACTGAATGACAATTACTACACCAATTATAATGTCATTATATCGATATTAGCATGCTCAACCAAAATCCTGACACTGAGAGACTCGAATCAGGACATAGTGCCCTCCACTATACCTCGATAGCTCTGCTCACAACCGGAGGCTGACTCCACGGTGGACCCACCACACCTTTAAAACGTTGTGTAAAAATGTCGTTTAAAAAAAGTTGTGTCAGATTCTTCATCAACAGTTGCTTAAAATTTAAGCAACAGGTGTTGTGTAATGACTTTACAAAATAGTTGGATGGTTCCTATAGTAAACAGCGGTTGTGTAAACTTTTAAACAAGTTGTGTACTACCTTTTGTTTTCATAAAATTTACGTGAGCATTCCACCTGAGTGAACATAAATCATCAGGATTATCTATAAGTATAGTATATATAAGTACCATAATCATGATAGAAACTGTGCTAAATCTTAAGGCAGTGTCGTAGCCTAGTGGTGTAATAATAATAATAATAATAATAATAATAATAATAATAACAATAATAATAATTATCGGATTTAGGAAGCCCTGTACTGCTCACTCAGGAGAAGGCTATTCTTGTATTATTATTTTGTTTGAATTATTGGTTTCCATATAATAAAACAAAAACAATCATTATATGAATTCTTGTTACACATAATGCTATTCAATTCAAAAACACAAAATGAAATTATAAGCAGGTCTTGTTATAGGGTAGGGCTAGGGCGTAGGGTGCAAATACTGTTAACTACTGTTAACCGGACATGATAGCTCAATCGGTTAGAGCCTTTCTTGCTTTCATGAACGGGAGGTCGTGAGTTCGAAACCCGGCCGAGCCATACCAAAGACTTACAAAAATGGTACCTAAAGTTGCCTTTGAACAAGGAGCTTAGGGGTAATAATAACATCATGCAGGGCCCCATGGGAGAACAGTTGTCAGAACTGAAGCAGCTAACCTGGGTAAATAAAACGATATTATTATTATTATTATTATTATTATTATTATTATTACGTAAGTTTGGGTTGATGCAGCAATTTCGTTTTATATGAAGATATAAAATTATAACTCAGGCTGAATAGGTAAGCACTGAAATGTTGGCCTCTCTCAAATAGTAATTCATAAATAAAAAATAAAATATTGTTCGATAGCTGATGAGATACGTCAACAATCGGTCTGTATCGGTTTGTTATATAATTGTTATTATCAAAATGACCTGAGTAAACTACAATTTAATGTGCCAATTCATAATTTGTATACCATGCTTACTGATACAAATAAACCAATAAATCAAATAAAATCAAAGCAATGGTTCACTTGAAAGCTATTCTTTTCTTTTTTCTTTTTTTTAATAATATTTATTTTCTATATTGGTGCGTGTTTAGCCTATTAGAAGGTTATTGTTACCTTTATTTTACAATTAGGGGTGTAATCATAACCCACTTAAAATATGAATAAATAATATTAATAATCATGATAATAAATCTGTGCCGCGGGGGAAAAATAATGATAACATGACTTGTGCGGTCCATGTTATGTTGCGTTTTCTTGTTGGTGGGATAGCGCCAGCTTTCTCTGAATGGATTAATAAGCAGTTCACCGGTTAAAAAGAAATCGTCCCTTTTATGTTATTAGCAAAAAGTAAATAAAAACAGATTCTGCAGAAGTATATACAGGCCCCACAAAATGAATAGATTTCCGGTTTAATCCTAGACCTTCATTCTACAATCCCAGACTTTCGTTTTAGAATTGTAATTGATTGAGTATGAGTTTGTGCATAATGTTTCGAATTGTACGGTTTTTTTTGCCCTTATTCTGAAACGAAGCCTGAGTTTGTATATATGAAGGCATTACACACTAGGTTCGCAGACAGCACCGCATAAATACAAAGATATTTCTAAACCTTCTACACAAACTCAAGATTTTAGATTTTCTTCGGATTCTTGAGTATCTTGAACCTTATTTTTTTAATTTAATTTATTTATTTTTTGCATTGTCATAGCACAATTGTGTCATGTACTAAACAATTCATTTTTTATAACAAAGATATTTTTTATTATTTTTTTTTTTAATTTTTGCCCTTCCACAGGGTTCCTTTATTGAACATAAGAAAACATATTGTATACAGTTGTTACATAAACAAACAAAAATCAACAAAGTGATTTCACAACAAATTTTTGAAGAATTATCTATGAATTATCATGTCACATATATGCAATGCAATGCAAATTATTACAAATATAGCACAATAAATAGTTATATCGATTTAAGTTACAAGGACAGTTTCATAACAACGCAGATTAACTACTCTAAAAGCATTTTTTTAATTGGAGCCATTTCTTTTCAAAACGATTTTCTTTAAGATTTGTTCTGGCTATATACTTTTCCATATCATAATACCTTTTCATAGCTGACAAAATTTTTTCGAACAGTGGTACTTGATTTTTACATTTAGCTATATAAATTTCTTGTCTTACAATAATTAGAATACAATTAAATGCTCTGTTGTGGTTCCCAATTAACCAAACAATTTATTTTGGTTAGTGAGTTTGATTTTTATATGTAACTTGTTAAAAATCCATTGCTCAAGTTTTGACCAAATTATGCTTGAAAAAGGACAATTACAAAAATATGTATAATGGTTTCTTCACTGTTGTTACAAAAAGAACAAATTTTGTCATTTACAAGATTGAATTTGACAAAGAATCTTTCATATACAGTATTCTATTCAGTAGTTTATATTGAAACCATCTCATGTTTATGTCTATAGTTGACACAATAGGAGTCATAAAATATGAATACATGTTTTATCATCAACAGCTAAGTACTGTCCATTTGTTGAGGCTTTTACATTCTTTCTCTTTACATTTTTGAAATGCATTATAAATATGTGAACACCCTTTCTTCATTTTAGTATCAAAAAATGCTTCTGGTATAATACATGTAGGTTCTCTTAACTTTGGTATAATATATTAACACTCAAATTAAAACCTGTTCGAATAGCTCTGCATATTCCGTAATATTGAAGGAATTAATTTGTATATTAAACTTGTGTTGTAATTCAAAATACGAGAGGAACATACCATCATTATTCAAAATAATCATTGACAAAGCGTATCCTTTCGCAGACCAACCTTTGAGAAAAATTGTATCATTGCTTACTTTTATTTTGTTATTGTGCCATAGAGGCTGACATGCAATATTATCAACAATTATTGAGACTAACTCTGCAAAAGCAAAAAGTACCTCTTTCCAAATGAATTGGGTGTAACAATAGCTAGATTGTTTGTAATACTCAGACCCCATATACATCTGGCATGAAGTTGATGGAAGCATAAATGAATTAAACATATGATAATTGAAATTTCATTCGAGAGCCAGTAATAAACCTTCTAATCCATGATATCTTTAGAGATTTAATGTGCGTAAATAGATTTGTCATTTTGACCCGCCATCTTTATGCAATTGACACATTTGATTTCTTCCTATTTTGTCTGGTTTATTATTCCATACGAACAAGAAAAAACAGCGATGTAGATTGTTAATAACTTGTGACTTTGGTTCCGGAAGCGAAAGAAATAGATAATTTAATTTGGAAATGAATAATGACTTAACAATAGTTACTCTCCCCAAGGGGGTCAACGATCTTTTCAACCATACATTCATTTGAGACTTTATTTCTTTAATCTTTTCATAATAATTATGTTCCACATGTTTGATAAATGTACCGAAAGTCTATTACAAGGTATCTGAAATACCCTCAGATATCCAGTTTAATTTGTATTCATGTAGAATCTCTGTTTATAAGATCTGTTTTTTTCCGATCCATATAACTTGAGTTTTTGTTATTTAATTTTGAGGTTTGACATATTTGCATATTCATCAAGTATTGTTAGAGCACACTGTAAATCCTGTCTTGAACCATTGAGCGTCAAAATAGTATCATCTGCATATTGTAACAGTTTCAGAGTTTTCCATTCATATGCAATCCCCTATACGATTGGAATGTCTTACTATTATTCCAAGTATTTCACTGACTAACAAAAAGAGGTACGCAGATAAAGGATCACCCTGGCGACATCCACGTTCTATTATAAATCTTTTCGGAATGTCCGTTTACCAAAACAGAAGAGGAAGCGTTTTCATAAAACACCATGATCCATTTTTCATAGATGACCAAAATGAAAAAAATCTAAGACTTTAAAAAAAAATTATGAGATACAGAATCGAAAGCCTTTTCGAAATCTACCCGAGAAGCATACCAGCTATATTATTTAACTCAGTATAAAGAAGCGTGTCATACAATAAACGTATATTTTCACCAATATAACGACCTTTCAAAAAACCTTTTTGCTCTCATGTATTAAGTGAGACAAAACACCTTGAGTCTATTAGCTATACAACCTGTTGCTAGTTTATAAATAACATTCAAAGAGAAATCGGACCCAATTTTTTAATAAGTGCCTAGATTGTTTCCTTTGGAATCAAAGTAATTACCCCCAATTTTGTTGTGTTTGACATTTGTCCTGTAAAATAAGCTTGATTTAATGATTTAACTACAAATGATTAATATCATTCCAAAAGAAACGATAAAATTCCACTGTAAATCCATCTTGCCCGGAGATTTATTGCTTTCATGTGTTTTAACGCACTAAAAACTTCATCAACTGTTAGTGGTCCTTCTAGCAATAAGGATAATTGTGGTGATAGTTTAGGAATGTCAGAATAATTTAATAATGTTTCGAGATCAATTTCATCTATTTCTTTAGCCGCGTAAAGATTTGAATAAATTTGAACACCTCTTCGAGTATATCAATTTGTTTGTTTAAGACATCATTATTTTCAGTCGTTAACTGTCGTATTTCTTTATTCACATTATTTTGTTTTTCCAAATTAAGAAAGAATTTAGACGGTTTTTCACCATACTCCATCCATTTTATACGTGATCTTATTGCAATACCTTCTTTTTCTTTCGAGCGGAAAGTCTCAAGTTTGTTTTAATTCATTTATTTGATTTAATGTACCATCTTATCATCACATAATATTAGTTTTCTCTCTAAATCTTCAATATCCTTTTCTAGATTCTTTTCCTTGTTGACATCTTGTGTTTTTTTTAAAGGAGGCAAATGATATAGCTTCCCCCGTATTGTCATCATCAAAGTTTCAAAAAATAGCTGATCATTAATATTAAATGTACAATCCCGACAATGTTATTGTTTGATTCAAACTGTACTGGATCTTTTGCGTAAAACACAATAGTATTTTTAATTGTTTCCTTAATTTTAAAACAAAATGTTCATCTTTTAACAAAGAATTATAAATTTCCAAAACCCAGAACCTCTTTTAATCTTTTTTAAACTTAGACTTAGACGAATTAAGGAATGGTCTGTTCTATAACCTGAAAGAATATCTACTTTATGAACTAGGGAAAGTAGTTCTGAAGATATCAAAAAGAAGTCTAATCTACTTTGTTTAAACGGATTTGGTTGACGCCAAGTATAAAATCTTTTATCTGGATACTAATTCTCCAAGATCGCATAAATCCAATTCACTTTTCATATCAATTACCCGTTGTTTTGCACGAGGGTTGTTAACGTGTGAATAATTATATGTATCGAGGCTTGAATCTTGTACTAAATTCAGTCTCCACATATAATAGTGTGGTGGGTTTTCAAATTCTATTATTGTTTCTTGAAGGCCAGAATAAAAATTCGGATTGTCTGTATTGGGTCCATAAATAGAAACAAAAGTAAAATTATATTCATACATTGTCAAGTCCAAAATAACAAAGTCCCCTCTATTGTCAACTTTGAACCTGTTTATTTGTACTGGGATAGTATTTTTGAAGAGAATTGCTACTCCTCTTGAGTTAGACGTATTACATGAGAAAAAACATTTGCCATTCCATTCTTTACTTATATCAACTTCTATTTCTGGTACAAAGTGTGTATCCTGGAGACAACACACATCGAATTGTTTAGATTTTAAATATAACAAAATATCTTGTCTTTTGTGACAATCCCCTAGGCCACGACAATTCATAGAAATGAAATTCACATTATCCTGCATCATAACCGACTTTGGTTAGGGAAAACAATAAGGAACTACCTGTGGAAGTATTCAAAGATATACTCAGGTAGCTGATACAAGGCTTTTAATAAAAGTTAACAGAAGTGTGATTGTGACAGCTTTGACACCAAAAAAAATTAATTAAGAAAACAAATATTTATATCCGTTTTACTATTATCGATTTATCATTATCAAACAAAGATTCAATTATGTTTTGTGAGATTTGTCTAAATAAAGGAAGAGGTCATTAGCTTGACCTACGTCTGACCTTCATATATAAACTTCAGAGGCCCCTTTGTCATTCAATAAATCTTTTATACTGAAATTCCATATTCGTCTCTTCAAAGTCATTAGCATGAATGCACCTCTTATACTACTAAGGATATCATATCATTATCTTCAAATGTAATAGCAAACCAAATAACACGTAGTTATACATTGAACTCGACTTCATTCATTGCTCACGTATGTTTGCAGCGGTCGTTATGAGTGGAGCGCCATGTTGATTCAATGAACAATGCCGCGCAGGCCTGAGCATATTAGCATAATGCATATGCATGATACATAGTCCCACACATACACGTTTTTGTAGATAATTGAAAGACGTCAGTCCAATCTTATTCTAGATTTTTTTTTAAATATTACTCATGTTCATTTTACCAAATTTCACAGCAGTAGCGTAGATATACTACTAAACAAGATACAAGAAACAAAATAGACACAGCAAATTCGTGAAGAAGACAAATTGAATTACAAGTCGGCAGTCACGTAAGTTCGCACCGGGAACCTGTTCACTGAGCATGCTGAGCCGGTATTAAATGAGCAAAGCCATATTAATTATTAGCATATGATGATTATTCATGATGCATAGTCCCACATATATATATATATATATATGTTTTTGTCGATAATTAAAAGACGTCAGCCCAATAAATTTAATCCTAGATTTTAAAAAAAATATTACTCCTGTTCACTTTACCTAATTCCACAACTGTACAGTATCGTAGATATACTACTAAACAAGATACAACAAACAAAATAGACACTGCAAATGCGCGAAGAAGACAAATTGGGTTAAAAGTGAGTGAAAGGGGCAGTTTATGGCCTTACTATATACTGCACCTGCGAGTTGACTAGCATGAAAACATGCGGTGCCTTCGCTTTTCCATGCTATAATGTCAAAATTATGGAATATAAAATTGACCAAACTACTTTATTTATTAATTTATTTACTTACAATACTACGCGGATGACTAACCTCGCTTTTCATGATGATCAAAAAGCAAAGAAATGGCATCAGAATTGCCGTTCTCGTGTAGTTAATTCAGTCCCATTCGCGGTGTTCAGTTTGCAACTCGCATGCGCGACATTGGCAACAGCTATAATGCTCTATACACGCTAGTATTTTCACGTAGATCGGATGAGACTCTGAAATGGACTGGAAAATACAAGATTTATTCCAGTGCACTCAGTTTTTTAGGAAGATCTGATTTGCGAAATGTCTGTTTAGGTAAGTGGCATTACATAAATCATATTTTTGCTGTATTTACCTACTCTTAGTGGTAGTTTTAACAATTCCAAATTGAACTTGATAAAATTTGAGGGGTTTCCCTCAGGATGCTGCCACAAAGTGGCAGCGTTCCGGGGGCGCTATTTATTGCCGTAACCTTGCTTTAAGTGCGTCTATCAGCAAACGAGTCTCTGTAAGTGTAATTGAAGCCCGATTACCTTAATTGTTAATTTAGATGAAAGATTTAGGGAAAACACGACTAAATGCGTAACCAAAACATTGTAAATCTCATTAGATATTTTACAGAAAATGTTAAAAAATTATATCAGCATTGGAGACAGACAGAGCGAGAAAATAATCAGCGGCCTCTTGAGGCTATTCCTATATATCTGTCAAAATGTCAGAGCCCACGTCGCGATCATTGGTTGTGTAGTTAACGAACATACGTGTGCTGTCATGTAATGTACTATGCATACAACACACATTGACATTCCCACTGTTATGTAAGATTCATGTGCATTAGTTCCACTGACAAAACAAAATAAACTCACTAATTTACACATTTCGCATACAAAATATC
Organism: Paracentrotus lividus; assembly: GCA_940671915.1. Taxonomy (NCBI): domain Eukaryota; kingdom Metazoa; phylum Echinodermata; class Echinoidea; order Camarodonta; family Echinidae; genus Paracentrotus; species Paracentrotus lividus. Next base: position 20,696,636 of record CALNVZ010003425.1, on the reverse strand, counting down.
AGAAATCATTATGATCATGAGATAAACTAACCTCTTTGCCTTGAAATATAACCAATATTTCCATGATGCTCTTGATTCAAGGTGATTTAGCATCACAAACAATCAATTTCCTTGATACTTGATACACTTCAAAAAGCTGTATGAACTCGGACACAAGCTGGGGCTATAACACCAAACACAAGGTGGTGCTATGACAGTTTTACCTTACACTCAACCTAGACCTTTAGTAATTTTAAGCATGTGAAAATACAAATGACATCTGATGATTCACCAATATTTGTTATCATATTAATAAGATACAAAATAGATACATTTCCACAAACTTTCATTACTGTGATTCTAACGTTCTCTGCTCATAAGTTGAAAACCGTCTGGGACGAACAAAAACATGAATAATTCATTTTTAGCTTCAATGAATATGCAAATTCGACAACCGGCGAAAAAAGAAGAAAGAATGGTAATGATTGAAGTGAAAAGCGACAGTTGATCCCAGAAAGTACTTTATCTTATTACATAAGGCCCGTTATCTCTGTGATGCATTTACTGGACTAATAAGTTGCAAAATGAAATATGGGGAAACGGAGTTAAGAAGTCACTCAAGATGATATATAAATCAAAAGTCAAGATGAATACATTAATTACGACAGACACATTGGAACCGTATTATTCATCGGAACAGTCTTAATTGCTACACTAAGATTGAGATTGATTGCCCAAAATGTTTGAAATGAGAGACCCTCTGAATGATTCCCACAAATTGATATCTTAGTAGGCATATGGCCGTGGAATTATGGTACTCTTTATGATTGATATCTCAATTAATTTATCTTCTCAGTAGAATGACACAAAGCTATCACATATGGTCATTTTCAAACGTGAGTGACACGACATTTGGACTTATAGAAGGGCGCATATCTTCGCACTTGTAAGTTATGAATGGATCATGACTACCATGTTATGTACAATGTAGGAGTGGCGCGTGTTATTACCAGTTGGATTTGAATTTTACAATTGGTCATGGAAATTATGATTAAAAAACTATGCGTGAGTAACACGACAAAAAAAAAAAAAAAAAAAAAAAAAAAAAAAAAAAAAAAAAAAAAAAAAATAAGACAAGGGTATCTGACCATTATTGGTTATGGTTGGATTTTTTTTCCAAGTAGATCTCTCATGCGGCGGTCACAACTCGTCGTAGGCTACGGGGCACGTGCCATCAACGTAGCCTTCGTTGCATGTACAACGCACGCACAGGTCCTGGGTCAACTTCTGCGATTCCTGCGTTTCTGTAAGGGTATTGTAAAAACCTCCTGTACGTCGTACATGCATTGTACCTGCGAGGTACCTCTGCTGCACGAATTTTCTACCAAATCCATCGTAGGGAGTTGCACGTCGAAGGTACGGCGAGTTGTGACCGCCGCATAAGGGTAGGCTAACATAAGTGCCGGTATATGTACATGAATAGTGTACCTCTCTGACATTTATTGTCCTTATCAATCATTCCCTCTCTGTGGAAAATGGTCCACCTCTATGAGTAGTGAGTGACACGACATCCAAAACGTGATTGACACGACCAGTGCCATAAATGCAACAATTAAAGTAAATAACTAGATCGAAATTACCTGTGTGTATGTGCCATGTTAGAGTAGTCCATGATAATTACTTTAAGCAAAAAAAAAAAAATAATAATAAAATAAAATAAAATTCACAGAAGTGACTAGATATAAGAATAAGAGGCACTTAAAGCACCATAGTCCCATATTTGCAAATTCCTGTTTGCTCAAATATTCAGCGTAAGAAAACTGGATCACATAATGTTTGAACTTAAATAATTGGTTGTATTGTAAAGAAGCCTTTGTGTTGATATCAGATCCTAATTTGCATTTTCAAAGGCACAGCGCCACATCAAAATTTCAGCTAAATGTCCACTTTAGTTTGAAAATGACCATATCGATTAATATGAAGAAAAATGTTCGTATATTTTGCCTCCTACACTCTAAAAATTAAGAGTCAAAAGGACCCTATTCTGAGTCTGTTGGGGGCTACACAGCATTCCGGCTAAAGTATCGTTATGTATCTATGGCATCGTATGGTATGAGGATAATTGAACCAGAATGCCGGATGGCCTCAAAAATGGACGCATTAATGGATCATTTTAGTCCTTTTATTTTGTTTTATTTTATTATTTTTTAGAAAATTTATAATGATGCAAGTATAAACTCGTTTGCTGAGAGCCGGGGACCATTTAGGTCGGGCTTCGGCCGTCAAGAAAGTCATATATCAGCCAATAGGGAAGGGTTAAGTGGGTCGATCGCGTACTAAGATTTTTTCTCCAAATCCCCCTTTTTTTAATAAACTAGTTTAAGACCAATAAGTTCAAGGTCGTTTTGGCGGCCCTTACTTTAAAGTCGATTTGGCGCCCCTAAATATCAAATTGACTTGACGTCCATTTGTTTTAAGTCAATTTGCCCCCCCCCCTTAAGTTAAAGATCAATATGGTGTCCATGTTTGAGGTCAATTTGGAGCCCTTCTTCCCTCTCCTCTCTTTTCGGCACTCCTTGCACGCCTACCCGGGGGCCCGGGCCCCGTGGGCCCACAGTATCAGTGGCGGATCCAGGATTTCATGAAAGGGGGGGGGGGGCAAAATTGGAATTTCAGATTTTGGTACAGCAAATTTTTTCCTGTCACACCAAGCGAGCAAAAAGATACAACAACATTTTTACACGTCACTCTGGCCGAGCGATAAGCAGGGAGGGGGAGGGGGTAGGTGTTAATTTTTTTCGGCCCATCATAAAGTTCATCAAGAATAGGGGTAGGGTTCAGTTGGGGGCCGAGCCCGGTGCCCCCCCCCCTGGATCCGCACCTGAGTATACGCGCATGGTCACGATGAATTTTTTTTCTTTTTCTGAAAAAGGACGCACTTGGCATTCGGATAAATAGGGAGTGCGCAAAAGATTTGCCTTTAGCCTTAAAATTTATGCTTTGTATGCCAGTAATGATTAAAAAAAGCAATGCAAGTGCGAGCTGCAAGCCGAAAATTTTGAGCTAAAAATTTAAGATTATTGTGCATTATATGTAGTATCTGCGACCGCGAGCTGAACTTTTTTAGCTGAAAATTTGAATTAAGTGTGTATTATGTTCCCTATACCGCGGGCGCGAAGCGTGCGTTGAAAATTTTGAGCTCAAAATTTGAGTTTAATGTGCACTAAAGACCCTAATTAGTATCTGCGAGCACAATGCGCGAGCCGAAAATTTGGGGTTTTAAAAGACATAATTATAGAGTAACAAAGGACACTTTTTAGTAATAAAATTGCCCCTTTTAAAACAAAAATTGTCTGAAAGACGTCTTTTTAGTATAAAATGACCTTTTTTAGTTAAGAAAAGGGGCACTTTTTGGTCATGAAAAGGGGCTTTAAGGGTGGATGAAAAAGTGGGGGGGGGGGTCACGGTGCCCCCTGCCCATCCCCCGGTTCCGTCGCCTTTGCTGGAATCATATTGCGAACCATTAGGTTTGACCAGGGACGTGGCAGGAGACAGAAATCCCATAAAACTTATCGGTCGATCGAAACTAGTCGGTCGTTTAGTTTGAGAATGTTATGAATGAATATGATCATATCCATAAGTGTACCTGGTTTACGCTAAAATTAACACTATGGCCTATGGAAGGAAAATAATCACATTTATGGTTATTGTAAAGCATAGAAATTAATTTTTCTCTAGACACAATTTTTCATTCACTGACAGCACGTAGGTCACCACAGCTTAGATTTGTGCAACCCTCCACCAAATTACTCAATCCCTTTTACAAAACATGCACCCAAAACACTGGCAATTACACTATACCTTGCCTAGTTCACAACTAGAGACTCAGTAGTAGCGGAGACGTTTTCTTTTTCTCTTTCCTCTCTTTTTTTTTAGTGAGATGATAGACTGGAAAGGTTATGGGTCCGAGACTTTGCAGAGACACATAAGACTGCTGCATGCGGCGACTTCTGGGCGAATTGGTTGTCACCTTGGTTTAACACTTGTTCTACTATTAGTTGATCCAATTCTCCGATTGTCCAATACCACATGACCTAAACAGATTTCGTCTATTAACAATTTAGTATAATTTCCGTTTGGTGCAATATATACTTGGTCTAATTGTCATTTGGTCTAATGACCAATTGGTATAATTGCCAATTCGTCTAACTACCTTTTGGTCTTATTAATTTTTCGTCTAATTCCGAAATGAATATTTGGTCTATTACCAGTTTGTTACTGGAATTGACCAAGTGATGATAGACTTAGTGGATATTCCACGATATGGACATTAGACGCAATGGGAATTAGACAAAAGGCTTCGAGACGTCTCGGAGACGCTAATACGATTTATCGGTCGCAGAGACGAAATTTCTATTCCGTCGCGGAGACATCTCCGCGAAGTGAGATAGCACCCTTAGGTTGCGAAGTCGTGTTGTAAAAAAAAAAAGCAATAAAACTATTAGCATAGGAACATTGTATTCAAGGTTGTATTGACCTTTTCCGGAAAATACCAAGTGCGGATCCTACTACATGCGATCCGTATGTTGATAAACATGTATTACTTGAGACTCTATCAAAAATGAGTTGGTTGTCATCATGCAAAAAATCATATAAACCAATCTATTTGTTTTTCCAACTAAAGACGACTCCTACATCAATCTGAATAGACATTCCCCCACTAACTCGAGCGAGACAAATTGCGCGCTGAGAGGTGGATCAGGGAGGACAAAAGCCCTAATCAGTCAATCGCGAAGATGACACTGCACTAGCCCGGGCTGAATCTTGAGAATGTTTTTTACAACCAGAGGGGCATTTCATGAAAGGACTTGTCGGACATTTTATCCGACAAACTGTTACAAGCTACTGAAATGCTTTCATCTGATTGGCTGAGAGCAAATGTGTCAGATAAAATGTCCGACAAGTCCTTTGATGAAATGCCCCCCTGACCTCGAGTTTGCACAATCAAACACGATATGGATGTTTGGATTGGGCTAAAAGTGGTATCTCACCTCGCGGGACGGATTTGAGACGGATTTGGGACTACTTTGAGACGTTTTTGGAATTTGTCGCGGAGACGTCTCGGAGACTCCGCGACGGAAAAAGTGTCTCTGCGACGGAAAAGGGCGTCTAGGCGACGGGGAAAAAAGTATCGGAGACGTCTCCGAAAAGTGTCTTTGCGACGGAAAAAGAATTGAACGTCCGCGACAAATTTAGTCCCAATTAGTCCCAACTCCGTCTCAAATCAGTCTACGCGTAGTGCTAGTGATATACCACCATTTGGCTACAGGCTAGTGCAGCCTGACCCCGCCCAATTTAGCGCGCTATTAATTAGAAAAAAAAGCCTTTGAATTATAAATGTGTGATCGGGCTAACAGACCAGTTAACTAAGTTATTATAATTTATCCATGTTTCTTTCCTGTCGACATAGTTAAACGGTATTCAAACAACCTTTAATAAAACAATAAATCAAAATACACGGAATCCAATTTGCATACATTAGTTGTTGCTATATCAGGCAAGCTTCTGGAGAGCTCTAAGGTTGTCAAGAACAGCCTTTGTATAAAAAGTATGCATAAAATTTAAATATGTTCAGTAGCGGACGCAGCCTGACATAACACAATAAAAGTATTGGGCCCATGCGTAAACATAATAGAGCCGCTATTGTCCCCAGACAATCGGGCACGACAAAATGTAGCCCCGCCTTATGTTAGTAAACTGGTCTATTCAGCGGATCACAAATAGCGCGCTATTTCTCAAGCTCGAGCTAGTCCAAAAGCTTCTTTTTCTGAATTGTGGTATAGCGCTCATGAATTCATCTCAAATCTAATTAATTTTAATATTTATGTGGATGAGGCGAGATCATCCCTTTCTTCAAGACGTTGCTCAAGATATTTCATGCAACCTTGACTATTTTGTCTACCTTTTCCTGATAATAATAACAATAAAACAATGACAAATGTAGAGTGAGTGAACTACATTAGAATAAAATTAATAAAATTAAATAGTTAGATTTTTTTTTTTTTTTTTTTTTTTTATAAGAGAAAGATTAAGAGATAAGATATTGCGTTGGTTTTTGGACCTAAAAAGGAAGGTTGACAATGGCGGATCAACTATTTAAAAGTAAGGGTGTATCAGGCCCGATATTCGGGGGCTCCGCCAAAATTTTCCGATTTTGAAATGTAAAGTCAATGGGCGGTTTTCAAATTATAGGGGGACGTCCCGTGCGCCAGTCTGGACCAGCCGCTGGTTGCGCAGGAATATCTATTTAAAGTGAAAAGTTATTCAATAGGCTGGTTTTCATAGTCATTATAAAGTACAATAAATACAATATTTGGAATTCAGTTAACATACACAATATTTGTTGCTGTGGAACCACTGGCGTAAATCCGTAAAGAATGCTATTCATCAGGGGGGGGGGAGATATTACATAATAATAGAAAGCGCCATTCCCCCCCCCCCCCAGGCGCGGATCCAGGATTTTCCAGAGGGGGGGGGCCCAACTTTGAAAAAAAATATCTTGCGAGCGGAGCGAGCAAACGAGCTAACAAACGAGTTAACATTCCCCGATATATAGGCCTATACTGACCTAAAACGAGGAATTTAAACAATTTAAATTTTACTCCTATGAAAACAACATAATAATAATTATGTACTAGCAAAAAATGTTTTTAAAAATCGGTATATTTTAAACAAAAATTTAGTGGTTTGAATATGTATTCTAGATTGCCACCATGAGATGAAAACTTTGAGGTAAAAATTCGAGTTAATTGTGCATTATATACCCTACTAAATTGGTATCTGCTAGCGCAAAGCGCGAGCCGAAAAATTTGAGCTCAAAATTGGAGTTATTTGTGCATTATGATTAAGTATCCGCGAGCGCGAAGCGCGAGCCGAAAATTTTTGGGTTTTAAAAGATATATGGAATAAATAAAGGGGCACTTTCTATTGTTATTTTTTTATAGATAGTTCTGTATTATATACCTTATTTAGAATCCGCGAGCGCGAAGCGCGAGCTGAAAATTTTGAGGTAAAAATTGGTGTTATTTGTACATTATGATTTAGTATCAGACATGTCAGCGAGCGCGAAGCGCGAGCCGAAAATTTTGGGTTTTAAAAGATATATGGAATAAGTAAAGGGGCACTTTCTAGTATTAACAATCGTAGATAATTGTGTATTATAGACCCTATTTAGTATCTTCGAGCGCGAAGCGCGAGCCGAAAATTTAGGGTTTTAAAAGATATATAGAACAAATAAAGGGGCACTTTCTAACGCAAAGAATTGTAGATGATTGTGCATTATAGACCCTAGGGTACATGCAGGTAATATGGGCCACCTGAAGTAAATCATGTCGTGACCGTCGACCGAGGAAAAAGTCTTGCGAAGTTTGCACTTCCGTTTGACTCCGCGCCAGAAAAATGAAGACTTTTTGTCACCGTTGTACTCACCGAATGCCCTAGCAACCACTTGTTACAAAGGTGAAACGATTGACCAATGAGGGAGGCTGCATTCATTGTATACAGAGAACAATACTCGTCCACGCATGATCGAGGCAAGCGCAGCAAGCGGAAACAACGGCGATGTTGTCTAAATAACATTCAATCTCCTCCAAAAAAAAAAAGAGCTGAATTTGGTTAGTTGTTTTATATCTTCGTCAAATAAATAAAAACGTCATGCTCTTCTAATTGTTTAAGAAAAAGTCCGCTCTTTTAAGAAAAGGTGTTTACCATTCTGCGCTAAATTAGTTAGAAACAAAACTATTTTAAAACCTTTTTGGGGTTTTATTCCGATGTTTGCGTGCGTTCTTTGAATGTCAATCGCGTATACTCTTACTCATAATAAAGTGAGTCATTTGATCTGAACTCTGTTGGAATTTTTGAACATAATAATGGTCTATAGACTAAATTATTCTTGTACAGGGGCTTATGCATTTTGTTTATATTCTTTGAATAAGTATATGATAGAGATAGAGCCTCCAAAAATGTTTTAATAAATTATTTTGCGCCTCCGAATGTATTTAGAATTTCTCTGATCACGTTTTATGAGTGGCTAGGTTAGCTTAAGACAATGAAATAAAAAACGTAAATGATTTGCTCGATCTCGTCTTTTATTGATCAAACTTGTTACCGAAGTAATAAAGATATTAATAATTTTTAGAAATGAATTATTTTAAGAGTAAATCGTATTTTGTTTCGTCGTGTTTTAGTAAAACGCTACTTTCTTAAAACACGTTACTTTGTAAAATAAAACTGCAGAAATTTGCTAGTAGCTATGGGTGCTATCTCACTTCGCGGAGACGTTCTTCGCGACAGAATACAAATTTCGTCTCCGGACGGATAAATAGTATTAGAGACGTCTCCGAGACGCCTCAGCGGCAATTTATTTTTTCCTGATGGAACCAAATTTGTTTATAGGGAGTTTTAATTTCCCATCAGGACAACAGATATCGCGGCCCCTCAAATAAATGCTGAAATTAACATTCATTTGGATCCAGACAGCTAAGTCAAGCAATAAGTAGCTTTCCCACATAACCCCCCCCCTCCTCTCCCCACCCGATTGTTAGATTGACATTCGTTTGCGTGCTCCGCTATCCCGGATGAAACAGCTTTATTCACAGCAGGTTGTGGCATCGCACGCAAAATTTCTGCAGTGCAGCTAAAGAGAGTTTAGTTCGCTATTCGCTCACAAAAACGAAACAAAAAGCCAGTTGAAATCACACATCACACGACCGTGAACGTCCAATAAACAAAGCCATGCGTTGCTAGGGCGGAGCTAAACGGAGAGGGGAAATGAGCGTGGAAGTGCGCTTGTATGTCCGGGAAAAAAATTATGACCGAAAAAAACACTCGCCGAAAAACTGCTTTTTTTACCACTTTCCGTTATCATTTTCACTCATTTTTTTAACAGAGCAAAGATGAAGCATGGTAGAACCAGAAAAACAAAAAAAGAAATTTCCTCAAACTTTTGAGTTTTTTATTAGTTTGTCGATTTACTCGGATCTTTGATCTGCGACTTCTCTCTCATTTCGACAAGACGTATCACAAATGTAGAGTGAGTGAACTACATTAGAATAAAATTAATAAAATTATAGTTAGATTTTTTTTTTTTTTTTTTTTTTTTATAAGAGAAAGATTAAGAGATAAGATATTGCGTTGGTTTTTGGACCTAAAAAGGAAGGTTGACAATGGCGGATCAACTATTTAAAAGTAAGGGTATGTCAGGCCCGATATTCGGGGGCTCCGCCAAAATTTCCGATTTGAAATGTAAAGTCAATGGGCGGTTTTCAAATTATAGGGGGACGTCCTGCGCCAGTCTGGACCGCCGCTGGTTGCGCAGGAATTTCTATTTAAAGTGAAAAGTTATTCAAATGGCTGGTTTTCATAGTCATTATAAAGTACAATAAATACAATATTTGGAATTCAGTTAACATACCTATATTGTTGCTGTGGAACCACTGGCGTAAATCCGGAAAGAATGCTATTCATCAGGGGGGGATATTACATAATAATAGAAAGCGCCATTCCCCCCCCCCAGGCGCGGATCCAGGATTTTCCAGAGGGGGGGCCCAACTTTGAAAAAAAATATCTTGCGAGCGGAGCGAGCAAACGAGCCAAAGCGAGTTAACATTCCCCGATATATAGGCCTATACTGACCTAAACGAGGAATTTAAACAATTTAAATTTTACTTCTATGAAAACAACATAATAATAATTATGTACTAGCCAAAATGTTTTTAAAAATCGGTATATTTTTAAACAAAAATTTAGTGGTTTGATATTGTATTCTAGATTGCCACCATGAGATGAAAACTTTGAGGTAAAAATTCGAGTTAATTGTGCATTATATACCCTACTAAATTGGTATGTGCAGCGCAAAGCGCGAGCCGAAAATTTGAGCTCAAAATTGGAGTTATTTGTGCATTATGATTAAGTATCCGCGAGCGCGAAGCGCGAGCCGAAAATTTTTGGGTTTTAAAGATATATGGAATAAAATAAAGGGGCACTTTCTATTGTTATTTTTTTTATAGATAGTTGTGTATTATATACCTTATTTAGAATCCGCGAGCGCGAAGCGCGAGCTGAAATTTGAGGTAAAAATTGGTGTTATTTGTACATTATGATTTAGTATCAGACATGTCAGCGAGCGCGAAAGCGCGAGCCGAAAATTTTGGGTTTTAAAAGATATATGGAATAAGTAAAGGGGCACTTTCTAGTATTAACAATCGTAGATATTGTGTATTATAGACCCTATTTAGTATCTTCGAGCGCGAAGCGCGAGCCGAAAATTTTGGGTTTTAAAAGATATATGGAATAAATAAAGGGGCACTTTCTATTGTTATTTTTTTTTTATAGATGTTGTGTATTATATACCTTATTTAGAATCCGCGAGCGCGGAAGCGCGAGCTAAAAAGTTTGAGGTAAAAATTGGTGTTATTGTACATTATGATTTAGTATCAGACATGTCAGCGAGCGCAAGCGCGAGCCGAAAATTTTGGGTTTTAAAGATATATGGAATAAGTAAAGGGGCA
>CALNVZ010003425.1:20668666-20686064 GCA_940671915.1 Paracentrotus lividus | reverse complement strand
AGTCGTGGACCGTCGACCGGTGACCGGTGACCGGTACGTTGAGCACATAATGTTGTTCATATGAACTGTATAAGAAAATATATCGTCGTGAGAGCATCTGATGCCGAAATTTCTCTGAGAAAATTGCTGAAAACCAACAAGGTACGTAAAACATACGGCATTTTTTACCCTGATGTAAAATTTGATATTTCACAGAATGTGATGGTGAAGAGTGTTTGAGGGGTAACCTCGATGTTTCGTATATTTAGTAAGCTTATAGTTTCATTTTAATCATACTAGCGTGTACAGGTCAATTTGTTATAGTGAAGGGGTGCAATGTGGCATAGAATGCTTGCCTGACACGACAACATTAGTGCAGGTAATATGGGCCATCCAAAATGGCGGAAATGATTATGGTACTTAGTATTGGGATGAGGCATCAATCTCTTTGCTACGACTTTATGGGATATATTCACAGTATATAATTAATATAAATACTTATTGTAGGCCTATATTGACTTGTATAATGAAAATAATATTTAATAATATTTTAAAAGCAATTTAATACAAAATACATAACAATGAAATATGTAGTCAAAGTATTTACTGAAGGGTCTTATAATTTCATATGATATCTTAAAGTTAACGATTTTCAACATTTTGAGCAAATTCCAGACATGGTAGAGTCATTGTAGTTTTTAAAACATACATTAAATACATGTGCCCATATTAATCTCTCTCTTTATTTCTTTCTAGTATTAACAATCGTAGATAATTGTGTATTATAGACCCTATTTAGTATCTTCAAGCGCGAAGCGCGAGCCGAAAATTTAGGGTTTTAAAAGATATACAGTGTGTTCCTAAAAAAAGGTAATCGAAGTTCAAAGGTCAGTCATTTCAAAAGTATATGGTTTATTTTTGTGATTTGTTTACTAAAATACTAAGTAACTTATCAGCTTTCATTTGAGACATTGCTTACGTCCAAACTGTAATGGGTCACAGAGTTAGGGTCCTTTGAAGGTGACTGAAACAAAACCCATTTTTTCCAAGTTTTTCGTGTTTAGGATATGAAACCAACTTTTTATAAATTTTGGTTTCATAGTTTTTAGGGGTTTTGTCACATAGAGTTTCAATGAAATGCAATTTCATTTGTCAAAGGACCTATCTCAATGGCAATGAGAGGGGTTCGCAATTATGAGTCTCTTGAGTCGTGGTAACGTCGTGGTGACGTCTCCTGAGACTTCAGGGCGTCGAGGGAAAATGGAACAAAAGTCAAACATGTTCAGTCTTTTAGTAGACTTCTTTAAGACGCCAGCAAGTAAAAATTATTAGCCCGTTCGATTTATTTTAATCGTTAGCAAGTTCCGACAACGTCTCTGCGACGTCATGGATACTTAAGGGACGTCGTGGCAACCGTCCGCAAAGATGTCACATAGACTTGTTCACGTATTAAAGCAGTCTACTAAAAGATTGGACATGTTTGATATTTGTTTGATTTTTCTCACGACTTCTTGCAGAATCAAGAGACGTCGCGGCGACCTCTCCGAGACTCATGCATAATCGAAAACCCATGTCATTGCCTGTGAGATGCCTTTTACAAATGAGATTGCATTTCATTGAAACTGTGACAAAACCCCCAAAACTATGAAACCAAAATTTTATAAAAAATTGGTTTCATACCCTAAAAACGAAAAACTTGGAAAAAAAAATGGGTTTTGTACCTATCACCTTCAAAGGACTCTAACTCTGTGACTCATTACAGTTTGGACGTAAGCAATGTCTTAAATTAAAGTGGATGAGTTACTTAGTATTTTAATGAACAAATAACAAAAATAAACAATATACTTTTGAAATGACTGACCTTTGAACTTCGATTACCTTTTTTTTAGGAACACACTGTATAGAACAAATAAAGGGGCACTTTCTAACGCAAAGAATTGTAGATGATTGTGCATTATAGACCACCTGAAGCAAATCATGTCATGACCGTCGACCGGTGACCGGTGACCGGTGTGAGCACCATAATGTTGTTCATATGAACTGTATAAGAAAATATATCGTCGTGAGAGCATCTGATGCCGAAATTTCTCTGAGAAAATTGCTGAAAACCAACAAGGTACGTAAAACATACGGCATTTTTTTACCCTGATGTAAAATTTGATATTTCACAGAATGTGATGGTGAAAGAGTGTTTGAGGGGGTAACCTCAATTGTTTCGTATATTTAGTAAGCTTATAGTTTCATTTTGATCATACTAGCGTGTACAGGTCAATTTGTTATAGTGAAGGGGTGCAATGTGGCATAGATAGAATGCTTGCCTGACACAGCAACATTAGTGCAGGTAATATGGGCCATCCAAAATGGCGGAAATGATTATGGTACTTAGTATTGGGATTAGTATTGGATGAGGCTCAATCTCTTTGCTTACGACTTTTTTGGGGTATATTCACAGTATATAATTAATATAAATAACTTATTGTAGGCCTATATTGACTTGTTATAATGAAAATAATATTTAATAATATTTTAAAAAGCAATTTTATACAAAATACATAACAATTGAAATATATAGTCAAAGTATTTACTGAAGGGTCTTATAATTCATTATGATATCTTAAAGTTAACGAATTTTCACATTTTGAGCAAATTCCAGAATGTAGAGCTCATTGGTAGTTTTTAAAACATACATTATAATACATGTGCCCATTATTACCTGCACATGCGGTAATATGGGCACTTTGGTAATACGTCAACATTTGAATATTGCAGACAGGGGGTTGATGATAATTTGTTTTTCTTCTCAATAAAGTCTAGGAGCAGTGTTATTGATTCATATAAACAAAGTTTTAGACTGTGTGTCATTTGCAATTTTTTTGCAATTAGGGAAATGAGCTTATTACCTGCATGTACCCTATATAGTATCCGTGAGCGCGAAGCGCGAGCCGAAAATTTGGGGTTTTAAAAGATATATGGAACAAATAGAGGGGCACTTTCTAGTATTAAAAATCGTAGATAATTGTGTATTATAGACTCTATTTAGTATCCGCGAGCGCGAAGCGCGAACTGAAAATTTTGAGTTAATTGTGTATTATATTTTATACCCTACTAGACTGGTATCTGCGAGCGCGAAGCGCGAGCCGAAAATTTGGGGTTTTAAACAATATATAGAATAAATAAAGGGGCACTTTCTAGCATAAAGAATTGTAGATAATTGGGTATTATAGACTCTGTTTAGTATCCGGAAGCGCGAGCCGAAAATTAAGGGTTTGAAAAGATATATGCAATAAATAAAGGGGTACTTTCTAGTATTATTTTTTTTCAGATAACTGTGTTTTATAGACCCAATTTAGTATCCGCGAACGCGAAGCGTGAGCTGAAAAGTTTGAGTTAATTGTGCATTATATACCCTACTAAATTGGAAGGCCGAGGAGCGAGCGCGAAGCGCAAGCCGAAATTTTTCGAGCTTAAAATTGGAGTTATTTGTGCATTATGATTTAGTATCCGCGAGCGCGTAGCGCGAGCCGAAAAGTTGGGTTTTAAAAGATATATGGCATAAATAAAGGGGCACTTTCTAGTATTCTCACGAGGCCGACTATTTTTCGAGGCCGAGGGCCCACTAGGCCGAGGGTCCACTAGGCCGAGGGTCCACGAGGCCTCTTTTTGGTGAAATTTGGAAACTTTAGTCTTAAATATTTTTCCTTAGTTTTACTTTTCGTCAGTAATGCATTTCTTTTTCTTAAAAGATTGAGAAAAATCGGCCTCGTGGACCCTCCCCCACATTATAAGCCTTAGTTAAGGTCGTTTAGAACCCAAGTAGGCCTATTTCGCGCTTCTTATTGAATAAAATTTTGCGAATATTGTACAAACATCGGGTTTTGTTCCCTTCTTTTTCTTTCTTTTTTTCTTTTCTCTCCCTTTTCCCTTCTTTCTCCCTTTTTCTCCTCTTTTTTTTTTTTTTTTTTTTTTTTTTTTTTTTGGGGGGGGGGCGGGGGACCCGGGATCGTCGGGCCCACCCCCTGAATCCGCGCCTGCCCCCCCCCCCTGATGAAAGAAACGCCAACTGGATTTACGCTAATGTGTTCGAACAACCAACTTGTTTATTCATCCTTTAATAACATTGAATATACACCTCGTTACTATGTCCCCAGAAGAGAAACATCCATAAGTAATAAAAATTATTAAAGGAAAACACCTAATGAATAACTTTTCACTTTACTCACAGTACGAAGAAATTCCTGCGTAACCTTTTTAGATTATGCAGGTCCTTAATACAAAAGGGGGCAATGGTCACTGAAGCATGAAACATTTCTTAGTTATGATGGTTCGTTCCGAAGGACATAGGCCTACATATTCAAGCAACCTGTTCTTAAAGAATGAACTAAGATAGTTGGAATCCAGTTTGCATACATTACTTGTTGCTATGTTGGACAAGCAACTTGTTTTTTTCTGACAAAGGACTAATGTATGCAAACTATGTCCCTGGAAAAAGCCATTTAAAAAGTCTAAACTTATTGTTGCTGTTGTTGTTTGTTTGTTTGTTAATTTTAATAATTTTAATAACGCACGCAACAGAAAAATAACCGCTTTCTTTTGAAAACAAACAATATTTTTCCATTATAATCTTGATAGAATTAAGCAAGTATACGCTTTAAATCTTTTTATATTTTCCCATAAAATTATGCCGCCTGGGGTTTCGGATGGTCATCTGAAATCATGTCATATTTTTTTTACTCCAACTCTTCGACCGAAAAAAAGACAGCTGATCGGCTCATTTGTGATAATTGCATCTTGTCTAGTGATTTCCCCTAACATTTAGGCATTTGAGAGGCGCGATGTCTTAAAATGGTTCGTTGCTCGCAGGTATCACATTCATTGTGAAGCGCCCGACAGACGACAGGTTTACGCGAGAAATGCGATGTCCACCGATCGATTGCCAACGCGATCGAGGCATTCTGAGACGCTTCAACTTCGAGATAACACGGCTATAGCGTCTTCTCAGCTCTTTATACTTCTCAAAGCCCAGTCGAAGAACACCTACCATGCCTACTCAAAAGCTGTATTTCGTATCTGCATTTTAAAAAGAGGTATCTTTAATTTCTTCGTTATTTGACAGTGTTTCTTTGCCATTGAACTATATAGGCCCGTATTCTGTTACGTGGTTTTAGAGTTGTACGGCAATTGACAATAGAATCGAACAATAGCACCGTACGAGAAAAAACTCCAGCACGAAAAAAACCTCCAAACGTGTACAACTTTCCTACAGCAACCGGAAATCCATTGAAATAATGACGCAACAATGATTGTTTGTAGCCGACTTTTCCTTTGACTGCCGAGTGTTGTGCATTGATGCTTGTCATGCATTTTTAAATATCAGTCTTATTCATAACAATCAGTGCCTGGGAAGGAACAATTAACAGGGAGGTGGAAAGGGAGTTTTATTCTTTTGAATTAATCTCCTAATAGCTCACGAATTTTTTCTTTCACAAATGTGAAGTGTCCATATTTTGCCAAAAGCAATGAAGCGTGATTTTGATTCCGATATCACGCTACATGCATGACGCAAAAGTCTCACGTGAGGTGCATGCGCACCAATCATTTCCTTATTACTATTTTGTATGTTTGTTTTTTCTTCTTTTTTTTTTTATTTGGGAGGGGCAAAAGTTGTAATAATGGGAAGGGGGTGAAATGTAAATTTTCCACTATTTAAATATTCAACATCTTACAGAGCCAACATAAACAATAAAAGTTCAATGTTCATTAACAAATATCCACTCGGTACGTCGAATCCCTACATCTATCAAAATAATTATAAATAATATGACCTTTTAAGAATTGGTGGAAATTGTTTTCCAGTTCTTTTTGTGTGTATTTTTTTGTTTTTATACATTTTGATGTATGTATGCTCGCTATATTTGAAATTGGGCGGGAAAATTCTTTTATTGTTGATGAAAAAATGTAATCCATGTTAAAAGCATATATTATCAAAAAAGCACGGAGTGGATTATCTTTCTTTGAGAAGCTTAGCGTTTCCAGGTTATGGCTGGACATGGCCACAATGACAACGGACAAAGGTTCAGATTCAGGGCGAACCAATTGCCTGAATGAAACTACTCTTTTAGTATTTTGATCCAATTTGCATAACTGTTGTTGCTAATCACTGACACAACACTTTTCTTGTCTCACATAGCAACACACTAATATATGCAAAAAGGAAATCGAGGGGCCTATTTTATGTCAAGTCCATTAATAATCAGTAGTCTTGAACGAAAACATTACTTTACTTGTTCAGTGAAATGATTAATGGTGTTTTTCTCCTCTGTAGAAATTATGACGTATAGTGTGTATCTGACGTCGCAGGAGATGGTTCTCTGAGACTCAAACACTCGGAGGACGTCTCCGATAATGTTTTTATGTTATCATCAGAGACCGATCCACGACAGAAAAAAAAAACCACACAGATTTCGTAAAATGTTTATTTTCCCCGGGGACTCATGAATATCGCGAGATTCATGAGACGTTCTGCTGCGACACTTTGTAGATTTTCCAGACAAAAATCAAACCGTATCAAAAACCCGTCCCAAATCGTCTCAAATCAGTTCATGGTCAATACCTTGACGATACCACCATAAAGGTTGGTATCTCACTTTGTCCCGCGGACTTGGATACTTTTTTTTCCCAGGAACGTCTCGATATAAATATATTTTTTCTGTCGCGAGCATCTCGCGGCGGATCCCGGGAGACGGAGGGGTGACGTGTCCCCCCTCCCTCGATTTTTTAAGGGGACTCGTCCCCCCTTCGATTTAAAAATGAAACAATTTTTATGTAGTGATAGCTTGTGAAGCAATAAAGAGGTTAAAATGTATGTCAATACAATGCCTAAAAGTTATTATTAAGGCAGAATTTTCGGCTCGCGCTTCGACGCTCGCAATCATTTTCATTGTTTTCTGCATAATGTGCGAGTATGCAAATTTTGTAGTGATATTATTTTTCACTTTTGGTGTTTCTGTCCGCCCCCCCCCGCCTCCCCGTCGTGACATAAATCGCCGGCGCTTGTCGACGTGGAATATCTCGGAGACGTCTCTGAAGACGTCTTGCGACAAAAAACATCCGAAACAATTTCAAAAACCATTTTCTCAAATTAGTATCAAAACTAGTTCCAAATCCGTTTTTCCAGCTGTAATGACAAGGACTGCCACCATTAGTTTATTGTTGGTTTTTGCGTCAGTGTTGTCTTTCTTACAAAATGTCAGAGTCAAACTAATACTTCAATCGTGTCGGAAAACTGTCACCATTTTTTGTATGATTAAATGCAATTAATCTAATGAGTGGAGAGTTCTAATGACCTCATATTTAAACAAGTTTTAACAACATTTAACATCAACGTTAACGAGAAAATAAATTATTAGTTCTCCGACATAAAACCCCGCAAAGCCATATCAAATTTCTAAACCACCATATACCCCTAGTTGAATTCTTAAAATGTTGTGTACATAAATGATCCCCGAATTAGCGGTCATCTGAATCTACATTTCGTCGATAGGACGCACACGCTTCACTGACGCTGTCATAGAGAAGCGTCTGAATCAGAACGTTGCATTCTCGTCTCATTACCCTTACTATTTTCGTGCGACAGCACAACTCTAAACACCGCAACAGAATACGGGCCATAGACTCGTGTAAGAATATTGGAAGTTTTCCTGATACGTTGCTTCATTCAATACGATGATCATTAGCTTTTTCGTCGTGTTTGTGTGCAGGGTGACATTTGAGTAAGGTTGGGAGAGGAGCGCGAAACTTTATTCAAGCATCGTTACTCAAACGTCTGCGCCGACTCGAGGTTCTCTACAAATCACATGACACCAGTAGATCGCGATAAGTCCGAGGGGACTGAATTACTTTTTCATCATTTAGAACTTGGTACCCGAGGGAATCGACAGTGCTCAATGTCAGAACATATTTCGGGGGTATGATTCTGAAAGTAAATTTTCCACTGTCTAAGGGCACTGAATTGCTCTGGTAATTTTATAACTGATAAAGTAGCAATCTGTTTTTATCAGGGACCGTTCTAATGTGATTTGATGAGACTAAAATCAAAATCTCATTGACGAGAATCCCCAGTAAAAGGGATATCTAACATCTACTTTCATCAACGATAGCAACCACAACAGGGTCAATTCCAGTACGTTGTGATCGTTTACAGACGAGTTTGTTGACATTTTGTAAAAATATGCGTGTTGCGGAGTCAATTCCTCTTTGAGAAAGGTGTGAACAACAGCAGCAAAAACATTCAATTTGAAAGAGCATCGTCTTCGACACAACGACGGACTTTGAACAAAAGGGGATTGCAGGTGAGTGACATCGTATGTTTCCATTAAAAAAAATCTACAAAACCATTTTCTTCCCATTTTCAAATGCTTCAAAGCACTGTAAACTATGCCTCGAAACAAAGATATTTTGTTTAATGGCTAAATGTTAACTCGATATTACAGGAGGGGCAGTCAGTATTTTAATGTTTTAACCAATGTGTGGGCTATATAAAGTGCCATTTTCGTAATATATTCAAATTTATTCACGTCTGCTTGATTCAGTTTGTTTCCAGTTACCTGTTAGAGCAACAGATCCATGATGTGAATATAAAGGGCTGGGGGGGGGGGGGGGGGGGAGGCAGCCTTTAAAATTGAAAAACGAGGGTAAAGGAGTCGGTGGTTTTGAAAGATGGAGGGGCGCAACCGGAATTTTCTGATATTAACTTATTTTTCTTTACGTTCAATTTGTGGTTTAAAAACAAATTGCGGGCACCCCTGTTGCGCCTCTTGCAATTGTGTTGAATTATTTATTAACAGCGGGAATGTAAATAGCATATTAGTTTTTGCTACCAGCCTTTTCAGACAAGGTAAAACTCAGAGTACCTAAAGCTGATTGGTTTAAACTTTATTAAACTGCAGGCGCGGATCCAAGAAAACCGAATTGAATGCATTTCTCGGGCCCAGTTGTCTGGAGACAAAAGCGGCTCTATTGTGTTTACGCATGGGCCCGATAGATTCATTGTATGACATCGGTCTGCGTCCGCTACTGAACTAATCACATATAAAATCAAATGTGTTTGAAATAGACCAGTTTACTAACATATACAAATTTTATGCATACTTTTTCCTGACGACATAGTAACAAGGTATTCAAACAACCTTTGATAAAAGAATGAACTAAAATACATGCAATCCAGTTTGCATACATTAGTTGCTGCTATGTCGGACAGGCCTCTGGCAAGCTTTCAGGTTGTCAACAACAACCTTCGTTTAAAAGGTGTGCATACAATTTGAATATGTTAGTAAACTGGTCTATTGAGGCCAGAGGCGGCGGAACGAATTTGAAAGTGGGGGGTCACGATGGAAAAGGGGCACATTTTTCTGATAAGGGGGCACTTGAGACCAGAGGCTTTAAGAGAGAAGTGTTCAGATAAGTAGGGGTGCGCAGAAAATTTGCCTTAAATTTTATTAATGATAAACAAAAGGAATGCGAGCGCGAAGCGCGAGCCTAAAATTTTGAGATAAATTGTCCATTATAGACCCTATTTAGTATCCGCGAGCGCGAAGCGCGAGCTGAAATTTTTAGCTGAAAATTAGAGTTAATTGTGCATATAACCTATTTACTATCTGCGAGAGCGAAGCACGAGCCGAAAAATTTGAGTGAAGTGTGCATCATATACTCTATTAAATATCTGCAGCGCGAAGCTCGAATTGAAAATTATGAGCTTAAAATGGATTTTATTGTGCATTATAGACCCTATTTATTATTTGCAAGCGCGAAGCGTGAGCCGAAATTTTGAGCTCAAAATTGGAGTTAATTGTGCATTATAGACCCTATTAAGTATCCGCGAGAGCGAGGCGCGAGTGTGTTGGAAATTATGAGCTTAAAATTAGAGTTTATTGTGCATTATAGACCCTATTTCGTATCCGCGAGCGCGAAGCGCGAGCCGAAATTTTGGGTTTTAAAAGACATAGGGAGAATTAAGGGGCACTTTTTTGTATTAAAAGTGCCCCTTTTTACTATAAAATGGCATTTTATTAGCTAATAAAAAGGGCACTTTTTAGTCATGAAAAGGGGCACTTTTAGGGTGGATGAAAAAGTGGGGGGTCACAGTGCCCCCCCTGCCCCCCTGGTTCCGCCGCCTCTGATTGAGGCTGTACGATGTTTGGACAGATCTAATGGATCGGATCGGTCCAGTGCAGCAAAAGAAAAGAAAAACGGGGGGGGGGGGCATTTCATCAAAGGACTTGTCGGACGTTTTATCCGACAAACTGTTATAAGCTACTGAAATACTTGCATCTGATTGGCTGAGAGCAAATTTGTCGGATAAAATGTCCGACAAGTCCTTTGATGAAATGCCCCCCGGATTATATTTGTGTTCATCCGTTATGCAACCGTCACAGTTATGCCTTTGTTGGGCATGGCCGGATAAGTTATAAACAGAGGATAATCTTATAGCGAGATACTGTCTTTGTCCGATGGATGTGCGCTTTATCCTGTATGTTTACTATACCGTGGTCGTTGCTCGTACGTTTGCGTCCGCTAGGTGTCCTTGTATACACACCGCATATCAACGGGTCGCATTCAACACAACTAACGACAGAACGACAGAAGTTACGCATCACAAATGGTGAAAAACGTACTATATATAGGATTTCCCACTCGGTTTCGAAAGTTCGTCACTCCATTGGATAATCAGTTCATTCAAATTCCAAAAAAAATTCTACAGCGTCAAATTCATCATTCAAATTCCAACTAAGTTCCTTCGTTTTGGTATTAAAACCCTTCAAATCAAAATCCCTCTCAAAAGCAATCAAATTAGTAAATCGTTTGGAATGCGTGCTTTCCCGCAATCAAATCCGCGCTGAAGCAATCAACTTTGGCCTTGGTTAAACCAAGTTGGTATACAATTTGGCATCGTTTTACATTCTTGGTTAATTTTATATAGATTAAACATAAAATGATTTAAGATAGTGATTTCTTTTTCTGAAGCTCTATATCTATTCCATGAAAATAATTTAAAATAAAATAAAATAACGTTTCCTTTTTATTGAGGTTTAGATCATTTTAAACATTTCTTTACGTTGTATGGAACAACTATTGTTGTTGTTGTGATGAAACACCTTTTCTTTTTTTAAAGCTCTGGTTAATTACTTTAGAATTAAATATCAAAGATCATTATGGCGCCCCTGAGTTTTAGGTCAATCTGGCGCCCCCTAGCTTCAAGTCGATTTGTCATCCCTGAATCTAACATCGAAATAACGCCAATATGTCGCCCCTCAGTAAAATGTAAACTTTGCGCCCCCTTAGCTTCAGGTCGATTTGGCGCCCCAAAAGTTTCAGATCACTTTGGCACCCCTGGATTTTCAATTTGGCGCCCCTGATTTAAGATCAAAATGGCGCCCAACTAAATTTAAGATCCTATATGTTTTAGGTCAATTTGGAGCCCCATAAGCTAAAGATAAATGTGGCGGCGCCCCTAAGTTTAAGGTTTATTTGGCGCCCCTAAATTTAAAGTTGATTTGGCGCCCCCTAAATTTAAGATAGAATTGGCGACCATTATGACGCCCTTTTCCCCTTTGTTTTGTTTCCCCTTTCCCCCTCTTTTCCCTTCTTCTTTTTTTGTTCTTCAATTCATTCCTTTTTTCTTTCTCTTTCTCCTATTTTTGGCGCCCCTGTCCGCCTACCAGAAGAGTTTTGTGTGTTGACCGTGTAATTATGCAAGATTGAGTAAAAAGAGAAAATGTAGATGGAAAAATCATTTCATGAACTAATCGATAACTGGAAAAATATATCTCATACTTAAGCACATTCCGTAATTAGGTACATACTCATTCACAATTGCTGCTAATAGCAATTCGCAAACATTTGATGGAAAAAAAAATTATATGATTAAAAACAAAAAAATTTCCTGCAGCTATAAATTCAAGCCCTAATTTGAATGCTAATTACTGTAAGATGAAAACTCGGAATGAATTTAAATGCTGCTTGTGGCGGTATTGCGCAATCATAACAGCGTCTCTGCTAAATTGAATTACTGTTTTACGTATTTAGTGCACTTTATCGGAATTTGAACAAGTGAAACATGTAATTGATTGCTGAAAAAGGGAATCTGATCTCCGGAAAATCGACTGAAAGCTAAATCGCCCTAACTTGAATGAACCGATTATTAAATGGAGTGGCGAGCTTCTGAAACTGACTGGGAAATCCTATATTATACGAAAGAATGAAGAGATCTCGCTAGATACGTCTTTTTTTTTTTTCTTTTTTTTAAAATTGTGTTTGTGTTCAAGTACGATGTTTCTGGACGCTTGGACGGATTGCACCTGGCAATAAGCGTCCACCAAAGTGTGACAGCCGCAATGCAGATAAACAATAGTGTCATCCGTTTCTTATACGTTTTCTATTAGCTGGATGAGGCTGGACATTAATCGTCAGGTGTTGTCAGTCAAAGCGGCCAACAAAAAATGAAGCGCATGCACAATTATTTTTCATCGCTAGAAACGGATATGGAGATTTGTCTATTGTCCGATGATTGTGCGTTTAATGGCCGTTTGTCATCCGTAGATACAAGTATTTCAAGACTTCGGATGATCCTTAAACTTTGGTTGATCCTCTATTTATCGAGTTGGTTACTTGACCATACTTTTTCAGCTTGAATACAATTTTCCTGTCCTATTGATTGCAAACAGGAGGGCGTTTCATGAAAAGACTTGTCGGATGTTTTATCCGACAAACTGTTATAAGCTACTGAAATGCTTGCATCTGATTGGCTGAGAACAAATTTGTCGGATAAAATGTCCGACAAGTCCTTTGATGAAATGTTCCCCAGGTGAACGACACTAGAATTTCAAGTTTAGACTATGGTCTCATGAAAACAAAAATCATACTATACAGTGTGTTCCTAAAAAAAAAGGACCGAAGTTCAAAGGTCAGTCATTCCAAAAGTATATGGTTTATTCTTGTGATTCGTTTACTAAAATATTAAGTAAATTGCTACCATCAGCTTTAATTTGAGAGCATTGCTGACGTCCAAAGTGTAATTGGGTCACAGAGTTAGGGTCTTTTGAAGGCGATAGGTACAAAACCCGTTTTTTCCAAGTTTGTGGTTTTTCGGGTATGAAAATTGGTGTCATTGGATCTCTTCAGCAAGTTTCAATGAAATGTCATCTTCTTTGTAAAGTGGATTTCCACTGGTAATGAGATGCGTTCTTATTATGAGCTTCTGGAGTCTCGCAGGAGGGTCACTGCGACGGGATCCTGAGTCTCCAGGAAGTCGCGAGAAAACCAAACAAATGTCAAACATGTTCATATATTTAGTAGACTTCTTTCAGACGCAAGCAAGTCTCTGTGACGTCTCGGTGGGTTGCCGCGACGTCCCCTAAATATGACACGAAAGTTATCCACGCTTCGTCAGAACTTTGTACGGAACTTGCAGCGATTAAAGAAATCGAAACTAGGACTGACAATTTTTTCAGTACTTTTGTTCGATTTACCCACGACGCCCTGGAATCTCAGGGACGTCACCACGAGCGCACAGTGGGCCTAGGCGGTCTAGTCTATAAGTGCGCCAACAAAGGATTTAGTGATTCAAATAACAACAATCGTTTTTTTTTAATGTTCTGAGTAAATTAAACAACTTCTTGAAATCTCCATATAATATTTCAATCTTGAAAACGTTTTTAGTTGGTTATTTTTCTTCAAAAATACCGGGTAATGTGTCTATTTTGGGAGAAATCTAGTGTAAATGACGCTTTTTAGTTTTTGAGGGTTGTAGCTACAAAAAATGTTCATCCACTTCAAAAATTAATTTCATGTTTAATACATATTCTAGCTCACCATAAAATTTTAAAAAGCAAAATCCTGCTCCGTTCAGAAGTATTTTAGAAAAAACCGATAAATTATGGCAGAAAATTATTATAATTTCTTTCATGTGGAGATAAGTTCATTATTGCCGTCGATTGCCGCGCGGAAATCATGCTACGATATGGCGTTTGTTATAGTTTCAGCTTTACAGAGATACCAATTTGGCTGCCCGTTTTTGCCGATTTTGAATTAGAACCAATTTTCCGTCCGCCCGTTTGCTAAAATTTATTGCTGCCAATATAAACTGCCAAAAGCAGCCGCGCCGCTGCGCAGTGGGCCACATACAATCAAAACTGCGCCAAAACAGGCATTTGGTTATCAATCGATTTTAAGTTTGGTAATCTTCACAAGCAAAAATTTCAATTCTAGATCATGTAGGTACATATTTCCTTCTTAAAAAATAATTTTTGGAGTGGGTCAGTTCGCCTTCAAAAGGATCGCCAATTTTCAAATTATAAGGGTATAGTATGTGTAAAACTACAAATTTGATAATAGTTTCAACTGAACGAATTCTGTGATTTACTTCAAATTGACATCACCAGTCTCAGAATATTTACTTTAACTAATGTTGAGAGTTAAAGGCAAACCCTCATTATAAAGATATCTTCTAATGGTATTTAAGAAGCGGGGGATAGGGATTACGAATTTTTCTTTCATACGCTCAAATGGTCACTATTGCTGCCATTAGCTGCGCTAAAAAATACACTGAGTTTCTACTTTACAGTGATACCAAATTGGCTGCCACCTACAGCCACTTTTTGATTATGAGCCGATTTTTCACCCAGTATGTTTGCCTCCTTTATCGCCAAAATTGCTATCAAACGCGTATTCCTCTCTACTGTTTAAACCCCTCTCATATATGAATATTCACCAGGCTACGCTTAATTTTGAGAAGGATATTGCCAATATAACCGCTTTAATACTACTAATTTCCATCATTATCAAGTAGGAAAAAAAAAACCTATTGTACTACAATATCTATTTGCTTATGGTAATGTTGGTAAATAGCCGTACTGGTCCAATAAAAATCAATTTTTTTCACTGACCCTCAATGGAACTAAACGAAACCGGTGTAGTTGGTCCTTAATATTACTATACTGAATTAAAATAACCTATCAAGTAATAATTGCATCCATGCCTCGTCCCAAATGAGAAAAAAGGTATTTCAATGGGGTCAAATATTTAAAAATGCTCCAATTTACTGCCCAGTGGTCTATAGAAGCCCCTTTCATGTCTTATTATACATGTTATAAAAGTAATTCAGGAAAAGAACGTTTTGCGGAGAAATATTGCCTTAAACCAATCAGTGGAAATAGACGGATTTAAATGACGTGGTCATAGAAATTTGAAAACATAACTTCCTCATTGTGTTTCTTATGTCTCATGTAAACACGATTCGACTATTAAGTCATCAACTACAATCAAAAAGTCCAAAATGAATCACAATTTTTCCATAGCGCGGCGATATACCGGACGAAAATTGTTTACCATGTAATTATTTTCCTTTTCTATGACCATCAAGAGAAACATATCTTAGATGACGTCACACGAATTTAAAAATGTTCTTATCGAATTCTACGAGTCTGAAAACCCCAGACCGACCCCAAAAATGAATTTATTATGTTGTCTTCAAAGAAAAATAAGTTTTGGCGCAGTTTGAGGTGATTCTGGCCCACTGTGCGACGTCACCACGACTCCAGAGGCCCATAATAGTGAACCCATCTCATTGCCAGTAGTCCTTTGGAAAATGAGATTGAATTTCATTGAAACCTTGTGTGAAAAAATACCCCAAAACGATGAAACCAAAAACTAACAAAAATTTTGTTTCGTACCCCAAAAACCAAAAACTTGGAAAAAAAACGGGTTTTGTACCTATTACCTTCAAAGGACCCCAACTCTGTGACCCATTACAATTTAGACGTCAGCAATGTCTCAAATTAAAGCTGATGAGTTACTTATTATTCTAGTAACAAATCACAAGAATAAACCATATATTTTTGGAATGACTGACCTTTGAACTTCGGTCCTCTTTTTTTAGGAACACACTGTATAGAAAACGGGGGAAATGGAATATAATTTATTTGCAACTGAAATTGAATTAAACGTTTAATTCGTAAACAAGAGTCAATTGTGATTGGTGATTTTTTTTAAAATTTTTATTTATTTATTTATTTTTCTTTTTTTTTGCTGTATCAATGTGGTCTGCTGTGGACAAAAATCGATTAATAGACACGGAGAAAGTGTTTAAAGTAAGATTAAAATAATGCACTATGTTGGTATCATGCATGCAAGCGTGCACGCACGTATTCAATTTTGAGTAATGGATCTTCCCATAAGCAATATGAGGGAAGGGGCAACGGATATTCTCAATTATACCTTTTGTTTTTATTTTATAGGATGTAATTCATATGTCTGTGAAAAGTTGCCGCTCGGTCTCATTTCGTTCGCTAAAAGGGGAATTTCTACTGTTCTTTCACATATTGCATAATTTTGTTTTTCAAGATGACGTTAACATGATCTTATTCTCCAAATGACAAGAAGGTCGCAGGCTCTGACTCCAGTGGGGTGTAACACAAAGACTTACGATTGATTAAAAGTTACGATAGATTTTTTTCTTGGTAACCTCATTTGAAAACCAGGCACAGTCATGGATTGGGATTTGGATATGATTAAGAGAAGGGTTACGGCTAGGATTAGGATTAAGATGATTAACTTTGGAGCATCCTGTCCATGATGAGGCTACCAAGAAAAAAAATCAATCGTAACTTTTAATCAATCGTAAGTCTTTGTGTTACACCCCCAGATGATGCACAAGTGTAATTTGATGATGTTTTAAACACATTGATATTATTAAGACAATACGTACATTTTTTTTTAGAGTGTACAAGGATTCATTTTATATCCTTATAAATCAGGGGCCATATTCATAAAACCTTAATAAGTCTACTAAGCACCTAAAATACACTATGAGTGCATGGACCGTAGTTGCTTTAGACTTTTTATAATTTCAGCGACTCAACAATATTGAATTACATGACAAACAAATTGTCTAAATCTTTGAATTGTATTTGTTTGCAATTATCTAAATTATTACATTTGCATTTTTTCTGCATAGTTATGTGGACTTAGTTGTGGTGAAATTTCCAAACCTGAATAATTATATGACCAGTCAGGAAAGAGACGTTATTTGGGGATCCCGGATGTCCCTCATTTTGAAGACAATGACCGCATCAGTGATTACATCTGAACTGTGTATCGCAATGCCATCTCCTTCGCTACAAAGTAAGAGTGAGTCGATAGATGTGACTAATATATATTTTTCTTATTAGAAGAAAGAGAGAGAGAGAGAGAGAGAGAAAGAAATTTATATTTCTGTTATACAATGCGATTCCATAAATTTAGTTTCAGAAGAAAAAAAAAATTCCCTCTCTGTCTAGGTCTGTCTGTCGATAATAATGTCTCTTTCGCTCTTTTCCTTTCTCTCTTTGTGTGTATGCGTCTCTCTGTCTCTGTGTCTGTCTCAGTG
>CALNVZ010003425.1:20646166-20666166 GCA_940671915.1 Paracentrotus lividus | reverse complement strand
GTTTTGTTTTCTCCCACTAACAAAATATGAACAAAAGAATCATAAATTTGCCTTTCATTACTTTTAATCTGTATTAATTTTAATTTGTATGATCCAAGGTAAATTGTATGAAGCTGATGGTAGTACATTTTCGTTTTGATTAAATGGTATCAAAGGTTCAAATGGGACTTAGTGTCAGATTTGTTTCAAATGTTCTTTGGTTAATCTACAGTTATTGTAATGACAGATAATACATTAACCCTTTTAAAGGTTTAATTATGTTTGCCTAGTGCAGTAATAAATTTTCAAAACATGGATTTGGAAGCGCTTTCCGCATGAGTACATATTCTATTTCAGCTAAATTATTCTTCTCGTATATTTCATAAAATGGAACAAGCCGCCAATTCTGATAAGATTGGCCCAAATGGTTTATTTGCTTTAGAGCGTATTCCATTTTAAGTAGCCAACTGCATTTACACCTGTTATTTCGCGATATTATATTTCGTTGGATTTAAAGTAAACCAACTCCCAAGGAAATAATTACTTTTATAGGAAAGAACATAATGAGAAGAGCAATTAAAAAAAAAAAAGTTTCACCAAAATTGGTTTTAAAATAAGAGAGTTATGGAAGTTTAAAAAGTCTCGCTGTACCTTCTATGGGGATCCTCAAATTGGCAACATCGACTTCAAAATGGCCGATTTTATGGACAACTCTCCATTTGTTTTGTACACAAATTTTCAGATTTTCCCCATTTACTTTCAAAATATACCTTACCTCCTTCTGAGCTTAACATATGTTGTGTGAAATATATTTTCCCATGACATAATTTGAGCTCAGAGGTAAATAAGAGATATTTTGAAAGAAAATGGGGAAAATCAGAAAATTTGTGTACAAAACAAATGTAGAGTTGTCCATAAAATCGGCCATTTTGAAGCCGATGTTGCCAATTTGAGGATCCCCAGAGAAGGTACAACGAGACTTTTCAAAGTTCTATAACTTTATAACCGATTTTGATGAAACTTTTTTTAAATTGCTGCTCTCATTGTGCTCTTTCATAAAACAAAAAATGATTATTTCCATGGGTATTGGTATCCTTTAAGTTTGGTTTCAGTACAAAGCAAGACGAGGCCGTATTAAAAGGGATTTGGTAACTTTGTAGAGGCTTTCAAAATCTGATCTTTGTTGGCGCTTCATACCATTTATGCTAAACAATATAAAACGACGCCCACTACATAAGAATCCCATCCTTCACATCGTTAAAAAATGAAAATATTTTAGTGACCGCAAATATCAGACTTTTATTCCTTCATAAACTGCAGTGATAGACTAAAGCAAATCCGTGTACACTTTTTTTGTAAATTCACTCTTAGAAATCTTGCTGATAACACAATTTTGCAAAGATCTGTCTGTTTAATTGCACTTTTTGACACCATCATAAGACAAAATTAACAATTAGTTATTAAATCAAATCTTCCACAAAATTACCAATTCCTTTAATGTCTATTTAATGTCTATTTTCACCCATTTCATCTTGTAAATTTAACTTACTATATTACTACTATATGATCTTAAAATGCTGAATAACTGGAAAGTGATTATCCCTCAAAATGATTATGGCGTGTGTTTTATTTTGAGTAACATTTTCTAGAAACTCGTTTATTTTTCTCCGATGTTTGTCGGTGTCCGATTAATGTCGACCTCAGAGTGCACGGTCATCATTACTACTTATTTACAACCTGAACTGCTTTATTAATGGTACTTACACTTCAGTATTGCACCTATTGTATTTTAAATTACTCTGTTCTAAGACCAGGCATGGTGCTTTAAATTCCCATTATTAGACTACTGGAAAATATATCAACTTTGATGGAAATATTCGAGCCATGGGGCTTTAAATTCCAATTAATATCGAATTCTACAAAATAATCAATTTCGATGGAAATTAGGGTCACAGGTTCAAATTATTATACCATCGAACTTTTTACCAAAAGTTTGCATTTTTATATTATTATGGGACCCTAATGTCCCCTATTTTTTGTTGATAAACAATATTGCCTCCTTTTCTGGGGGAGGGGTGTGATTTTAAGACGTTTTACAGGGTAAATGTCCTGGAAAGCATCAAACAATTTCAAAGAAGTCAATGATTGCCGAAGTTCTGAAAGGAAAAAAAAAAGTAGAATGATGAAATTTGTATGTTCAAATATGTAACCTAAAAGTCTTGTTATTCAAATTTTCTGTGCCTTAGGAAGTGAATGGGGGTGACTTTAAATTCTCTTACTCAAAAGATCAGTCAAAAGGGGAAAACATGTCCACCGGTATTTCCGAATCGCTGGTAGTTAACTGGTCCATATCTATATATAGGAAAGAATATATAGCTTTAACAAAAATAACATAAGCGAAGGAAGATCCTAGAGCTGATAAATATGACCAAGATAAATCTTGGTTATAAAAATATGTATTTCTATTCAAAACAAACCCTAGATTGCCTCATATCACGACCTTCCTTGTTCTTTATATCCTTGGTGGTGTTACACCAATTCGTTCGTGAGCTACGAACAACTTTATGAACAACTGTTGATCAGTTCTTGTGCTAAATGATTGCGAATGTGATTAGTGACGTACGCGAGAACATTCTCCAGTTGTTAGTAAAGTCATTCGTAACTTTATAAACGATTTGGTGAAACACCATCCTTGTTACTCGGGCAGGACCGACTGCAGAAAAGCAGAAGCGACACCGACCCAAACAAAATGATGTCAAATTCTAAATTTGCTCTAGTGCTCGGTTTGGGGTCGTTTGCAATAGGATATATCCTACAGCTATGAACATAGTTTTCATGTGCCAACGATGCCGCATCCTCATTTTATAAAAAGGCAACTGATATCATTTTGCCTTGTCCGCCAAAAGACACCCATTATTCCTCAGGATGACCTTTTTTCCCAAGCCGACACTGCGTCACCGCGTATAAAACCGTGATTCTCTGGCGCCATTCCCCTCTCTCTTGTCGGCATATCGCCCGTCGACGCGCTCATAGTTGAACCAGATTCCGAGAGATGAAATTAAAAAGAAACAGCGGAGGGGTTTTTCGTTTATGGGCATGAAGCATCTCTCATATCGGAAGTATTTTCTTCCATAAATTCAGTTTTACAAGACCAATATCCCAGAGACATTATTAACTTTGTCATGCTCGAATCGAAGCTGGAACAAGGTCGAACATTGTAATTGAAATCAAGTCATGTACCGTTGGCAATATACATAAGATCCCATGTGATGTAGCCCATTGACTCCCAAATAGAGTGTGCAGCTATTCTTGCTTTATAAACATGTTGCTCTGTATCTCCGGTAACACATATTTTTGCAATTAAGAATTATGCTATTACTTGGTCGCATAATCTTATTGCGACATACTTTAAATAAAATGAGGCAAATTGAGCACATTTAGATTGAATATATTTCTTAAGTTCAGTATTTAATAATATTTTCACGACTCGCACAATTTGATACGCAACTTCTAAATATCGTCTTGGCGTTTTACAGTAAAAAAAAATAATAAAATAAATAAAAAAAAAAAAAAAAAAAAAAAAAAAAAAAAAAAAAAAAAAAAAAAAAAAAAAAACGCTGCTCCGAGGTTCTTATTGTATATTCATCGATTTGACCATTTTTTTTCCTTCTTATTTTCCTGGTTAAAACTTTAGTCGCATGTTTTGTGTAATGAGGCGCTCAATTTGATCAATCGATCAGGGAAAAAACCGCGAAGAAGAAAATTGTGTTAGTTTACATGTAACAATGTTACACGAATGACCGAAATAGAAAGGTAAGATAAATAAAATGAAGGTACGAGATATGCGAGGGGGTATAGGTTTTTTGGAGATATGAGATTGAAAGAGAGAACGATAGATAGATAGATAGATAGATATATAGATAGAGAGAGAGAAAGAGAGAGACAGAGAAACAGAGAGACAGACAGAGAGAGAGACAAACTTACAGACAGACAGAGAGACAGAGAGAGAGAGAGAGGGAGAGAGAGAGAGATATAGATAGATAGATATATAGATAGAGGGACAGAGAGAGAGAGAGAGAGAGAGAGATAGAGAGTGTGTGTGCGTGTGTGTGTGTGTGTGTGTGTCTGTGAACATAAATTATAATGACTGATATTCAGTATCGGTATAGATTCAAAGCCATACATGACTGGATATGGGTGAATATTAAAGAGAAAAAGATAAACGTTCCTGTAAAGACACTCAATGAGAATTAAAAAATTAATGTTAATGTTAATAAATATACAATTCTTTGCGAGTGTGATATAGTGCAGTGTAAAATTTATTACATTTTATATGACATTGTCGAACTATGCTCTTCTTTAATATTCCTTTATTTGGTACGGCACTTGTCACAGGCGAGGGAAAGTACTCCTCTCCGCGGATTGGCCCCGATTCTCAGAATATTTAGAAGGGCCATGTTTTTAAACGGGGACTTTATAAAGTAGTTGCAACTCGAGCTTCAAGTGCTCTGTTAGTGTTCCTCAAATCCCCAATTCTATCGAGGAGTTAGCAAATGACAACAAGCTAAGATGAGATGGAAATGAAATACGAAAGAAAAGTGTAGAATTGTCACAAGACGAATGCATCTTCTCTAACTGTCTCAAGTGGGGTCATTGTACTGTTGCTGGCTTAACCGATGGTTATAGAGCACGGAGTAATATTTACAAAGAATTGTTTACATTTAATAGAGGAAATGAATTCATGCTCTGTTTGCAAATTTAAAGAAAATAAGGCAATTATCTCTCTCTCTCTCTCTCTCTCCCTCTCTCTTTCCATCTCGTTTAATCCTCAATCTCTCTCTTTCTCGCTTACCTCTCTCCATCTTTTTGAAGCTCTTTGTCTTTTGTTTGCCTAAAGAGAGCAACGAATGGGATAGTCGAATTTACATTGCATTCTGGTCATTTTTGAATGTATAATTTGTGAGAATTGGGGACTATAATATCTAGGGCCTATATGAATTTCGATTCAAGTAATTTGTTCCGCATTAATTCATATATGATTTTGACTTTGCAATATTACCTTGTTGCTCTTTGTGATGCTTTTCTTCCGATCTAATGAGTGCAAAAAGGGCCCAAAAATCATACAAGTCATACCAGTTTAATGTCCTTTTGACTTTGAGCTGACATGTCGACCGGGATATAATATAGACTAATAAAGTCTCTAACTAGATCACCAAAATCAATTGTGAAAATAACTGCTTGATTTATGGATTCGACTCTTTCCCGCCAATATTTACATGGAATGTATTCGATCGATGTAACTTCGAGTGGCCAATCGTCCAATTGAGTGTGCCCTCATAAACTGCTCCACCGCAAAAACGATAATATTCAACTTTCAATATTTCACCGTGGCAGACGATCAAATTTGCGTCGTAACAGTATACGGTCACACTGAAAATATCAACTTCCAGATTGATAAAAAATTGACATTCATATTAATTGTTAATGTTATGTCCATGTTGAAATCAGTGTAGCGGTGTGTCTGACGATTTTAGAACAACTTGACACATATCTGATATTACTTATTGTATTTGATCTAGTTTATTATAGATTGAACATAATTAGAAAGCATTTCTATTTAAATCATAGTTTTATTATGTTACTTTAGCAACAGCTAATATATATATTTTTTTATTAATATACCCTTTTCATTAAGTTTGTGTGTCTTTTACCAGTGTAAATGTAAAACAGCTTTTTAACATGTTTAACTTAAATTCGGTCTTGTTATCCTGTATAAATAAATTATATTTAAATGAATTCATAATAAACAAACGAAAATACATCCCCTTAAATAACGAATTCATACGATTGAAGAACATTTTACTCTCCAGTACATTTTATGAGACATTTACTTTCTTCTATACTCTATTCCTGATTAGAAATGTTCATGAATGCTCCTTCCATTTTGGGAGTATTTCGACCAAAATCAGGCAGTATGATATTTGTGAAACGGATCCCTTTAACAAGTCTACTGGGAAATTACTGGCTAAGTGTATGAGATTAATTTCGGCGCGAATAATCATTTTCGTCCCCGTTTGACAAAATATGCGTATCGTTATTTTTGTGAAATTGACATCGTAATACCAGCTAAGGGGGGTTAGGATTTATTAGTTTGCATTCCAAAAAATATATTTTGTTCAATTCTGTATTATTTTATAAATTATTGGTGGAGTAATAATATTGTTTAAGATAAGCTCATGGCCTAAGTAAAAGCTATATGGTAGATGTAAAATAGGCCTTAAAGTGGATGTTTAACTTCATTCATGGTGGGAAAAAAAATACCCTGACAGTTAAATTATATTATAATAATTGCAAAACTTTAGGTCAGACTGGAATTGCCTGAGATTCTGAGGCAAATCGGTCGTTTAATTGCCGAGATTTTAATGTCTGAATATTAACATTGATTATGTTGATATATACCTGGGTACGCTTGATTTAACACTGCAGTTTATAGAGGTAAAATAATCACTTTTGTCTAACATGTAATGACGTCATAAAGGAAATTAATTTTCAAGGTTTCCTCTCCACACAATATAACATGCACTGACAGCATGCTCAGATTTTTGCAAGTCGCTACAAAGTTATAAATCTCTTTATATAAACCAGGACTACTTTTGACTTGGTAGATAAAGGAGAAAGGAAGAATGACGAACCGCAAGAATAATTATTTGAAGGGTATAAGAAATATGTAAATTTATTTTGTGGATGTGTGTGGGGGGATGTTGGGGGTGTGGATGGGAAAATATGGAAAGGAAGCGAAACTTGCTATGAAGGTTGATTTATTTTCAGTTTACTTTTTGTTGAGCTAACACAAAACATGAACAGTTTGATGGCAGTAGAAATTTTATTTTTCATTTTAGTGGTGCAATGCAGGGGGGCGTTTCATGAAAGGACTTGTCGGACGTTTTATCCGACTAACTGTTATAAGCTACTGAAATGCATGCATCTGATTGACTGAGAGAAAATTAGTCGGATGAAATGTCCGACAAGTCCTTTGATGAAATGCCCCCCTGATCGTCCAAGATGTTCAGAAATTGAATACTGATTACAGTACTGATATAACTATATAACTTGTCGTGTGTACACCTGTATGTGAACCGCACATACTAAGTATATTTCATGGGAAACGTAACCCTGATTTATCAAAATTTGAAGGAACGGTCTACCGTGGGGAAGGGTATATAACGACGCCATGTTTGTCTTAGACCCCAAGGATCGATGTGACATGGAAGAACTGGTATAGTCGTAGTTTATTTGTTTCCTTTTATTTGGGCGGGGACGGATTTGCTCTGTTTATTTCCCATATATGGATAGAAAATCCATGAGACGCCTTCCATTAGAAATGTCAAGAACACTAATCAGATTTAGTTTCCGCAAATATGCTCCGAGTCTCGGACAGTGATATTTGTGCATTCTCGGCTCAAGATGCATGTATGACCGACAATACTGGTATGATCTACAGGTGGGCATGCGAGGAGTATGAGGTAGAGAGAGGGAGAAAAGGGGAAGAATATCATGGGGATAGAAACAGAATATACATAAGGAAGAGGTAAAGAGGGTAGCAGTGAAAGAGATAGGGAGAGAGAGATAGAGAGATAGAGAGAAAAAATGTGTAAGTGTAGGTGTGCGTGTCTTTTTAGAGAGAGAGAGAGATAGACAGACAGACAGACTGAGACAGAGGAAAAGAGATGGACAAACAGAAAAGAAAATAAAGAAATGAAGTGGAGAGAGAGAGAAAGAGAGAGGGGGCGGCGAAGGGATGTATGTAGTAAATGGGGGTTCATGTTAAACGGTCGATCTTGTATCAAGCTAATCCCAATTTCAGCGCAGTGTCGGGATGGAGGTGGTCTTTAGAAACCGATGAAAAGTGGAAGAAATTAACGAGGAGTTGATAACTCAGAAGTAAAACTGCGCATTCGTATAATCATAGCTGCTCATATTTTCATTAAAACGAGAGCTTTTTTAATATAATCATATATATATCTGTAGGGATGATAAGATATATTTCCCAGTTTTTCTAACATGGGAATAATCCTAATTCAATTCTAATCACCTCAGGCCATCATTATCGGTTAAAGTGGTTATGCGTGCTTGCATACTTAGACCTCAACAATTTTTGTGATTCTAAGGGCAGTGCACGTGCACGTGTTGCTACACGTCAGTAATAAGGGGGGAAAATCTCCTGCAATTTTCATTAATCACACTAGCCGAAAGGGTTTTAACCGCCTACTATATCATGTATAAGGCCTGCATTGAATGATAATAAAGTGATTTAGAATATTCTCGAAACATTATTCTTGTATAATATCAGCTTAATGTTGTTTTCATGATAGTGCAGAATATAATTTTTCATCATCTAAGGAAATTAATCCAAGTTTATCTACATTACCACCGGCTATCACTCATTATCTTAACAAAATGTCCCTATTTTTGTATTGTCCCAAGGCCACATAACGCTGTAATTCAACTCTGAAAAAAAAGTAAAGAACGAGCTGATTTTGTGAAGGACACAAAACCGAGGCTGTCCAGGAATTCGCTATTCATTTACCTCCTGCTTATGGACCACCAAAAAGGTCAATATCAATAATGCGTGAATCGACTAACAAAGACAAAATAAACCGAGATATATTCACACACAAAAAGAAAAAAAAAATTTAAAAAAAATAAATCAGTAGTATAATTATGAAAAAAAAAAAGGTTAACAATTACATTTTTGCATAATATTGATGTTTATTACTGACTTTTGGTTTATTTGTGTCTTAATATTAGCTGATTTATTCTATTGTTGATATTGACCTTTTTGGCGGCCCATAAGCAGGTTATAAAGGAATAGCGTATTCCTGTGCAGCCTCGTTTTTCTGTCCTTCACAAAAGTGGGCATTGCTCATTGAAGCATGCATCATTTTCTGACTTTTTGGTGTCGAATAATAGTTGAGGATATGACTTTTATCTCCATATAAATCTTTCCCCAAGAACAATATATTTCTTATTTGGTAGCCATTTCGAAAGTGTATAGTTTTCTCTGGGACACACTGTATATTCAATTAAGAGGAATGTAAGGGCAAAATGAAAGATAACCACCGGCATTCAATTGTAGGATTGAAAATACTACTACATAGAGACAGCTGTGTTATCTACGTTAGATATTGATATAGTCATATGGTACGAAGGATGTGATTTAACGAAAGTGATAATCAAACGTAAAACTGGCCAATGAGGACATGCGGCTCACATTTGAAGATCGGAAAAATGTATGATACCCAAAGTTTGGCGGAATCAGGAATTTTTAATTTGGGGGTGGCAAGAAGGGCACTGGGTCTTAACCCCCCCCCCCCCTCCCAATAAAATACAGTGTGGCGGTAAAAACACATGGATGTAAGATTGCTTCAGGTGCGAAACATCTTTTTTAGACGCTTTGACATCGAAAATCCATTTTCTTTTGGCGTTCCCCACCCGTTTCTTCTCACCACACCTTTACCATAAGTGCAACTATAAATGGTACATTTGCTCGTATGTTTTTTTGTGTTTTTTTTTTAATGAATATTATAGTGTTTATCTACCACACTACAAAAAAAATTGTGTTAAATATGCAACATTAGATTTTGGAATTAGATTGCTATGTCTCTTACACCACTTGGTGTAAATACAAATTCTGAAGAAAAAAAACTTTAAACGTAAAGGAATTTTTAACGCCGTTGGGATGTTAAATAGACAATTAATTTTATTCATTTGTCTCCAACGGTAGAAACCATGCAAATTGGTAGAAACACACGCAACTGCTGTGTGATAAATAAAGGAACCAGACAGCTATGAAAAAAAAAATTCATAGCTGTCTGGTTCCAATATTTATCACACAGCAGTTGCGTGTTTTTCTACCAATTTGCATGGTTTCTACCGTTGGAGACAAATGAATAAAAAAAAAACTTTGTTGAAATGTTTGCAGGTAAAAGTAATATTATTTGATATATCTTAATAATAGCTATCATAAACACAAATATAGTAGCTAATTTTGCTTTTTGCAGTTAACTGATTTTTTTTAAACCAAAAGTGAGTGTGGACGGATATAGATTACGGACCAACACCTACTGGTATCAAATTGGACATTGACACCATGAAAAGCGTCAAATTAACACCCAAAACGTGGTTTAAAATAACACCCTAAAGTTGTAGTAATGTATTTTAACAACAAAACTGGTGTTAATATAACACCAATGGGTCAGGGGGGTGATTCACTAAGATTTAAAATCAATCTCAACAATGGACCTATGGAACTTTAACATGGCTATTGATCCTTAAATTGATTTTATCCCAGTTGGGATTGATTTTAAGCGTTAGTGAATCACCCCCTGGATGGATATAGATTCCGGGTCGGTGTTAGATTTAACGCACGTGGTGTTAGATTTAACACCGCAGTTTTTGCAGTGCAGTAACCTTATTGGCTATAAGTTAGAAATCAGCCAATGTGAGAACTATCTTTATGAGCACTGTTTAAGATAAAATATATTAAAAATATATCGATATAAAATACTGTCAACCAGTCAAAATATTTCAGGAAGACAAATTATGGGCAATAGGTTATCGGCAGATCTGAGCGCAAGCGAAAGGCTACAATTCTAGGTCCATTACCATGTCTATGTCCGATTTAAACAAGGCTATTTTTATTGGTGGCGGATCCAGTGGCGGATCCAGGATTTTGAAATACGGGGGGTGCATCCCGAAAATTTCAAATGTTAACATGTACAGTCAATGAGTGGTTTTCACATTATAGAGGGGGCGTGCGTCCCCAGCGGCCCCGCCTGGATCCGCCACTGGACAATGTTTTTTTCTGACTCCCACTGCCGTAGAACAGAACAAATAATACCATATTTGTTTTTCGTCAAACTTCTAATCATGAATAAGAATTTGGGACGGGGAATCGTATACACAATATTAAAAGATACACGTGCTTCAAAATGACAAATTGAACGTGATTTATAAGATGAATTTTAATGCAAGAATATCATTTTCCTTTTTCATCTACCGTCAGATCAAAGTATTTGAATGTTGTTTTTATTTAAATTGTATAATCATCAACAATTCCTCCACTTAAAAACTTGGCTTCCATATCCAGGTGAAAAATTTCAGGAAAGTCAACCACCTATTCCCAATTTAAAAAAAAATGAATCACGAAGAGGTGTTATATCTGTGTTCATGACATGTGACACACTCTTAGGAAGATAGGTTCCTGCGATATGAGCGCCACATTTGCCAAGATAGGCTACCGGAGGTTTGACAAGTAATATAGACAACCCTGTCAAATGAAGACAAGACCGTTGAAAGATGAACTACCCTATCTCTTTGACACCGTGTCTTTAACGCGGACGCGCTAATCAACCAAGGTTATCATCTATAGCATCGGCGTTACGTGCGACACAAATACTCATCATCTAGAAAGCCTAATAAGTGCTTGGTATCTTGGCCTGGTATCTTGCGTGAAAATGTTTACCTCACCAACAATTTAAGCTTTGAACGCTAATTCTGGATCAAGAATGCACATGAACATTATATTCCCAATTCAATGAACGACAATGCCATACCATGTCATTCATGAATGGTGTGTTGTTAGTAAAACAATCTACATGGATAACTGATCACTATAATGACTTCTTGAAAATACGAATTGCGATATAAAACCAGTGTTTGGGGTCAACCGTTTCCCTTTTCGAAGCTTTTGAATACTAGTTTTTAGATTGATAACACCGAACCCTGATAATAAGGTTTTGTTTTAACTGTAACTTCCATTGTGTTAGATGCTCGATCTGCCTCTGAATGAAATTAAGGTCATAAAAAAAACTTGAACCCAGGAGAGATTTAAAACCGTAACATCTACTTTTATCACGGAGAGGGCACGTCAAATATGCCATGGCTCTTAATTCTAAATCGATGTTACTATTAATTAATTAATGGGTTGATAATTTTCCATGATAAAATCATTTATCGAACTCTTTACTCGATTCGTAGAATTGTCTTTAATTGCATACAGTAGAACACAATTATACAAGAACTTCTATGTATTCTCATGGGAATAAGACTATTTAGGGCATAATTTATTCCAAAGTTCTTGAAATGTCTGTAATTATAACTCTACTCTCAACGGAATACGACCAGGGGCGAACGCCATTGCAAGGACCAACTCGCAATTAAAATGTTTTCCCCTGTGCGGATATTTATGTTGATATTTATTTTGCCTTGTCCCAGGATATTTTGAGCGTTGGAAATTTGTGATCTTTTTGAATTTTCTTTGATAAAGTTTGATTGTAAAAGGCATTATTCCTTTTAAATTTAAGAGTGAAGGGCGTTTGTTTAAAAGAATTGTATACAGCCGACTATTTTTTTTTTTTTTTTTTTTTTTTGTTGTGTGTGTTTTTTTATTTTTTTTTTAGTCAAATCCTCATAATATGAATTTCCCTATATCACTCATGAATAGCAAGGACATGAAAAAGGTATATCTTCAAGAGAGAAAACCCGAATTTCGTTGTAAAGATTTTTTTATTAAGAAAAAAAAAAAAAAAAACACGATATATATTGCATGGTAACTGCAAACAGGTAACGATCAAGACTGTATATCATGATTTCAATTTAGTCTGCTAAATCAGTACCAAACATTCAATAACATGATAATTTATCTTTTTAAACAAACAACATAAAAAGTAAAAAAAGATGGCGGGTTGCACTGTTTCTTTTGTAACGCCTATTGGCTGGCAAACGTAATTAAACTATTTATTGTATAGAACTCCGGGATATAACTTTACAAGACGAGCAATCACTTTACATATTTTTAACAGTCTCACTCTGTGACGTCAGAGTGCTATACTTTGAACTGTTCCCCCCGCTTGCCTATGGACTATTCAATGCAGCTATATACATGACGTTGAATCTGAGTCTAGATGTCACATAGTTACTCCACCTGTGAATCTAAATGAGTATGATTGACTGACATGGATATTGGAATGGGAGGAGGTGTGGGATATAGGGTTTAGTTCATGAGTGGAGGACTTATCCTACGGATCTGTTGACTCAACCTCACAAAGGTAGGCGAAGCAGCGAGCATTATAATCACATAAACTGAGTTGTAAAGAAAGCAGCCTTCAAAATAATTCGAAGAGATTCATCAATTTTCCATTTTTCACCTTACTCTCTTGAAGAATTTCAGCTTACATTGTGGGATAAAAAATTCCTTGAGCACCTTTAAGGGTATTCGATTTTGCCACATTTTTTTTTTTTAGCTGCACCCTAATAGGATGCCTATCATTACCTTTCTGGAATTGAAAGGGTGCTCATCAGTACTTTAAGGATGAGGTGCTGATAAGCACCATTTCATGTCCAGAAAAGTGCTAATGGGCACCTCGTTATTCTGGGTACTGGGTTACTAGGGTAACGTTACTCTAGCAGAATAGAGGTGCTCAATAAAACCCTCTTTCACAGAGTATGGCAAAATTCTGCCCCCCCCCCCTTTCCTCCATCTTTTATTTTATTTTACGTGAAAAAACAATCTATCAAATGGGTAATCAGGCTTAAGAATCTTTCCAGGTGTTGGGGTCTGGTAATGGTCCTAGTCCTCTAAAGCTTGTAATCTCGACCTTTCCTTAACTCATCTATTGAAAAGAGGCACGTCGATTTGGCTAGCATTATTAGTCCATCAATTGGGCTAGTATTTTCTTTTATTATTATCAGATTATTATTTTTTTAATTGCGTGTATAGCTGCTGTATAATCTTATCCAGTAGAAATTTGATTTAAATGTTTTCTAAATCGCACGCGGTCCGAAGGCTATGTGAGGTGATAACACAAAAGGACTTTTCATTACATCGGTGCGTAGGTGTCAATGAGGTGTAGAATGATATGGTTACGAAAAAGATTTTATGCCTTTATACTTCTCATGCATTGGCCTTTGAGACATTTATCTATTTAATGAGACAATCATAGAGTTGGGGACAAATAAATAAATATGTCAAAGTGTGCTATGTTCTTGGTGTGTCATGACCAGGGCAGAAAATTTATGTGATTAATGTCTTGATTATGATTAATACGATCGATGGAATGATATACGACGATGACAAGGATACAACAGAATATCAAGAGATAATGATACCCGTGTATTTATCTGCTTATCAAATGGACTTTGGGGTTGAATGATTGTTATACACGTTATCGTTATGACTAATCATTCATAATACTTTAACATGAATGGCGTGTGCCAGACAGATGTCTCCGATTAAAAATCCGCGAAAGATTGTGTTGGTTCTACGTGAGTACTTAATCATCTCTGAAAACTGTTTTTATTTTCATCTCATGACTACTAGTATTTATATTGCTTGATGGTTGATTTTATTGGATTCATTTTCAATTAATTACACTTGACTTTGTATTCATTAGTAAAAATATTTTACCTTAAAGTTGTCACGTAATTAATGTTATCGTCTTAATCAATATCTTAATAAAGCTCATGCTCTGTTTTCTTCAATTTTACTTCACTAGCTCTTTTTAATTGGATAAGCAGTTTCAGCTGTTATTTTTATTTATTATATATTTTTTTTTGCATCTTGATATAATTCAGTGAGTGTATACCATTAACTAAGTCTGAAGCGTACAGACTACGACATCATGTAAAGAGTCACCTCCCTTGAACGAGCAAGCCGCTGAGAGAAAAGCTTTGGAGTACTTGAACGGCGGTGGTTTAGTGCTGCCATCGCTTGTAAACATGCCCGTCTCAGCAGCGTAACTTCTTCAGCCGCGATGAAGTGTCAAATTGCCTCGAAAAGCCAAAATAATTAACTCTATGCTTCAGCGGTGGATGTAGGATTTGGAACTGAATGGGGCACAGCGACAAGTTTGATATTCGTAGATGGAGGGGGGGGGGGGGTAGTCAGGAACCAATTATTTAAAATGGTCATTTATGCAATGTGCGGTATTAAACAAAAATGTTGGAGGGGGGGGGGGGGGGCTTATGCGCCTGCCTAGATCAGCAACAATACCTAAGGTATCCAATAGTTTCGTAGGATTGAGCAAGTGTACAGGTTTCCAATCAAGAGAGAAATGAAGCACTGTGAATGTTGATTTATTCGAAGTTTTTTATGAATGATAGTTATCTCAATACATTGCATAGTTTAAAAAGAATTGTAAAGTTTAGGCCTGCATAATCTGCATGGATTTTACAAAGAATCATGACTGAGCAATTCCTTAATGTACAGGGAACATGTAAGCCGCTATCTTCATTAGATGTCAACTTATCGAAACGAACAAAATCAAATTTCTTATTGCATATATCAGATTGTAAGATTTCACTTATTTTCAGATAACCCTTGACGTTGTCTACACTCAGACCCCTTATCTTTCTTGTAATCGATACTACTCTTTGCCCCCTCCCTCTCCTGCCCTCAACGTTAATTTATTTGCTGTATCCTTTATCCATTACTGCAGAACTCAACCTCTAAATTTCTTTACTATTGCCTTTTAAAGCACATCGGATTATAATATGAACACTCATGCCCTTTTGTCAATTTAATCCCTACACCCTGTTACTTCAATGACGTCACCACTTCCCCTTTCTCAAACGGCGTTCTTCTATACTTGGTTTTATGCGTCATCGAAGGCCACGTGTTTAACCCCAACAATGTCACATATAGGATCTCCATAACGGTCTTTTTAGAACCAGAAGGGTATTAAATCGCACTAACTTGAATTGGTTTTACTCCCTTATGTTACTCAACAGACATTACATTGGTGCCTTTGGACATTGGAAATCACATGTTCCCAGTATCCGTCTATTGATCCAAGTATTAAATATGTCTTTAAAGTATACGGCAATATCGGTGATGTTGATTAAGTTTTGAGAGTTAAAGTGCTGCCTGAAGAAATGTATGCAAGGACAACTACGGACCATTACTTTAGATTGTCTGCAGAAAGAGACCAAAGAAACGGAAATTTAAGGCTTTTAGTGTCATGTGTATACATTGTATGTGCAACTGATGTCCCTGAATGCAACAAAGTAAAGCATTTGCAATAAATATTTGAGAAATTCATTGGAGAGTATAACTTGAGTTAGCCTTGATCACCGCAGGTCTCTCTGAGGTCCAATGGTCTTGCATCGGCGTACTTAGCCAAAGTTCCTGACGGGAGAAGTAAAATTTGCGCGTCGAATTTTTTTTTTTTTTTTTTTGCGCCTAGAAACTAACTTCCTAATCATGCTGATATCTGATTTTAATGCTGGTTTTCTAAGTTCCTCAATATGTATTATTTTCAAAAGAGTTTCGAATGTCCTCAAATATCATTCAATTGTACAAATCACAGCACACC
Organism: Paracentrotus lividus; assembly: GCA_940671915.1. Lineage (NCBI taxonomy): Eukaryota > Metazoa > Echinodermata > Echinoidea > Camarodonta > Echinidae > Paracentrotus > Paracentrotus lividus. The sequence continues at coordinate 20,649,814 of CALNVZ010003425.1, read as the reverse complement.
TTAGCAGCGCCATTTAGTGGACGTCTAAACTAAATCTTGGCCTACCGAAAGGTGGGGGGGGGGGTAATGTTATTTCGATTGGATTTTTTTTTTTGTCTTGTGTATAGATCTTATCAGAAAACTTAGTTACTGACTTCATATTTTCAATACGACTTGTGCATGTTTTATAACAGATCTTGCTCTTTAATCTGACTTAGAAGTGTCGTACTCAAAGTGTTTAATCACTTAAATAGGAATGTTAAGCCCTTGGATTATAGGTCCCTGGCAGATTAAGTGATTGATAATAACACGTGTAGAATAAACAAGGTGGAGTTCCGAACTACATTACTCATATCGAATGCCGGTCATAATCCAGAATTGTATGATTGTGATCATAAGCTAAAAAGAAAAAGAAAAAAAAAAGAAAAAAGAAAAAAAGAAAGGATTGTAGAATTGAAATACAAAACAAGAAACAAACAATAACTGGGGGGGGGAATGTTTGATAAAAATTCATGTGCGTAATTCATTTTTGACACATTTTACAGGCGCGTATCCAGGATTTTGCACCCGCCCGGGGGCCCGACGTGATTTTGGCGCCCTTGTGTACTTTTCAAAAAATGGCGCCCCCGCCCCCCCCCGCCGCCCGAGCAAACATAGGCCTACGGCTTAAATCAATGTTGAAGGATTTTAAGAAGAAATTATTCAAAGTTTTTTTTTTTTTAATATATAAAATTTATATATATAATAATATATATATTATTATATACTAAATACTAATAATTTACAAAGAGCGCGAAGCGCTACGGATTTTTTCTCTTCTATAGCACGAGAAAGAATTTAAACTTAGGGGTTTCAATTTTGTTTAGCTCCTCATCAGAATATCATATGAACGAAAATTGTAATTTGTCCATCGAAAAGATTTGAAAGCAAGCCATACAAAATTATTCGAAATTTGACCATCAAGTAATGTGTAATCGAACCAATGTTAATTGATGTTTTGCAAGTCATAATCCTCATAATCTGGTTACAATAAAGAAAAATAGGTGAGCGCGAAGCGCGAGCGGCAATTTGATGTATCGGAATGATCTGAAAGCGGGACATTTTATGCGTTCCTCAGGAACACAATGTAATAACTCTTGGAAAAATGATGCGAGCGCGAAGCGCAAGCGAAAATTTTGCTCTATGTATAGAGACCAGAAGTTTAGTACCAATTTGGCCTCCATAATTTAAAGACCAATTTGTTGCCCAGCAACGAGTATTCCCCAGTAAGTTTACATGTGAAAGAAAGATGAATTTGTATATAATTCTGCTTCCCTCCCTAAGTTTAAAATAAATTTGGCACCCCTAAGTTTAAGCTCAATTTGGCGCCATACACGTATATTTTAGGTCAATTTGATGTCCCTTTGTTTAAAATCAATTTGGTGCCCCTTACTTTCAGGTCAATGTGAAATGCAAAAAATGTACTGTGTAATTAAAAAAATGTATAAATATATTGATAGTATCCCATAATGAAAATTCTCTCAAGAGGAAAAACAAAAGTGAACGCGAAGCGCGAGCGGAAATTCTGATGCATTCGAATGATTAGAAAACATGACATTTTATGCGTTCCTCAGGAACACAATGTAATAACACATCGGGAAAAATGATGCGAGCGCGAAGCGCGAGCGAAAATTTTGCAATGTTAATCATACCAGGAGGCATTGAATTTTGAAATTTTGCTCTATCTACAATATTTTAAAGAATTGCAATTAGTTGCCCCCGTAGATTCAGGCAAATTCGGCACACTTCCACAAGTCTAGGATATAGTTGGAGCCCCTATAAGTTAAAGATAAATTTGGCGCCCCTACAGTGGAGCTCAATCTGGCGTCCCTAGGTTTAAGATCAATTTGGCGCCCCTTAATTTCAGGTCAAATCGTCGCCCCTAAGTCTCAGGTCAATTCGGGGCCCGTAAGTTTCATATCATTTTGGCGCCCCTAGGTTTAATCTTAATTTGGCGCCCCTAATTTTAAGATCAATTTGGCACCCTCTTAACTTCAGGTCAATTCGGCGCTCCTTAAGTTTCAGGTCAATTTGAAATTCAAAAACAAATGTAACGTAAAATCAAATAAATTCAAATGTTTTGATGGTTAGAATCCTATAAATTATAAAAATGTAAATTCTGGTAACAGGAAAAACAAAGGCGAGAGCGAGGAGCGAACGGAAATTTTGAGGTATTCGAATGATTAGAAAACAGAACAGTTTATGCGTTCATCAAGAACACAATGTAATAACTCAATAAAAAAATTAATATGAGAGCGTGAAGCGCGAGCGAAAAATTTGGTACATGGCAGTTTAAAACTTTGCTCTGTCAACAAAGAGAATATTTTAAAGACCCCTTCTGTTTTGTTTTGTTTTGTTTCGGTTTTTTTTTTTGCCCCCTTAGTTTCTGGTAAATTCGGCACCCTCCCTAAGTTTAAGATAAAGTTGGAGCCCCTAAGTTAAAGTTAAATTTGGCGCCCCTACATTTGAGCTCAATCTGACGCCCCTACATTTGAGCTAAATTTGGCGCCCCCGTATGTTAAAGTTCGATTTGGCGCCCCCTTATTTTAGGTCGATTTAGCGCCCCTAAGTTTAAGGTCGATTTGGAGCCCCCTCCTAAATTTAAGGTCGATATAGCGCCCCTAATTTTAAGGTCGATTTGGCGCCCCTTCTAAATTTAAGGTCGATTTGGCTCCCCCACCTAAGTTTCGGGTCAATTTGGAGCCGCCACGTTAAGCTCATTTTGGCACCCCTCTAAATTTAAGTTCGATTTGGCGCCCCCTAAATTTAGCGCCGCTAAGTTTAAGGTCGATTTGACGCCCCCTCCTAAATCTAAGGTCGATTCGGCGCCCCACCTATGATGCAGATCAATTTGGCGCCCCCTTAAATTCAGGTTAATTCGGCGCTTATAAGTTTCAGATGATTTTGGCGCCCCTACATTTGAGCTAAATTTGGGCGCCCCCGTATGTTAAAGGTCGATTTTTGGCACCCCTCTAAGTTTAAGTTCGATTTGGCGCCCCCTTATTTTAGGTCGATTTAGCGCCCCTAAGTTTAAGGTCGATTTGGAGCCCCCTCTAAATTTAAGGTCGGTTTGGCGCCCCTAAATATAAGGTCGATTTGGCGCCCCCTAAATTTAAGGTCGATATAGCGCCCCTAATTTTAAGGTCGATTTGGCGCCCCTTCTAAATTTAAGGTCGATTTGGCTCCCCCACCTAAGTTTCGGGTCAATTTGGAGCCGCCACGTTAAGCTCATTTTGGCACCCCTCTAAATTTAAGTTCGATTTGCGCCCCCTAAATTAAGTGCCGCTAAGGTTTAAGGTCGATTTGCGCCCCCTCCTAAATCTAAGGTCGATTCCGGCGCCCACCTATGATGCAGGTCAATTTGGCGCCCCTATGTTTAAGCTCAATTTGGCGCCCTTAGTTTATTGTCGATTTGGCGCCCCCTACATTTTTTAAGGGCGCCCCCTTACCCCCCCCCCTTTTCCCTTCCCCTCTCTCTCTCTCTCTCTCTCTCTCTCTCTCTTTTTCTTCCTTCCTCTTTTCCCCTTTTTTCCCCCTTTTTTTTCTCTTTTTTTCTTTTCTTTCCTTTCTCCTTTTTCCTCCTCTTTTCGGCGCCCCCCTGCGCGCCCCCCGGGGGCCGTGCCCGTAAAG
>CALNVZ010003425.1:20617396-20646141 GCA_940671915.1 Paracentrotus lividus | reverse complement strand
CGCCCCCGTATGTTAAAGGTCGATTTTTGGCACCCCTCTAAGTTTAAGTTCGATTTGGCGCCCCCTTATTTTAGGTCGATTTAGCGCCCCTAAGTTTAAGGTCGATTTGCGAGCCCCCTCCTAAATTTAAGGTCGCGTTTGGCGCCCCTAAATATAAGTCGATTTGGCGCCCCCTAAATTTAAGGTCGATATAGCGCCCCTAATTTTAAGGTCGATTTGGCGCCCCTTCTAAATTTAAGGTCGATTTGGCTCCCCACCTAAGTTTCGGTCAATTTGGAGCCGCCACGTTAAGCTCATTTTGGCACCCCTCTAAATTTAAGTTCGATTTGGCGCCCCCTAAATTAAGTGCCGTATAGTTTAAGGTCGATTTGACGCCCCCTCCTAAATCTAAGGTCGATTCGGCGCCCCACCTATGATGCAGGTCAATTTGGCGCCCCTATGTTTAAGCTCAATTTGGCGCCCTTAGTTTATTGTCGATTTGGCGCCCCCTACATTTTTTAAGGGCGCCCCCCTTACCCCCCCCCCTTTTCCCTTCCCCTCTCTCTCTCTCTCTCTCTCTCTCTCTCTCTCTTTTTTCTTCCTTCCTCTTTCCCCTTTTTTTCCCCCTTTTTTTTCTCTCCTTTTTTTCTTTCCCCCCCCCAGAATACGCGCATGTTTTAAAGTATATTCCGTAAGGAGAGCAACTTGCAGGTATTTATGCTGTGCAAAACTTTTATAGGCCCAATTCCAAAATTGAAAACAAAAAATGTTTACTCTTTTGCGCTACAAATCAGTTCGACATCCAAAGGGTTAATAGCTTGTAAGTTAAACCTGGTATCTATGCCTCAGCGTGTTATAATTCTTTCATAAAAGTGCACCAAATGCCTGACATGCTTATGAAGAAAATATGTTTTAATAACGAAAATGACAAACGGGTTGCAGGATGGTTGGTGAGCTGAGGTAGGCCTACGTCTCAAGAGAGAGGTTAATAGATACGCGTGTGGTTATGCACAGAACAGGGGAGAGAAAGAAGGAGAGATGAAGTGTGAGAGAGAGAGAGAGAGAGAGAGAGAGAGGGAGGAGAGAAAAGAAAGACAAACAGAGGGATCAATGTCTCACATCATACCTTTCTAGTATTTTCCTCGACCCACGATTCCATGTTTTCTCCGAATTTACAAGAAGGCAACTTAACACTATTCTATAATGATATACATGAGAGCAGTACTGCATGAGAGTGAGTCAGGAAAGAGAAAGAGAGAGAGAAATGGGGAGAAGGGAGGGATATATATATATATATATATATAAAGAATTGACCAAATTGTCTGCTTGGCATCTGTATAATACATGAATAACAAAGTTGATAAAGAAGAATGCCATAAACATAAAATCATAGATTTTATAATAAGGAGCATAGCTCTCAAAATTGGAAGAGGCGAAGTCACACTCTTCGTCAGTGCTCATGGTGTGACAAAAAAATGTATTCAAAATCCGTTTCTGAAACAGACGAAAAAGGGTTAAACAGTCGTGTTTTTCGTCTGTTTCAGAAACGGATTTTGAATACATTTTTTTTTGTCACACCATGAGCACTGACGAAGAGTGTGACTTCGCCTTTTTCAATTTTGAGAGCTATGCTCCTTATTATAAAATCTATGATTTTATGTTTATGGCATTCTTCTTATCAAACTTTGTTATTCATATATATATATATATATATATATATATAATATATTATATATATATTATATATAATATTCTTACTAAAACGGGCCTTAAGGGGAACTGAGAAGAATAGCTTTATTCAGTCAGCATTCCCCTTAGCGCTTTCTACCGAGTGAGTCAAAAAAACTTTACACCTAGAAAAATGTCAATAAAAGAAAACCAATTTATAAACCCTAAATCTTTTTACATATTCTGAAGGAGTAACTCCTCCCGCATCTTCTGGTACCATTTTTGTGTGTGGTATGTTTTTACACTTGGATGACACTAGCATTGTTTGCGAAACTGCAATTTTCGAATTGTGCCAGGGTGGGGTGAAATTGAAACAACAAAAGCTGACAAAAAAGCAACTCCATCATGAATAAAGTAGCATAACTTTTTAACGAAAACGTTTTCCGTTATAACTTGGCAGGGTTATTGTTACACATATTGACTACATTTTGTATGAAAATGAGATAAATCTGTAGAGTAAGGCATGAGTGAGCACACGTCAAAGACATAATAAATCTCTCTTTCAAAAGTATTAGGCCTTTTTAGGTCTGTCAGTGGCAATTTACTCTTTGATGTGTACTCATTCGTGCATTACCTGACGAGTCAATCTAATTTTCATACAAAATGTAGTCAATATGTGTAACAACACCCCTACCAAGTTATTAAGCGAAAACGTTTTAGTTAAAAAATGCTATTTTATTCATGATGGAGTTGCTTTTTTGTTCAGCTTTTGTGTTTTCAATTTCATCCCCAACCTGGCCAATTCGAAATTTGCATGTTCGCAAACAATGCGTCGTGTTCATCCCAAGCGTAAAGGCATACACACAAAAATGGTACCAGAAAATGCGGGAGGAGTTACTCTTTCAGAATATGTAAAATAATTTAGGATTTATGAATCGGTTTCTTTTTATTGACATTTTTCTAGGTGTAAGTTTTTTTGACTCACTCGGTATAGGAGAATAATTCCCTTAAAGGGATGCAGTAACATTGAATGATATTCAAATCACATTTATTCGATTTAGCTTATTTTGCCGACATAATTATAACACTTAGGTCAGTCTGGTATCTCTTCAAAATTGCAAGCTAATTGCTTGCTTTACCTTCGAGATATCAATGATTTCATACTCAAATTTATAAACCGACACCGGATGGTTTATAAACCATGTGCTTTTCCACACACCCATTTCCTGTTGTAAGTCCCCCGTCTCTAGCGGCCTGGTGCGCCTATCTGCTTGGCATTGTTTGTTACACTGTTTTAAGGTAGTAAATGACTTCCATTTGATCTGAAACTTTCAGTAGTTTGTTTTTACTGTTGGATCAATATAATTTTATTAATCTTGATATATTTGCTCTTGTTTTTGAAAGCTACTTAATCCCTTTAACCGCACATTTCTATAGGGGTTAGGGTTAGGTTTAGTTGGGGCGATCTGAAAAGGAGGAAACAAAGAAATTCGCCTTAAGGACGAAAATAGGTACATATATATATATATATATATATATATATATATATATATACTAATATATATATATATATATATATATATATACAGATGATAAGATGAAGAGATAGAAAAAAAAAATTATATAGGGACATATACACATAGAAAACGTTAAAATGTCCCGTAAAACTGATCCCACCTCATACCCCGTATTTCAAAAATCATTTTAATCGTCTGACTCGCAAACCCCTTTCTGCGCATTCACTACCGTGGCGGATCAGTGCACCATTGATGAAATCAGATAGGCCGTACGTGCCCTTACCCCTATCTTCCATCCGTCTGGTCTATCGTGGGGTTATTGTCTTCGATCTGTACTCCATGGAATTTCATGTCTAGAACATTATGTGGCATTTATGATGGAGAGGATGTTCCTCCTTTGAAGTCAAACATTCTATCGGTATTGATTTCTAGACAGGGGGGTATCCAAAGCGTGATTTGGAATAAATCGCCTCAAATGATAAAGATATGCCCGCGATTGATATTTCATAGGATGAATACTGGATAAGGACAAGAGAAACAGAAATTAAGAGTTAGGATCTCATGGTCCTTTCGTGTTTAATCGTTTTATTTATAACACTGTTAATTGCTATGATTGTTCCTTTTTTAATCTGATTATGTTTTGAAACATTTTTATTTTGTTTGTCTTAATATTTAGCTATACATCAATGAAATGTATTAATCGTAAAAATAATTTTGGGGAAAAAAAAGGCAAACATTCTTTTACAGATGATACACGTAATGCATTAGGTGTGAAATCAACAGATCCAAATGCACCCGAGTTGAGTATGTCCGTTTAATCCGCTACTACTATGTCCGGAAGGAACTATTGTTTACCTAGTTTTTATTCTAGTCATGCTGCCACTTTCTCGTAGTCAACCATTTTATCGTAAATTTTGATGTCATTTTCATTTCCCGCCCACATCCGTGCCTTCTTTAAGGGCATTGATGAATCGCAGCACTTTATTCGTTACATCCAAACACGATTCCCGATTTTCAATGGTTACAAAAATGCCCTGTCAATGGGTCATAAGAGTGTTAGAAGGTGAAACGGGGACTGCTAGTTGTTCCGAATGGTTAATTCTTATAAGAAGTGGGGGGGGGGGGGGGTGAGTGTCAAAAGTTCAAACAAAAACGCTCATATATTCGAACAATTCGGACAGCAGGCATTTTGGAACGTTTTTACGAATATTTTTATAATTCCTTTTCGGGGACATGGGCAACTTCACTCACCCCCTGGATGCGCCCCTACCTATATACAATTATAACATTTTCTCATAAATAATCATAACACATGAAGTTTTATATCAATCAATCATAAGCATGATAAACACATAATAAGTTAGCTACACACATCGAGTTTTCATAGTTTACTGCGTCTTATTATAACCCCTCTTCATAGCTGACATGCCCGATAAAACCACATACTAATATTTGTGTATTTTACCTGGATGAAAAGTAGTATTTCGATTGCATGTTTGGCATGAATAAAGATCCTCCCTTCCCAAATGGAATTGAAGATACGCTCGACAATTAAAGGAACACAACCTGTTTGCTGACTCCTAATTATTTGTGACGACAGGAATTAAGGCATGTATTCAGAAAAGAGCGCTAAAATCATATTGTTTAAATGTTTAAAAAAAATCAAATTAAAAAAAAAAAAAAAAAAATGTGGGTAAGCACTGAAACTTGAGTAAAATTCCATTCTGACAAAGAGTTAAAAATAACAGAAAATCCCTACTGTGGAATGTCACAACCATTTTAAAGATTAGAGACTATGCAAAACTAAAAACATATTCAAAGAAATACAATTAAATAAGATGTTAAAGCTATAATTTTAGTCCAACATTGTATGCTGGTCGTCGGATGAATCCATTCAGAATCTGTTCTAGTTTTGCAAATATCAATCTTATTACAATATTTAATCTGAAAATTCTGTTAAAGTAAAGAAAGAGAGAGAGAGAGAGAGAGAGACTGAAAAGATTAAGGATAATAGGCTCGAACTTAAGAATGACAAAAAAAGAACGAATATCTTTTTAAAAACCTATCTTGAACCAATAGCAAAATGATTGATGCGCACACGCCGACCTTGGAAGACAACTAGGGGGTAGGGATGGCCTTGGAAACTACACTCCGTCAGGTTATCCCAAGATACTATTGACAGGTTGATGAATTATTAACAATCAAATTAACACCTCTGATCGCTAATGAAGATTTTCATCGAGAAGCTTCCGTTTCAGATCAATAATATAGCACCTCTAAGGATTCTGTGGGATTTCAGACAGACTTGGTCGTCAGTATGTGTGTCAAACGAAATTTAATGACAGCCAAGAATGATTATGTGTCAGCTTCTTTGAAATCATATCATCAACATACGGTGTATTTATACCTAATTCATTTTTTCACTGACCGTGACAGTTGTTTAAATAGAACAGCGAACAATCCAGGATTTCAAAACGGAGGTAGGGGGGGGGGGCGCAACCCAAGAATTTGAAAAATAGGTGGAGTACCCGAATTTTTTCTGATTTTGTCACGGCTGCCACCCTGGAGCCGCCAGCACGAGTCGCCATTGGAAGGCCAATACTTTGATTCTTTAATTCTAGTACTATCCAGGTATACATTTTTAGAAAAAAATAAATAAACAAGTTGTTTAAAATCTTAAACAACTGCGTGTTAACCGGTGAATCGCACAGCGTTGTTTAAAAATGAAACAACCTGTAGTTGTTTAACACTTTAACACTTTTGTTAAAAGTTTAAATAACCTATTGTTTAATGGTATTATTAAACAACATGATTGTTTTATTAAAAGAAAGTTGTTTAAAATATCAGCAGTATTGTTTGAGCTTTAAACAGCATTTGTTTAAGGGTTATCTTAAACAACGTTGTTCTTTAAGTTAAAGGTAGTGTCATCCTTTTTTTCACTAATTGCGAAAACTAATGCTACTTGGCATAACTTTAGAATATGATCAACCTATACTGTCTATTCAATCTAACTGTCATAGGTTGCCTAGATCATTAATATGAAATGAAAATCTGACTACCAATCTTGACCAGCTTTCCATCAACATCGTTGATATTACAGCGCGTGCAGCATGGACCACACACAGCAATATACTCACGGCGCATCAGCGTGTATTATTGGTGACCCGACATTTGCTCCTGCGACAATTGCTCCGGGCTTTATTTCGTCTAAGATATAGGGTTAGGGTTAGGGTTGTAATAGGGATTTATATTAGGTTTAGGGTTAGGTTTAGGGTAGGGTATAGTGTAAAGTCCCTGGTTGAAGTTAGTCATTCGATTAGTGTATGGAATTTATAGCGGAGCAATTGTCGCGGGAGCAAATTTCATGGGTTCGTATTATTCTCTGCGCTAACGGTCAGGGGTTCGCACCGTACGGTATATTTTTCGAGGTTCGAAAAAAAAGGAATGAATTTTGATAATCGCAATATAATGACAAACATACACATTTGAGCTTAATCATGTTGTGGGAAGATATAGTCATTGGTATACTTCTATATCCTCTCAAAAACTAGAAATTTGATATTTTTGCCTGCAAAAGGATGACACTACCTTTAATTTGTTTAAATTCTAAACATTATGGTTTAACATTTTCTCACATCGTATTTTTTTTTGTCATGTAGGCCTAGCTCTGAAGATATCAGAGCTGAATGATATTTCAGAGATAATCGTTTAGACTAAATATATTGTAATTTGATCGAGTGATATTCAAAACTAGTCCAGATCATAATGCTGACTGCATGAGGTCTAGATTTAGTAGGCTTAGCTTTTACGGTAGCACAAACTGTCTTGAGTATACTCGAAAATATTACAGTATATTAAGTCCAAATAAGTACCTCTTGATTATGGCAATCAGCTTCGGCATTCGGAATTTCTCAATGTGTTAGGGATCAGTCCTCCGCCATGATTGAAATGTTGCCCCGATTTACCTTGCAACGAGTGATGCCATTTAAATTTCTTAAACAATTTTTTTTTTTAAACAACGGAATTTTACACAGCGTTCTAAAAGTGTACAAGAACCATGAGAACTATGTATTAAAAAAAAAATTATTTTGCGTTCCATGGGTTAACGATTAAGGAAGCATTGAATGAAGAAAAAAAGAAAAGAAGAAAAAGAAGAAAAAGAAGAAAAAGAAGAAGAAGGGAACGCAGGCCGAGACCGATGGCACATTCTCTCTCTACAGGATCATAATCTAAAGAAGTCATAAACATACGGCATTATAGTGTTCTTTTGGTGGTTCGAGGAGCACCGTTTTATTTGGAAGTTGTTTTTTTTTCTTCGCAATTTAGAACTCAGATGTAATGTAGCCACACTGATCCGTGCCTTTAGGATAATAAATACACATAGAAATATTATTTCCATCTTCCTCTTCTTCCTCGGTCTCTTGCAGACAATGGCTCCTTGGTATTTTTCAGAGAATCATGACAATGGAGATCAAGTTTTTCAATCTACTTTGTGAAATTATGATCGGAATTGTGATGATACTTCTGTTACGACGCACGCCATGTCTGACAAATGCATCAGTGTCCATCACCTTCTCTTTCCTCAAAGAATCCTGTCAGTGTCAGTATATTTTTCTATGACTGTAAATAATTTGATTATAACCAGCACACACAAAAAGACCTAACAACAGAGCACATGATGCAGAATGAAAGTTGACTTGAATCCGCTCGTATAATTTACTGAACGCCACGAAGTGGTGATTTCAAAACCCTAAACATAGTAGTTGAAGGGTTACGATCACTGCAAAACATTTCAAGTCTTATCTAGATGTGTCGATGCATCAATATGTGATCGAGATTGGTTGAACATCAAGAAATTGACATGCTTGTTTTGAACAGGTGGTCGTACGGAATGGGTTCGATCACATGAGATTCAGTTAGAACTAAAACTTCATATTACGTTCGAACTGTAATCCCATCGGTTTCATATCCATTGTTTTTTTTTAACTTTATCGATCGCAAGGCATATTTTCGTGGAAAACTGTTTTGATTTTCCAGCCATGAAACACCGCCCCTCTAGACTATACTCTTTTTATCAGGTATCACATTGGTTGATCAGAGCCCTCTCACCTCACAAGACATATCGGACAATAGAACCATAAGGACGTTAAATATTGGTTCAAGTGCATTAAGTTAAGGCCTTTTTTGCTCTCAAGGAAGCATATTAGCCCGCGCCAACGTTATCCCTAAATGGCAATTCCATTAGAGTAAACGGCACATTAATCGCCCTAGCACGGTCGTGATGCCTCCCAAATGAAGTCGCAAACGGTGCAGTTCAGCCTACCTCTCCAGGCCTCAGTCACCACTGTGAGATAGTCTCCTAATGGGCTAAGGATCCTGTACAAGATGCCATGGCCTTGCATGGTAGTTCAATGGTTTGTCTGGGAGTGTGACTGGCATATAATGCACGTATATTGTCTGAGATCCAATTTCTACGTTTTTTTCTTGAGAAAGGATTTACGGCAAGACAGTCACACTGTTCACAGTGACCATCAACTGATATCAGTTGAAACAAAGGGAAGTCATTTCCACCATTGCCAAGTTAGTTGTCGGTATGGGATCAGTGTGAAGTCAAATCAGCGATGCGACTGAGCCTTATTATTATTTAGTTGTATTGTTGATTTTTATTCATACCCTAAAACATGTCCGGAGGCCTACATGATAAAATTCTAACTTCATTTTTATTTTTTATTTTTTTGTCACTGCTATGCAGTACTTTAAAGGAGTACCATACTGGCCTTTGCAACGGAGAGAACGCTATACTGGGTTAATTCTCTACACGCGCGTACGTATGTGACCCCGAGAACATTTTGGTGACGCCGCTCCTTTTGTGCGGTAATAAACGGTATTGTACGTGAATGTTTAGGTGAAACGAGCATAAATTCAATAGCGTTCCCTACGTTGCAAACTATACGACTGTATTCATTAATTTGATCACGAGGGGCTACCCAACCCCGAAGTGGCTGTACCTCAACTTCAGATCTCGTCTGACCTCTGCATAGCCAAGTTCTGTCTATTGCTTAAGTCCTGTCTATTAGCTTCATCCCTCTTTCCAGACTTCCTAACGAGGTGGTCACAACAAGTTGTTCGTGCATCGTGTCCCCGTCTCCGGGTGATATCGTATACAAATTCTACGTCGCACGTACTTGTTTTTCAAGTACGCACGGAGGAAGTACAGCACGCACAAATCCATATCAAAACCGTAGGAATTTCGCAGAATCGAATAAATTGTCATACGGGGTACGCACACTACGTTGCCCGCAGATACCAACGTAGCCTATGATCCCCCCCCTCCCTCATTAGTCCTTATCATACAGTATCTCGTTATTTTAATAATACTCTTAAAACATTTTATTAGGTGCCTCTTTAAAAGTGGGCATATTACTTCACTTGCAATAGCTTGCCTTGTATTGAATCATGGAGGGGGTGGGCTATAGCATGATGGTAGGTGCCTGCAAACCATTCTCGGATCAAGTTGATATAAACTGATTTCCCCTGCTCGTCAGTGGTAATGACCCTCCAAATGGCATGATTTACGTCATGGTTGCGAACTCTTCAAGAAAGGTGGTAGAGGTTTTTTTTTTTTTTTTTTTTTTTTTTTTTTTTACTTGATATCATGTGTTAATAATTATAGTCGGAAGCGTATCCAGCGTACACCTAGTTTGAGTGGCTACTGCACGTTATTTGCCAGGGTCTGTTATTCCTAAGCTTTTTTTTTTTTTTTCTTTTTCCGAAAACCATTATGAAAAACAAATAAAACCTTCGGACTATTGCAACAAAATGGTCGGATAAACAAAACCTTTGGCATCAATGTAGACTGACATACTAAGGTTGCTCAACATCCAATAAAAATGAGAATTTCGTGAAAAGTTATTTGGATAACGAGCAGCACCCCGTGTTAATACAAAATAAAACTAACAATTCAACAATTGTTAAAAATAAATGGGAGGGGTTGGTCAAATTTTTGTCCAATATACTTGATACTTGATACTTGAACTTTTATTTATCCATTCAATTAACATTCATCAAATACAATCACATTTTTACATGGCATTTGATATACAGAGATGTAATATAAGGATAAAAAGGGGATCAGAAAATAGCATGACTATGCTAATGGAGTCTGATACCTGATTTCTGATATTCTTACAGAATACAATAATTAGATATTTACAATGGTTAAACAGAAGGTATTTACAATATAAGATACATGCAATGGTAAAACATGACATTATAATCATGATAAAATTGTAGTCTAATAGTGTTCTACTTATAATATATACTAAAAAAATGTTATATGAGTCCCTAAATTTTACAAAAATAATTTGTAACTGCAGGTGCAAAATTACCTGATTATCCATGATTGATTTATTCTTCAAGTAAATATTCTTTCAAAAGTCTAGTGGTTAAGACTTTTCCCTTCTTGATAACCCATTGAGGTCCCTCGCAAAGGGCTTACATCTGTATCCACATTGTCCACTCATCTTAAAGCATTCTCCTTTTATCGTATGACTTATGTGGACATTGTTAGTAATGGCAATATAAAAAAAAAAATTAGACACAAATAAAATAGTTTGCCTGCATACTGTACATGCGTTTCCCCTATCTAGTTAAATATAATTCAAATGTCATAAATATTCCATGATGAAAAATAACAAGTTTAATTAATTAACGTTATTATCATTCTTAAAACGTATCTTGACAATTTTGTTCTGGTGATGAACTTTCTAACAAAACCAAGGAACTTTTCAAAACCAACTGCGAATGACAATTTACCAAAATAAAACGATAAAAATACCGTAGCATTTCATCAACAAAAAGAATGATAAAAATAATACAAATAAGTGCATGCTCGAAGAAGTGGACAATTGATTCTAGGAAATAATGAAATGCAATACCGTAGTGCGTATCGATATCTGTGCTAGTGCAATAGATAGCAAAGGCCCCCTATTGAGCAATTTTTTTTTTTTTAATCTGTAATCATTTCAAAAACACTTTCTCATGAAAACCTCGACGATGATAAAGTTCTTATTATTCACCAGAATCACGATTCGCAGTAACCCTTTGCAAACGATATCTCTCACTGAGTAAGCTCTGAAGATAATTTGTAAAGGTATACAGTCGTGGGGTTGTGACCTAGACGACGCTATGATGGGTTATTTATTTGTTCTTTTTTTCTGCTCGTATGTGACTTTAAGGCTAGAAAACAATCGTTGCCTCCGCTGCCTTTACGTGGTAATACGGGGATTGGCGGAGTGTACAGAAATTGAATAGCGTTCTCTACGTCGCAACTTGTATCCAACATTTAGATTAGAACCGTTCATGAAAACGTTAATATTGGAATCCTTTTCCCTGTGCATGGGCTTATTTTGTACTAGTGGAATGCCTAATTAAATATTTTTTTTAAATGCAATTGTGTTCATTAAGAATATCCTTTTTGAATTTGTATAATATGATTGCTGGATACATGTTTTATCATTTAATTTATAATATATATATAAAGCAGACATCTCTCTCTTTAAAAATAGTAAAGGCAATCGATATGAAAAAATATACAGGCGCGGATCGAAGAAAATCGAATTGAATGCATTTCGGGGGCCCAATTGTCCGGGGACAAAGAGCCGCTTTTGTTCCCAGACAATTGGGCCCCCGAAATGCATTCAATTCGATTTTCTTCGATCCGCGCCTGATATATATGTATACAGTGCGTCCCAGAAAAAAGTATACCCAACTTTGAGAGCCGCTTTAAAAAACAAGCGTAAAAAGTGCCCTGTCCCAAGTTTGAGCAAAAGCAGCCCTGGCATTTCAATAGATCAAGTAATCCTTTGTGCCTAATGAATGGACTCAGGAAGGCTGACCCAAAACAAACAATGAATGATCAGAAAACCAGGACTGCTTCTCAGACAACTTGGTACAGATCACTTTTGACCAAAGTTTTAACACTCGAGTGTTCAGTCATCCATTACAGTATCAGTATGATTTTGGTATCATTAGATAGAATATGATTTTCTCTTTGTCATGAAATTAAGATTAATTACACATAAGTTATACAATTTTAATATGAGGCTCTCAAAGTTGTGTATACTTTTATCTGGGACGCACTGTATATATATATATATTTGTATTTATAAGGCAATTATAAGAGGTGCTTTGTTAGAAAGTTCTATTAGTAGGTGATATTTATGGTGATTTGTAATTGCAGTTTAATAGTTTTCTTTTCCTTTATTGGACTTTGATTATTATGTCACTCATCGGTTTCATTTACCTGTTGCAATGAAACCAGTTTAGAACTCAGGGAGGATTTTTTCTTTAAAAATATTAAACAAAGTTGAAACGAAAAGGTTTTAAGATAGCCTCTAGGCTGTATCAGTTTATATCGTTTTACACCTGTCACATGAACTTCGCAATCAGTCGTTAGTTCTCTATTTTCTATGAACTCGTAGAAGAGATATCACATTCGGAAGGAAGAAATCCTTTCATGTTATCGTTTTCTTCGAGGAGCAGTATCTTTTTTAAATTTATGGCAAAGGATTCTGATTTTTTTTTTGAAAAATCATCATTCCAACCATCCTACTTCATATCAGAGAGACAGGTACGTACAAACCAGGGGGGCATTTCATCAAAGGACTTGTCGGATGTTTTATCTGACATACTGTTATAAGCTACTGAAATGCTTGCATCTGATTGGCTGACAGCAAATTTGTCGGATAAAATGTCCGACTAGTCTTTTGATGAAATGCTTCCCTGATTTGACTCTATCTCACTTGCCATGAAACGTATTTGAGATAACACATGGAGTACTTTGGGACTGGTGTGAGACGGAGACAGTTTTGATAATAATATTATTAAGCATTTATAATGCGCCGTCTATCTAGTAAACTATTCAGAGGCGCAGCTAATATTATTACCCGGTTATAGCCATACACTGTTAAAAATTGCTGTAGCTTTTTACAGTAAATTACTGGCAACTCTGTTGCACGGTAATTTACTGTAATTGTCTCTTATAGTAATCTACTTTCAATGGTAAATTACTATAAATTCCCACAAGATACAGGAAACTACCATCAAATATACTGTTATTATACTGTGCAACAAAGTTGCCAGTAATTTACTGTAAAAGCTACAGCAATTTTTAACAGTGTAGCTGCCCTAATAAAGGGCGCTTTAAGCATTCGAGGAATTTCTTCCTACCGGTACCCATTTACCTTACTTGGGTCAAGTACCGCAAATTTGCTGGTTAACACCTTGCCGAACGATGCTAGTGGTATGGACGGGATTCGAACCGCGTACCTTGTGATCGTAAGTCCGCTGACTTATCCATTCGACCACACCAATCCCACTTGTTGCGGGAACGTGTCTGAGTCGTCTTCGCGACGTTTCATGAATCTCCGGGACGGAAAAAATATCGGAGACCTCTCTGTGTGTCTGAGTGGTAGAGACGTCTTCGCGAAGTGAGATACCACCTTAAGAAAGAAATTATTGCGCGTATGTAAGCACAATGGGACTTACGGCTTGTAGTACCTTTCGAAGGACTTGGTAATGATAATATTAACCTATTAATTTTGAACCCAAAATCTTTAATATACGAATACATTGTTCTAGATATGTTAAATGCCATATGTGTCATAATAACATCGATAGATATATATAATTGGTTTTTTTTAAAATCGATATAAATGAAATAATTGTTTTAGATTTTCTCCCTAAAACTCAAAAGGTATGCTTTGAAAACAAAATGAACTAATATTTTTCATAACAGATTTATAGATAATTATATTGCTAGTTATGGTGACTCTGCGATTAAAAATAGCAAGAGTTTATTTTCCTATTACTGTGTATGAAATGGAGAGTATAATTTACTTTTAGTAATCGGATTGATAACATAAATGAGCAAATTTTGGGTTATTTCCAGCAGGGCATTTATTTCATATTTCTAAATAAGATCCCAATGAAGAGCAATTACTGTCATTTTTTGCCAATTACTGTCAATTAAAGTGTCATTAATGCATTAAGTATCGTCTGAGATGTATCAATGGCGAAGGCCTAACATTTTTGGAATATCAAGTACAGGGATTAATGTTCTTACTGCTATAAGGAAATTATAAAAATGATTCCGTTATGCTGACCTTTCCCATGAAACGATTTATTCGGATAAAATTACATGATATGCCTTGGAGAGAAATAGTTTTTTATTTTGAATCTCAGAGAGCTCTAGCCTCATATCAAGAGCAACACTAATATTTTTTAACCTGACATTTTACTCTAGCTTCTTTTTTTTTTTTTTTTTTTTTTTTTTTTTTTTTTTTTTTTTTTTTTTTTTTTTTTTTTTTTTTTTTTTTTTTTTTTATAGTTTTACTTGTTTTCTTTAAAATCTCCTCATCACCTACTTTTATTTTCATCCTTCCAGCAGCTTAAAATTTCTTTATTTACCTCACGTATATTGCATAACATTACATTTGAACTATCTTCTGAGCATAATTATCATGGGTAAAAAAGAGAGAAATTAATGCATGGAGTAATGTGAAATTACTTTCAGCATAACTTCTTTGTTGTTACTACTGATGCACTCCTTCCTGAAAGTTCCCTCTACGTCACAATAATTTTCATTATTCAACTGTCACTTAATGCAGCATATAGAATATAATATATAAAATAAAAAGCACTTTTTACATAAATCGATAAAAACATGTTCAGAAAGTATCGGATTATTGTAACAGTACAGGAGTCAACATGTTTTGGGGTTAGATGTCAAGATTTTGCATAGAATGAGTAAATAATTTACGCTTTTAACAAACATGACGCTATCAAACTATTTCTTTGAAACCTCTTCCACTTCAGGAGGATATCCCCTAATGCCGCTGGTGTTAACCACTCATGAGGTATGATAGTATTGAGGGTCAGCCATCTCCGCCCTTCAGAAGAATCGAATCGATAAAGGAACTAAACACCCGACGTCTTAGGAAATTGCTAGGGGTGAATTAAGTGTTGAAGACCTCTCGAGAGAAGGTCATGTGTCTGGTTCATCCACCAACATGACCGACGCTGCCCAACTATGGCAAAAGGGAGAAAGTAACAAAAATGACAATTACTCTAAAACAGCAAAATGGGTCTGTCAATTTCACTGATGTCAGTGTGGTATCATTATGACTTACCTAACATTATAGAAGAAGTGCATATAGATGATATTTGGTCAAGAGAGGTTTAACACTAGGGAACTGATATTGTGTTGATATCATGTTACTCGCCTCCTTTTGTTATAATAAGACAGCATACCTCAGTCACGTCACACCGGTGAGAACGACTCCAAGCTGCCACCGAATCTATAATGCACTCACACCAATCATCATGCATACAAATAATAATAATAGTAATAATAAGAGCTTCTTATATAGCGCCTAATATGAAACAATTTCATCTCTAAGCGCTTTATAATTATTATTACCCCGGTCATCGGATGCTTGTAAGTCTTTCTTTCACCTATCCAATCCCAAAGAGATCATTCAGATACACGGCAGCCTTTAAGGCGCACTCGTTCCATTCCTACCGGGACCCATTTTGCACCTGGGTGGGGAGGAGCATTGTAGACAAAACGACCATGCCCTAGGACGTATTTCTGGCAATTCGAAGATCTGTTCTTAGAAAAAGTCTGTTTGTTCTTTGTGTTGTTAGCATGGTTAGCTTGTCATTTGACCATTCACCATCTCCTATTTATTTGTCCCAGCGATGTCCCTGCCCCTACCGATAGTGCATATAGTCGGAATACACGAGATTAGCAACACAGCATGTACTTAGATGCAGAAGGGTGATAAATCCCGGTTAAAGTACATGTATTTACGTCCTTCTGTGTATAAGCTAACGACAGAGACAGGCACTTAGGATGTCGATGTAGGTCTCTCGTTCAAATGACATTCATTGACCTCCTAAAGTAAACCTCTCGGTCGGCAACGGAAAGGTTTTGCGATGTGACGGATTGGACAACATACCTCTCTATGGCGTTGATAGACGCACATATCCGTCCAGAAATCCATTTCCATCGATCCATTTGCCAACCCCTGATTGAATTTCAACCAGAGTCTCTTTCTCCATTCCAGGTAGAGTCAATAGACGAATGACAGTCTGCAACCCTTTATGGAGAATTTACAACCGAAACAAATGTGATTGATTGTGTCATAGGCGGGCTAAGCAGCGAATGTTGAACTCAATTGGATAAGAAAAGAGGGAGAAATTAAATTGGATTTGAAAGTACTTACGTGTTGTCATGGAAGTGTTCGGTCAGCAAGTTCTTGTCCGAAAGTATTAGATTGAGAAATGCTTCTTGACATTAGGCACCGTATATCTTGAGACACTTTCAAATCCTACAAGTTATTAAACTAAACAACTAAAAAAATGTGATTCTATTTCATGTTATTTTGATTACCTTGCACTAACTCCATACCGGCGCGGAACGAGGGGGGAGGGGGGGGGCTGGTCAAAATATAAAAAAGAAGTGCCTAGAACTGAACTTTCAGGCCCTTGGGGCCCATAACCTCGTTTAAAAATAAGCAGAAGTGATGGATGACTGTCTCGAACGAATGACCCACCCTTACCCCTACACACACCCACGCACTCACACACACACACACACACACACACACGCACAAATAAAATAAACAAATAAGATGTGACACAAGTAAGAACATTTGTTATTTACGATTATTACTCGTGAATTAATGAAATGCCAATATACAAGAAATGTATATTTTACTCAATGAAAGTAAAGTTTGGTGCAAACTTTTAATGAATGTTTGCTGAGTATTGTAATATGCGTCCTCATACATGATTTAAGATTTAAATAGATTTCCCCCTGAAAACGGTCTCTTAATGATTTTAATACCACTGGTACGACACTCTTGTCATATTGAAAATATATTTCATTATGTTGAAAGTTGAAAAGTACAACAATTAATAAGCAATAGAAAGAAGAAACCTGACCCGAGCATAGCGTTTGTAGCTCATATGTTTTTTAATGTTCACCATTCGTATCGTACTTTTACCTTTGGGGTTTCGTAGCAACTACTTACATTGATTAAAGAGGTTAGAACTGCGAAGAATCAATGTTTTGAATTTACCAATGTGAGACGCCTATCTGTAAAAAATATAGTACTAACATACTCCCGCACATACAGCTGGTCGCAACAAAGAGGCATAAGTAAGAGCATGAAATAAACTGGTAAGAATATAATCCTATATGGATTATACTACATGTACTATATCTCTCTGCAAGAGTCAGTGCTATTGATTTAAACGATGCCTTGCAAAATGCATATCAATCCCTAAGAGTCAATATCTGACATTTTAAGCAGTGTTTGTTCAGCCTCCTTGGCATAAATAGTGATGAACAAAGCTCCCGTCCCCCATGAGATCTGGGTAATCGTCACAGACATATCTGACTAACTAGCTTTGCCCCGTCCCTCCCTGGTGACTCGCGACACCAACACAGTGTGGACGATTAGGGTAAATCCTCAGCTACACCGCTGAACTAACCCCAAACAATGCCAAACCCACTTCGAACCGACATTCAACTCCCCATCCGTGGCAATGATATTGCTTATTCAAACCTGGTTTAGGTTTGGAGTCGGTATAATAGGTATGACATAGTTATAAGCTTGATAATATTGTCGGTTGTGGCATCAATAGGCGACTGTCATAACGCGGGCCAATTACACTTCTTCCACATCTAAGACCGTTAAAATGGCTGTGTTCACACAATTTTATCGATTGAACTTCTTATGCATTCTACGAATCTACTAAAACAATGGTGTCCATGTGGCTTGTAAGACCTGTATTTGATTCATGCGATTATACTATACTTCTTCCAAAACTACAGAGATACTAAAATGCCCGTGTGTGTAATGATCGTGGGACTTTTCAACATCTAACCAAGATCGTAGAATCAACGCTAGCGTATTCTCGATTAATTCAGACGATTTGACTAGGCCTACATCTGTATCTGAAAAAAAAACAACAACATTGGAATGGCCATGTCCACATTATTCTCGCTCAACCTGGCTTAATGACCGTATATACAATCTGGTTTAATTTACACGAATTTTACTCCTTCCACATCTAACAAAGATAAGGAAATGATCGTTTTCAGAATCTTGCTTCGTTTGCATGATTTTTTTTACTTCTTCACATTTAACAAAAATAAAGAAATGATCCTGTTAACAATCTGGCTTCATTGAATATGATTTTTACTCCTTCCACATCTTACAAAGTCACAAAAGTGACCGTATTCACAATCTGGCTTAATTTGCACGATTTTCACTTCTTCTAAATCTAAAAAAGATACAAACATGACCGTGTTCACAATCTACCTTTACCACTTGACTGCTGCAGGGTGCTAATTGCACAGTACGGGTATGACCAGCGTGGCGCTGGTTTATTTGTATGATCTTTACTTCTTCCAAATCTAAAAAAGATACAAAAATGACCGTGTTTAGAATTAGCCTTAATTTACAAGATTTTTACTTGTTCTTATCTAAAAAGATACAAAAATGACTGTGTTCACAATTAGGCATAATTCTCACGATTTTTACTTCTTCAACATCTAACAAAGATACAAAAACGACCGGATTCACAATGTGGCCTAATTTGCACGATTTTTACTTCTTCCACATCTAACAAAGATACGAAAATGACCGTATTTATAATCTGGCTTAATTTGCGCCAGTTTTACTTCTTCATCATCTAACAAAGATTTTTTTTTCAAATGACCGTGTTCATAATGTGGCCTACTTCGCAGAATTTTACTTTATCCGCGTGTAACAAAGATACAAAAATTACCGTGTTCACAATCTTGCCTAATTTGCACGATTTTTACTTCTTCCACAACTAACAAAGATTAAGAAATGACCGTGTTCACAATGCATGTGGCCTAATTTGCACGATTTTTACTACTTCTAAATCTAACAAAGATTAAGAAATAATTATGTTCAAAAGTTTTTCCTAGTCTGGCCTAATTTACACAATTTTGACTTTGGTCAACATTTTTAAGTTTTTGATTTTTTAGTGGACCTCTCCATTTTCACAAAATGTAGGTCAAGGTGTATAATAATGTCATATTAATTCCATACTTTTTATTCTCGAATATAATGGCTTGGAAATTTATTTTGATAATTTTCATTTTTAAATGAAAGATAAAGTCAGCGAAGATATTGAAATTACAAGACTAGCTTATAATCTCGTTTACAATGACATGTCATGAAATATATCATATCAAGTATCAGCTTCCCTCAATTTTTATTCTCCAACTGCTGCCCAACATTTGCTTTTAAAGTACGCTACATGAATAATTCGTGTTCCTGACTATGGCTAGGTGTGGATAGGAAAGTTCAATACTCCATGCTCCAGGTGTTCGATCTTTCTCCGCACCTCCAGTAAGCATTCGATACCATGCAACAATCTAACGCTAAACGATAGAAATGCGTCCATACCCGTTTTTATTCCCAGATCCTGTACGGAATTTGGGGTAACATTTTTTTATTCCGTCTCGAGACGTACTATTAGTCTCCGTGATCTCTCATGAGTCTCCGCGACCACTCATGAGTCGCGGGGAAAATATATGTATATAATTATTTATGAGATTTTTTTTCCATTTCTGAACCGTCTCCAAGAGGTCTCTGCGATGTCTTCATTGAATGAACAATGAATATCGCATGGACTTAACAAAACGATTTTCGCAATCTAAAAGTTATTCGACATTGATGCGCAAAATGGACTGGTATGGACTCGCCCCTATCAAAGACAAAGCGAGTTTCGCTGAGGATATGGGGTGAATCAACCGGTATGGTGGCGAGAATCTATCCGTGATGCAAGAGTCCCGAGGGGGGAAGCAAAGCTTTGGGCGAGGGGATAAAGAGGGGCTCAATGGATACCCAATCGTGATCAACACGCTCCAATCTTAAGTGAGAGTATTAATGGATGATCCGTGCTGCTGTGCATTATTTGATTCGGAGAATGACATAGCCGCAATGTAATATTTAAGAACATAATCATTGGGCATTATTTTAGAACCTAGGGGCAGCCAATTTGAGATTTTGACGCCCCTCTTTGAATATCTATACGTCAACCATCAACCCCTTTTCTATCATTTGTTTTTTATTATATGATTCCCAGCAAAAACGAATCAAGGAAAATGTCACTCGTGCTGCTGTCAGAAATGGCCAGATCAGAAATCATAAAAGAAACGTATAAAATAAAACGAGAACAAGAGGGCTCGTTTGAGGATTGGAACCGCTGATTAGTTTTTAAATAGTATCACAAAATGACAATAATAACCGTGACAAATTATATGCGTTCTCAAGATTTCTTGAACGTAACCTTGCTTTATCTAACTACCATTGTATTAATGTGCTAAATATTGCTATACTTTTGACATTTAAAACTAACTAAAGTGTCACGATTGTGTCAAGTGTAGCACCTGATGAATAATGTATTGTCGCCTCGTGAGCGGTAATATCCGGTGGCGTGTCCATTAGACCAAATTTTCTCTGTTAAATCTCTCTGTTTTCAGATATGGAGACATTTTTCCGATCGAGCTTCGTATTACAATGTACAGTATATTTTCTGCGTATTGTTTTATCTCTTATCTCCCATTTGTTTCCAGATCGAATACAAGGGAAAGGGTCTCCCTCTATAACCAAAGCAGCAACCTATCCTTCAAATTAAGAGCAGACTTCCTATTGAATATAATAGGGACGACTAATTATTTAAGAGGTAAGAGCAATTAATTACATTATTTCTCAAATCTTAACATTCAGGCTTACTACTAATGAGGGGATAAAAAGCTTCTTTTTTTTCTCGTTTGTTTGTTTGTTTTTTCATCGGTGTCAATATACATATACAGTCAAACCTGTCTATAGTGGCCACTTTTTTTATAGCGGTCACCTGACTTTAGTGGTCACCTATATTGATTCCCTGTAGATAGAAATATGTGCTTTAGAACCTGACTATAGAGGCCACTTGTCTACAGTGGTCACTTTTTATGTCTCCCTTGGGGTGGCCACTATAGACAGGTTTGACTGTAGATTATTAATTTGAAAAGGTAAAAGATTAATCATTATTTTTCTTCGCAAACATTTATTAAAAAAAAAATAATGATGGTTAGTTTGTTTGGTATAAAAGGAAAGGGAGCCCTAATCAGTTATAGAGCCTTTCATGACGGTTTCCCCTTTGTGCCTTAGTTTTACAGCCATTTATGAACTATGGTGTGCCAGTAAACATGGTAAATGTCATGTAAAGAATTAAAGACGAGCTTGTTATCTTTTTACGACGTTGTATATCAATGCAATAAATGACGTTTATGACATTATTTGAAGCATTGCAATGGAGCATCTTTTATTTCGATGTAGATGGCATTAAGTGTGACAAAATTGGGCTGTCTGTATATAGTTACAAAGGGTTCACAACAATGCTTGTGATGAGATAATGAAATACATAATTTAAAAATGAAAAGTCAAAATGATTCCATTCTAGGTCGATAGGGGCCATACGGAATTATATGTTCAACCAAATTGACACAATTGGTCCAATTCTAAGCTTGCTTTAATTCAATTATATTGGTATTTATTCTGATATACTGCGAGAAAATAAATCAGACATAATGCATAAGGCGGATCTAATTTGAATATTATCTAGCACACTCAATCTAGCACAATATAATGTTAATAGCATGACTGTTTCCAAAATCACTTATTGGTTTATTATGTGAAGCCGCTTCAAAATCAATAGTGTAAAAAAAATTAATGTCGTAATATCTTATACAAGGTGTGCTAATAAAAAAAAAAAAAAACATTTTTTTTAAATGTCCAACTCTCAGTCTCGCATAGTATACATTAAATCGCAATTTGGGAATCAAGTAAAGTTGACCAACCAATTAATCTGTCCAGGGAATGGTGATTAGTAAAATCGTTAATTTACACTACAAAGGCGTTAATTTTATTAAGATGATTGCTTTTAGCTAGTTAGAAAGTAAAAGTTGAAACCTCTTTCAGCAATGCATGAAATCTGAAGATTATAATTTTGATTAGAATTCTGTATTTGAAGAAGTGTCTGGTAACGTGTTTGTGAGAATTGTATCATTCCCCCCCCCCCCACCCGCTCCCATAAAATTGAGGGGGGGGGAATCCATTCTCTTTAAAGACACCATTAGGATGATTTACTCTTGGAATTCTTTTTTCACCAATGGTTTCAGTTTAGGTATTAGGTTGCTACTGTAATTGAATAAGACCCCAGTTCAAACTATATAGAAGATACTTCTTCAGAGAGAGAAAGAGAGAAAGAGATGAGAGAATAGATAGAGAGTAGTGGATAATACCCACTTTATTGCCCAATTTGGATGTTTTCACATACAATGTTCAGCCACCCTGTCACCGAACCATTACTTCGCTTATAAATTGATCATAATGTATACAAAATATGATTTACTACCAAAGTATTATAGCATTCATAAACAATGGTACGTCATAATGTTCGCGCGAAATATAATTTTAGTTGGGTAGCGTATCTTTGTCTTTGTCAATTTATACACAAATATAAATGTACTTACATTTTTGTATCAGTAGGTTGTTGCCTTGTTTTCCGTAAATCCATAAATACATCAGTGATAACTAGAAAATTCCCTTTCTGTCAAATAGTTTATAGAAGAGGGTACATTAACATGTATATATAAAAAGTATATATATATATATACGACAGCGGTTCACGCGAAATTTAATTTTTGACTAACGTGAGTGTCATTTGTCTTAATCAATCCCAACGTAAATATATTTTGCATAAATAAGGTTTTGCCTTGCCAACTATAAGTCAATAAATAAATCAAGTGATGAAATCGAAATATTTTTCATTGTTGGGTCTTTTCTAGGATTTATATAACATCTCGTGCGGTGTGTTTATCGGCAGACGTTCTATGACAAATGGTTGATACCATGTAGGCTATTGTTGCCCCATCCCTTGTCAAAAGTTCAATAACATTTTATGTTAACCTGTGAATATGAGTGATGTCTTTTTATTCTGCAAAACCCTAATAAATATAATGTTGAGTGCAATATTGGAAACTGAAAACCTGACTTACATATCATGAGCCCCAATATTTGTATTTAGTATAGCGGTCACGGATCGCGTATTGCGTGAATATATCTGTCATATTGCTTCTGTTGATGCAAGAAGGGCACTGTTCATAATAATTTACTTGACGTTAACAACTTTATGGCTCCGAGCAAAATGATTGTAACCATGTCTACATTGTTCAATTTCTGCATCTGTAATGGGTGTTAGGTTATTTTGACGAGTCATATTGGGACCATATCCCGGAATTTGTTATGGGCATTATTCAAGGGGCTAAATGCCAAGGGCACTTGTGTTATTGGAATGGTCTTCGTGAAGGCTTTGGGTATCACGGCGGTCAAGCTCGAGTTCGTGTTAGTTGTCGTATTCTTCGAAAGACGATGAAAGTACATTCTAAATCTGTCCCGGTGCTTCGTGCGTCATTAGTTTGTATCAGGTGAATTCAAAGTAGGGAAACAAATTGCGACCTAAGTGAAATTTAAAATTCAACTACGGAATTCAAAATATTTGTGTGGTGTGGGTATGTGTGTTTTATTGGATTTCTAACTATTCATGGAAGTATTAAGTATAATCTCAATTAATAAAAAAAACAATTACGCTCATGATTGGCTAATTCTAAGGTTTCAATGCGCCGAATATTTTTTTTCTTATTGACGTAAATATAAAAATTGAATGACATGCGTCATTAAAACCAACCGAAAACCATAACGAACAATTCACCCTGTATTTCACTTATAGCTGCCATAATAAGACAACAAATGAATAAATGAATAAATGCATGCATTCCTAAGGGCACCTCTTAACATTTCCTGGGGGGAAAATTGGTATAATGTATATTAATATCTTGCTAAATCATGTTCATGTGTTAATGAACCCCGGTCCTTGTTATCTGCATAACGATAACCTCTTCCCCAGACCTCAGAACCTCTTATGATAAATCAACGTAGCATAAGATAAATCTACACGATCACATAAAAATAACACATAAAGAAAAGGGGAATTAAATGTATATCCGAAAAGTTCACCGAACTTTCTTTTTTTTAACCTAAATTCTTACTAAAGTTTTTGCAAGTTGGTATAATTTGCATAAAAGCTACATTGCCAATTTAAAGTCACGACACTCGCGGTACAGATTAGCCTTCATTGCCTATCGCGTTGTCTTCCCTAAAATGGTCGATATATCAATGATTATTTCCATCCCCTAGTCTGTTATTTAACCGTGATCATACATGTTGAATCGCGGTCTTTGCTCAAGTATAAATATTTATGATAAAATCATGCCTGACATTGTTTGCTTTGTGATTTAAGGAAGTACTGAGCTCTTCCTTGCGTCATGATGCTTTATCGATCGATAGCAGGGATTTGGGATTCTATGTATTTTCCAGGTACCTAGGCGCGCCAAGAGATTTGGGGAAGTACCCGGATGGTTGAAGGCTGATTATCTTTCTCGTTTTAAACAAACTTTTTTCATTACAGTGGAACAGAATATTACCCCGGATAAGTTACAAATTCATCATGCGAGCAAACATAATTATGCGAGGCGATGCTTGTGTCATTATTGCAACAAAATTGATGTTTAGCAAAGTATAAACTGAGATGAGTCCTTATTACGTATGATTTCCACTTTCGTAATAAATAATAGTAGTTTCATTTACATAAATAGGTCACCTTGACATAAATAGAAGGGTGATGTAAGCTACTATAAAGCGGTATATAATGGAATATAAATTGTTTGCGATTATCATGATCGTTATTTTATATGGTCATCATCAATTTGATATTGAATGCCCTGCGATATTGATTCTGGAACGGTGATTTAATACATTACTCAATTAAATCGCTCTATTTTGGATGGTAATTCATGCATAATAACCCTATTAATTTCAATGCAATTTATCAAAACGGACAATGCGATGTAATTGTTGCTAAAGCATATGCAATATGGTGTTCTAAATCTGCAAAGTCACTGACTCGGTACTATTGAAAGAATAATATTGGTCATTGATATTGCTTCATACATTCATCGTCATACATTTCAGTAATTTTGTTTTCACTGCTGTAAGTCTGTCACTTTAATGTTCAAATTGATTTAAAAGGAGCCTATACTTACCGTACCCCGTTTTATGTACCGTGTGTTGTTCTATAGTTCGGACAATATAAACACATGCAGCACCGTCTGGTTGGTAACCCATTTTGATCTATTTGCTGTCACAATCACAAGGTATGTCTAAAAATTATTTTAAATGATTCCCATTATTTTGTCTATTTTGCCATTTATCAATTGCGCATATCACTTGTCTGGTGGTCCTGGAAGTTTGAATTGTAAAATGCATTCAATTTATTTAAATTTCCCAATTTCATATCGATTTTACACTTTTTTTTGTAGTTTTGTCCATTTAACCGTTCTTAAAAAGTCACTCGGCTTTGTACCATCATCATTTTTTTAAATGTTTTTGTCTATTGTATCTTATGACCTTCTTTTATTTTATTTTTTTAAAGTATTTATAACCTGGTTCATTTACAGAAAATGAACTTCATATCGTTAGGAACCTTATTCATCTTTACCTAACCGCATTAGAGATTGTAAAATGCTGCATGCGTTTGATTTCGACTTTCCCCACAAATCACGACTGCGTCAACATGATAAGTCTATATCGACAATCATTATCTCGCAAACACGATTTCATATATAACATAATAAGATTGACAAGATGTAAATGTTTTAGACGCATTTGACTTCGCTAAAGAAAGAAAGAAAAAGAGGAGAAAGATCACAACGACAAAAAAAGAATAGAGAAATACAAACAGGAGAATGTATTTCGGAAAATAAGATGTTTGACGCGCTTTGCTAAATAGGAAGAAAGTTGATAATGTTTGGATGTGTTT
Organism: Paracentrotus lividus; assembly: GCA_940671915.1. NCBI lineage: Eukaryota > Metazoa > Echinodermata > Echinoidea > Camarodonta > Echinidae > Paracentrotus > Paracentrotus lividus. Next base: position 20,619,946 of record CALNVZ010003425.1, on the reverse strand, counting down.
TCAAATCGATTAAATAACAAAGGGCGACCATTTTATAATCACAAGGTGATGAAGGGGACAAGCTCCAGGTGTATTTTATTGAAAGATTGAATAAAAACCATTGCAAAGTCGTTACGTGACCTAGAGCATATGCCACCATTGTCTGAGGTGCGAGAGACTCACCACCACCCATCACCTATAACTTCAGAAAAAATAAAGATAACAGATTTAAAATCACTCACACCTGACGAAAAGGCGTGAGAACCGGGTGTTGAAAAACACGAAAATTCATAAAACATCGCTTTGTTTTGTTAGAAAAAGAGGAATTCAAATGACAGAGCAGAGACTTTTAATCATACAATTCATTAGTCGCGCATGCCTTAATAGATACACAATTCGCGTTAATTTACAGTTCTTTTTTGGCGCTTCCATTTCTTCTTTTTTATCTTTTTATTTTTAAATACATATAATAATATTGTATGAAATGCCACTTGGTTACTTTTTTTTTTATTATTTCTACTTCCGTTTTTATTTTTATTTTTTTTATAAAAATATCATTTTTAGATCTTTGTTATCAGTCTGTCTTTCTTCTTTTTCTTTTTTTTTTTTTTGGGGGGGGGGCACACTGAATTCCTAGCTTCTGTTTTTTTAATCTTAATTTCCATTTTATGAAAATAATCTTAATTTCGCACCGACTTTTTCTCCATCTCCATTGCTATATTTCTTACAACACTTTCCGTCTTTCTCTTTCTCTTCTTTAACCGAGGTATTTTCGTGTTTCCTTTTAGTCTTTCGCTCCCATATCCCCTCTCTCTCATGCCCCATCCCTCCCTTGATTCCCTCCCATCTCCCCGTCTCTTTCTCTTTCTCTCTGTATTTCTCCCGTTCTTCCATTCCAAACCACATAAGACTGTACCAATTACACTGTATAACTATTATTCTGTCTCTTTCTTTAAATGATTTTTTTTTTTAATGCATTACCCCTTTTTATCTTTGCTGGAGTTACATCCTCACGTACTTTTTATGCCTTGTATATCTGTCTTAATTTTGCACTATTCTATTTCTATTCTTTGAATGTAACTCCTGCATGGATTATCTCTTTACCCCCCCCCCCCCCCCCCCGATTCCCCATTCATAGTTCCTATGACAAAACGCCAATCGTCCAAACCAATCAAGGTTCTAAAATTGTCCACCACTGATGGGGTGACACTGAAGATGTAATATGAAACATATAATTCTCTCTCTCTCCCCTGCTTTAGATTGTGAAATAATTTAGGGATTTACATCTTTAACTGTGGGTTATTGAATTCTGGTGATTGGACTTTACTGCAGAGCTCAGCAGAGAAGAGATGAAAGCCGGAGAAGGGTGCAGGGGTGAATGGTTAGTACATAAAAGTACAACGACTTAAAACTTAAAGGACTTGTGAAATGTCCGACAACATTAATTTAAACGTGAATACATCCATGTGCATGGTATAGTATTCGATGAACGCTGAAATAAAACCAATCCGTATCTTTCTATATTATACATTTCGTTTTGGTTTTTGTTCGAAAATGTTGATGGCTGAAATATGAGAATAAAAATGACAACATCCGAAAAGCGTTTAGAGGCGTTTTATTCCAGTGCTTTATTAATCTAGGATAATCAATTTTGATATTCTTCCCCGTCCATCGCCCAGCTGTTTCTCCACATAACATGCGTGTCAAACTTTTTTTTTTTTTTTAAAGATCTAATTATCTAATCAATAACACATCGATATTGTGTTCTTATATCACATTTTCTTAGAATTGCTCGTCTAACGCTTAAGAGCCGCGTGTTTTTAACGCCCAAACCACTTTCATAATACCTCTCGAAAATGCAAGCAAAACCGCCAAAATCTCATCGAAGTTCAAGTGTTAACTAACTTTACAATAACTCTCCATGTACACTCCATATACATTTCTCTTTCATTTCACGTTTTTTACTGCTACGAGTGTTGATATGACTTTTTAGTCTTGCGGCACTCTTTGAAAAGCAAGAATATATTTCTATCTCTCTTTCCCTCTCGTGTCCCCGGTTTCATCGACAAAAAAATCAGTAGACTGAGTGTATACCATCTTATTACATAACCATGTTAATGGAAACAAATGAAAAAGCACTCACAAAAGAGTGAAGTACCACTCTGTGAAGGAGTGAAATGAGGGACGACTCTTTTTGGAGTGAAAAATAAATAATGGTCTCTACACACATACAAACAAAAATGTTTAACGTCACCAGTCGAACCTCGGGCCGTTGAATCAGTTTGTAACTTCCCCTGTTACATGAACTACAGGTATACGCCACAATAACTCGTTGAAAATCGATCTTGGACACTTATGGTCGATACGTGCACAGAGTGGAAACGAACAAAACGGGTGGAAATATTCAGCCCGTGTATCGATATTAGGGAGATTTCGCTGGACTACGGGGAGGCTAATCTAGAACGTTAGCGTTATGAATGACTTTATTTTCAAAATAGCTCAAACCCCAAACTCCTGCATACTGTTAGTACAGGAAAAAGAGTGTGTGAAACTGGTATTTGCTAGAAACGG
>CALNVZ010003425.1:20538161-20604980 GCA_940671915.1 Paracentrotus lividus | reverse complement strand
TCAGCTGTCCGCTGCGCATGTGCAGTCCGTCAGCTATCCATGATCCAATAGTTGATGCTGATCTGGGCCATTTTGAAAAGAATTCGTCAAAGAAAATGCCAGGATTTATGCCATTATTTCGACGCCAGGTAAGCACGGCAATTTAAAAACGCTTAAGTTAAATACACTTTTCCAGAACTCTAATTTCATATGAATAAAATGCTGTGAAACGTTTTTAAATTTCATGAAAGTAGTGTTATGCGTGAGGCTTAATTTGTCTCAATATCAGTCCCGTGTGTTTAATTTGGTGTTGGAGGTGATATGATTTGTTTATTTTTTGTACTACAACTTAAGATAAGATACCACATTCATAGAAGAGTCCTATTTGTTAAGAAGTTGTTTATTTGGGTAAATTTATGGTATTCAATACCATGCCACTTCATTACACCATTTCTACTTGCTTAAAATGTTAAAATGTGACTTGGACCTGGTCTTACTTTCCACCCGATCCTGGACCTGGACCATTCTAGAAATATAATTCAGAAGTACAGGCCCTCAATCGTTAGCCACTGTAATCTACTGTAGAACCCTCCTGTCTTGATTTGTCATGTTTGCAAATGATTTGATGGAGTTTAGCCTACGAAAATGGGAATTGCAATTAATTATTTCAAATTTAAGACTGGCCTAAGGCTAAGCCTGTTTACAAAAAAAAACTGACAAAGTAGATCTAAGAATCTTTATAGTCAGGCATACCAATTTTTAAAAGTTATGAAAAGTTTAAGTTATTCACGTGATTGTCCATTGAAAAGTAAAATAAATTTATATTAATATACTTGGTCCTATAAACTACTTTGAAATAAGCTTTGATCCACTGTCCAATTAAAATTATAATATTTTTATTTTCTTCTCTCTCTCTCAGTTTCAGGACCTGGTTATCAAGTCGGATGCTGTCCCCATGTACAATGAAGCAAATATGGTGCAGTCAAATTGCTTGCTTTTATTACTTTAGGATAATGAACTATTTCATGGGATAGAGAATGATCGTGTGGTGGCAGCCCTGACTCTTCTTGAAGGAAACATTTGAGGTTTAGATAGTGAATGCCTTGCTAATTAATTCCACTTTCATATTTAAGGGTAAGTGCTCAATAACTTCTACAATATTATTAATATTTAGAAGTCTATTGTAGGCTTATCAATTGAATTTATTAGATGACTTATATTAATTTACACATAATTGATTATAGTCATAACATCTATTTTGACTTTTTTACTGTTTATTGTGATATTTTTATTATCATTATTTATTCATTATATTATTAATGCTCAAATTTATTCACTCTACCATTAAATGATCTTACACTTGTAACTATATCACTTGCTCATCTCCAAGTACCAGTAATGAAATTATTAAATGAACTAATATTTGTGAAATAGAAAAAGGAATTTATTGTGTTAAGTATATTCTTGAATATCTCTTGTCTGTTTAGCATTAGATTATGTGTCTGCCTACATTCCTGATTCATCGACAACAAGGTGTTTGTACTACATGCAAGGTCTTCTACAAACAGTTCACCAAGAAGATGACCCCATAGGCTTAAAGATATTTTGGTAAGTTAATTATTGCTATTGTCATCAACATTATTATTATTTTTTAAACATTAATATAGCCCTTGTCTGACTGGGGGGGGGGGGGTAATATGATTCCTCCAGACAAAATATTTTACAGTCCCACAAAGGCTGCACATTTTTTCACAAACCTCAAGTTCAAAGATATAATATTACAAACATTAGACATTTGGTTTATAAAATATGTTACCTAACATTCATGACATTGGTATGCGATGTGAGGCATGCTGGGCCAAAACTGGAGGAAATTCATATTTTGTTTCTGTTCAATACATTGTTTTCTGAAACTATAAATTATGCATCTACACTATTTTGTAGGTGTGTTTCCCAATCCTTCAGGTCTTGAAACACCCCCTCCCCCCCCAAAAAAAAAGAGGAGATAGTAATAGTCAGTTACATTAAAAATACACAAATAAAACAATATAATAGCGGCCTTTTTTTTTTGTTGCATAAATCATAACAGTTTGGGGCCTTTGAGATTAAAGAAAAAAGAAGAAGAAGAAAAAACGGTTTGGTAGTTTTTATTTGTGCAGTGACATTTGTGTAAAATGCCACACTTTATTGCAGGTTTCAAAGCTGAGACATTTTGTCATAATCCATTCCGGGCCCCCCCCCCCCCCGCCTGCCACCCAATTAGAACTATTTCTTTCAAAAGGTTCAGTCAAAATAGGAATAGCTGTGGGACTCGTAATAATTTCTAATTAAAACTTATAAAATATTTTTTATCCTCAAAGTTTTAATCATGGCTGAACTAGGGGGCAATGACGGCCCCCCAGCTGAACTGTATGTGGGTTGTGTACTATGAAAAAAAAAATGATTTAAGAATTTAAATCATTAGACCTTTTAAAAGGACAGTAAAAGGTTTTTTACCTTTTTGTCATTTTATCATTCTTATATTATTATTTTTTTTAAATATATTTTGCGATTTTCATTTCATTTTCTGTTTGACAGATACCTTTTGATGGCACATCTGTAACTGGCTCTAAACCTGGGTGTTTACCAAGCTTCTCTACAAAACCAACAGCAAACCGACTTTCTATAAATCTGCCGCTGACAGAAAACAATTATCAGATTCTCTAAACAAGAAAATAATATCCATACTAATCTTAAAATGTTTCAAGTAGGTTTTGGGTTATAGGTTCAAGTTAATGCAAGGAATTCATTTCTTTTTTACACGGACTGTCTGCTTCTTCCAATGCAGTGTTCAATTATTTCTGATGCCTGTGCACGCCTAAAATGCCTTAGGTATAATGTTACATATAAGACATGATTTTCTATTTGAATGTCCATCCTAACTTGTATTCTTAAGTACGAAGCAATAGGCCTATATGTAATGTATCATTCCTCTGACTATAATTTAACAAAAATAAACTTGGTACTTCTTCAACTACAGTCTCCCATTATTGTTTTCATGACTAATTATATTGCAAATGTAATGTGATTTTTTTAGTTTGAATCAAACTTCTTTCATTGCACCTTTTATTTAGAGTAATACAAATATCACGTGAACTATACAGTTTTTGCAGCTAAACCTCCATTTTTTATTTTTTCATTTTTTTTTATAGATATTGAAAGATACAAATAGTAGAAATGTTATTCGCAAGAAAACTAAATAAACTGTATTTTGTGATAAAATACATTCTTAGTAATGTGTAAGTTTGAAATAAAGCTAGAAACCTTAAAAAGGTATTGTGTTGAATATTTACTTGTAATGACTAAATAGCCATGCAAGCAATATCTTGGTTTGTCCACACCCTTCAGCATCCACTAGAATATTAATCATCATGACTGATGCAAGCGATGGGTTACAAAATATTAAAATGATAAGGCAACAGCTACAGGTATGTTTCAAATAAATATGTTTGCCTACATGTTGTTATTAGGCCTGTACTGGATTTTAATTTACTGTGAAAAATTCAAGATGAATACAATGTCATGTAGATGACGTATATCCATGAGTATCATGATGTTTAGGTAGACTTGACCTGCCTTTATCTATCATTGTAGGATTATAAACTAAAAACACCCTTTCAATGTTCAAATGTTTATTACAATTTCAATAAATGCCCCTCAAAATTGCCATATATGAAAACATATTAAAAAAGATAAAAAATAATAAAGAGAAATTGAAAAAAAGCAATACAACCTATAATGGACAGATCCAACTTTCAATTATTTATCCAGAAGAAAATAAACTTTTAGCAATTATCAACTTAGACACCTCCTAAACCAAAAATTACTGGCCTCTCTTTATATCATTTCATATTATTTATAGCCTAATCATAGTGTTGTTGACATCTGAAAGAAGAAGCTTGTCCCTTTTTATTCCTGAGAGCAGATCATGACCAAACCCCGTCATTTTATTACTAAACGGGTGGAAAAAAAAACCCTCTAAAATTGATTTCTTTGTTAAAAGTGGAGTGTCAGTGGAATAAAAAAAAAATAGCTGTTTCATATTTTCTCAATTTTTTTTTATTTTTTACATATTCCTTTAATAATTTTTTTACAAAATTAATAATGACCATATGATTCCAAAACAAGGACGGAGCAAGACGACCCGAGAAGATAAATTTATCTGTGCCGCTGCCAAGATATATTTCGGCCTGTATTGCAAAAACGTTTTCATGCAATTTACTTCCATCGATCGATATGTCACAATTACCATGATTACTGTCATTTCAATATGCTGGGCCATTCCTATGGAATAAACTTCCACAAGACATCCGAAATATTTGTTGTCTTAGCACCTTCAAAACTTCACTAAAAACCTGGTTATTCAAACAAGCTTACCAGGAATTGTATAACTCTTACTCTTTCTAAATATGTTTTCCATTGTTCTTTTCTGCGCCAAGAGCATCTTTCATGATGGATACCGGCGCATTATAAATGTTCACATAAATATTATTATTATTATTATTCGGTCTCTAAAGAAGAATATATTGCATTAAGTGTTTCTTTCAAGTATTCATTATATATTGCTGGATAACCACATGCTATGATTTCAGTGCAGATCCCCGTCGAAACGACACAAATAATAATATTTTTCTCGGGGCCCCGTCGTCTTGCTCTAATCTTGTATTGGGCTGTTATGGCAATTTTTATCCTTGGGAAATGTATAAACGAAAAAATAAAAACAGAACTTTGAAAGAGTATATGGAACGGTTTGATGATTTTCCAATGATAATCCCAAGTTAGGAAAAAAAAAAAATTGTCCTCCCCTTTGGTTAAAAAATGATTTGGTCTGATCATCATCTGCTCTCATTGATAAAAAGTGACAAGTTTCAGCTTTCAGATAATTTAAAAATGATAGATAACACCATAATTGTGAATGAAATATAACAATATACATGTGCATAATTATAAAGGCTTTATTTTGGGTTTATGAGGTGGCTATTGACTATGGCCAGTATAGTGTAGATTGAAAATTGACGGTGAATATGATGCGCTCGTGGAGTGGGGGGGGGGGGGGGGGGGGGGTAGCGGGCCTGTCCCTACACCAAAAATATTGGATGGAGAGCCCCCTAAAAATATAAATATATATATTCACGCCAAATCCTGGATCCACTAGTGGTTTGTTTGTATTTATTTTATGACTCGATGGGGTGTCTCAATAGTGTATATGTGTAGGATATTCAAGAAGTCAGGAGATAAAAGAAAATGCTTAATTCAGGAGAGAGAGAGAGAGAGAGAGAGAGAGAGAGAGAAAGGAAAACGAAGAAAAAGTTCTCATGATGACATTATAATGAGATTCTCATCAATTGGCAATAGTTTGTGACTATATTAAACAATTTTTTGTGACAGTTTTTCACCGTTATTCACGTCTTCATTTGAATTAGGTTTTACTTTCATATGAAGATGTTGATCAGTTTACTTATCATTTATTTACCCATGTTTATGGTGTAAATAAAACGAAATGAACACATAACGAAGATAAATCGAACGCCCCCTACGCCGGCAAAACGCGCTTGCTCTATAACACGTACGCCTATGGACAAGGCCCTTTTCATACTGTGCGCGCTGCGTAGAAATTTCCCAGCAGAAGGGCCCTACGCGCTTACGGCCCTTTTACCAGGGGACGGCGCGCGATGTTTTTGTCCCAGCAGAGAGGCCCTAGTATGAAACCGTTAATATCTTTAAAACTAATGTGGTTTAGAAATTGCAACTTTCCAAATTGAAAGTTCATTAAATATTCCAAGCATTTGAAAATTTTTAGATTCATGCACAAAGTATTCGCGATTCGAGAGCCGTTCAAACCATTAAAACGTGAATAACTCGAAAAGTGTTTTTACGCGCACAAGGCTGCTAAGGCCCTTCTGCCGGGCAGACGACGATCTTTGATTCACATCACTGGTTTTCATAGTTTCGTGTTAAAATGTTCTTTTCCAACTTTGTTTAAACTTTTTCGAGTTGATCTTTACACTATGTATTTTGAAGTTCATTAAGCATATTCTATTGCTGAAATACATCACTTATGATGTGATATATCCTATAATGTTTAAAACATACGCATTCATTTTGCTTCGATTGATTTTGTTTTGATTTATTTTTATAATTCATAATTATGTTAGATGATTCAACTTTGAAAGATGATTATAAAGAAGCCATGTAATTCATTGATATTGAAGAGCTTCATTCCAAAAGGGACTAAATCCATATTTGACCAACGTTCATTTTTTTAAAGCTACACTCTAAAAACTGTAGTGCTCTTTTTATCACTTCACAGGCTGAAATCAGCGCTTTTTAAGGGCTTGCATAGTGACTGCACTCAAAGTGCTGTTTAATTGCTCTGAAAGTGCTGTTTTAGCAGCACTTTCAGTGTCATTCCAAAGGGACTTAATCCACTATGTGGATTGTAAATATCTTAATTTTAACTATGTTCTCGTAGGATATATATTCTGATTTTTGCACACAAGCTGAAAATATTGATCTAGGATCTTGAAAGAAAATTTGAATAAATTTGATTGATTTTTAAGGATTTCATGAATATTCTTGGATTTAGTCCCTTTTGGAATGAATATTTGAACCGACTGAATATCAGATTTTTTAAAGGAAAAAAAGTGCATCAAAATTTCTAATTTTCACTTTTATTTTATTCATACACCTTCAAAATATCATCTACACACATTTTTGCCTAACTAAAAACTTTAATTAAGCGAAAATGTGATGATCTATAGGGAAAATAGACGATTTACGAATGTTTCATTCCAAAAGGGACTAAATCCATAAAAATAAAAATTTCAAAAATTCATAAAAAATAAAAATGTATAGTTAGATTTTTAAAATTGTTATCAAAATGGCCTAAGGCAGTAGTACTACCATGTGTACCAAAATTAAATCGTATGGTTCGCGGTAAAGTGATAAATTAAAACCAGTGATTTACTAAAAATCTCCAAAAGTGGATTCAGTCCCTTGGAATGAAACTTTTCAATTATGACACAATATATTTTCCTAATTATGATCATTATTGCCGATTGCAGTCACCACGACTATAATCATGGTATACTATTTCACATGAGTAAAAATTTGTGCGCAAATGACAGAGGGTAATATTTATAAGTTATCTACATACATTCAGGAATGTTAAATATTATTTAATTGTATATTCAATATGAAATATAGGGCTAAGCTCTGTATAACGTTAATTGTTGATATTATTCAAAGGCCACCTGGAATATATGGTTTTACATATCACGTCGATCCAATCTATTTTGCATTCGTTATATGTGTTTGAAAGAGAGAGAGAGAGAGAGAGTGGGGCGGGGGGGAGAAAGAGAGAGAGAGAAGGAGATGTAGATATGGACAGTTATAAATGAAATCACAGACACTTTTGAAGGTAATATCAATTTAATTACATCTTTAAATGGCTTTAGTTGATGATCTTATGTCATTTTATTATATCGTAGATTAAGGAGGACCTTGAGCACCGGGCTCAGACCTGGGGTTAAAGTTAATTTCAAATGGCTACCCTTTTTTTATTGCTATATTAAACCAGCGAAAATAGAAAAATTATATAATTCTTCACTTTTTGAATGCAATATATAAGCAAAACATACATATACGATGATGACATTGGTAAACTACGCAACTTAAAATAAAATGTTTTGGGGACCACAGCGGAGGATTTACATCAAAAATTATAACTTCAAGAGTAACTTTCATAATATTAGGTTAACGCAACCTTTTTTCCCCCTTATCCTTTCTTCTTTTTTCTTATTGACACACGTTATATAGTAGCAATATTTATCTGAAATGTGAAAGATATTTGTGGTGTTATTAATGAGGGGCAAAACAAGTAAGAGCCTAACTTGCACCCTTGGTGTCTCGGCCATTCATCATAAGAGCCATTATCGTTATCCGTTTCGTAAAGAATTTAAAACGCAATTAAACGTGCTGGCTGCGGGCCTGATAGTATGATCGATTATAAGCTATCGTGAGTGAGAAGAAATATGAGAAATTAATGCGCGCAGCGGGTGAAGGGGCTGAAATAAGATTTAGTCCGTGAAAATAATGGAGTTTATGAATTGTAAATTCTTATACAAGATACTTAAAAGTCCATAAAACATAAATCGTATCGAGGACAATTCGATCAATCAAAATGTTGCCACGATTACGGATAATGACAGATAGGAAAATGTGTTGAAGTTGAGAGTAGAGTTACATATTTCTTTTTATCATGAGAATGGTTGAGTAGAGAGAGCAGCAAGTGAAAACAAGTGTAAGTTGCAATATTTTGAAAAATTTTCTTTGGAATATTGGAGAAAACAGAACGTGATATATTAATTTAATTTCATGAAATGGCGTACGAGAGTTCACCACCATTTGGGCTGTGATGGAAACCATCAATTCAAGGATAATGAGAAGAATCAATTAAGCATGTACATTTTTGTAATTAACTAATTGCATCAGTTCTGAAATATATAATCGAATGAACACACTTAATATAACAGAAGCGAATGTCACTGACAGAATAATTTGATGGCAATGTTCCACTTCAGCATTTCATTTTGATGAAATTATGCAAACTGTGATATAGATAAAAGTATGCAAATTAAGTTACACAACAAAAAATTAAGCTTCGTTTAGTTTTATGACAATTCGTTATAAGAAGGATCTTGATAAACGTTGCTGGAGGCAGAGCAACAGTTCCTTATACTCCATTCCCTCTTTCCGAGCCCCGCCTAGCGATATATCCCATACCCCAACGCGTGCCAAGAAAAATCTTCAAAAAACAGAGGAAAAAACACTCAACAGACGAGCGATACCGAAAGATGACGTTTCAGTATCGATAATCAATAAACTCGCGGGCGCTGGAAAGAAGCGTATACACCGCGAATTAGTGGACCCCCGTTACCAATTCTTATTGCCATGTATATTTCTCTGTAAAGAATACGACTTAGGAAGATAAAGTGTCTTCCTCTGTCATAGGTTCTCCTAGAAAGAAAAAAAGAAGCTAAATGCTACCCCAGAGTCTTTCATTTCCCTTTCTTCCTTTGTGTTTTTCTCTTCCAAGTAATATACCTTACGTCCAGTAACCCAGTGGTAAATATTTTTTAAACTTGATATGCAGGGGTCGAGTTTAATCGTAAGTGGCTGGGAAATGGAGACAAATTTTTAGCGGTTTGTAATAATAGGTAAGATATTTCATGGAAAACGTTCCACATTCGTGCAAGGGTGATCATGGGAATAAACTATAACACATACAAAACTAGAACTTGACTTTAGACCGTATTCACAAAGGTGTTATACGTGACGCCGTAGCTTAATTCTCAGGTTTAACTACGGTTAGCCAAATTTGACATATTTGTCTACTTTGTTTGTTCCTTGCACTTTTACTGGATTCTTGAGTCATGCTTTAATGGTTACAAAAACTTTCATATTTAACGCTCCCAGGCAGTTTTTGATAGTTTCAGTCCCAAAATTCTTATAAATCGAACATCTGCTGTTCGAGATTTGTTACATTTTGCTACCCATATAGTTAAACCACCGTTTTAAGCTATGGCTTAACTTAGAACACCTTTGTGAATACGGGGTTTGGGTCTATGTTATGTATGTTCATTCCTCATGACCCAGTGGCGGATCCAGGGGACGCGCCCCTCCCCTATAATTTAAAAACCACTCATTGACCACACGTGTAAAAATCGGAAAGAATTCGTAAGCATCCCTCTATCGGGCCTGGCGCCACCTATATTCAATTTCTGGATCCGCCACTGACAGAGCACTTTTCATATTTTCCTTGTTTTCTTCCTCAAAAAAACAAGAAGTCACCATTACTCTCTAAAAGTGAAAAATAAATTTTTCAACCTACAAAAGAGTGAAAGAACTCAACTTTCACTAAAATTCAAGTGGTAAAACGACTAAGATTTGAGTGAGCTTCAGTTAAGTTGTCTCACAGAATCTGCCCGATTTTGATTTGGGGATAGGCATGACAATATTTTCGACTTTCCGCCATCCAAAATGTCATCATCGAAGGCCATACGGGTAGGGGCAATCGTTACTCGGGTTGGGCATCCATTAAAAAAAAAAACAACAATAAAATTCTAAACCGAGGGAGGGGGTGGGGGGTAAAAACTCAAAATATCAAATTTTAGGCACCTTTTTTGCTATATTTTGGCTTGGGGGTGCTATCAAGACACGTCGTGGCGTGTGCCTTTATTCAAATTAAAAGAAATAGTTATGAACCGCCACGGACAGATTCGAATCCCTAAATTGAGATTTAACTTTCGGGTCTATTTTTGCTTTTTAGTGACAACACTTTTACCACTTATTAGGTGGTTCCTCATTAAACTACTTGATTTAGTCGACTTTTCTTCTGTTTGAGTGTTTTTTCACGTTAAATTGAGACATCCTGGAGTCTGAAATTTTTGGAGAATTGCCACTTTGTACAGACATACTAAAATAGACAACTAAAAACAATTGACGATTGCAGGTGTTGGCAATTTTCTGTATTTTGTGAAAATGTAGGATTTACGCACCTTTAAATGACATGTTAAAATATATTTCACCACTCCAGTATAAGCATGAAAGGATCATTTTGTGTATCAAAATGCACAGATGAAATGAAAACATTTCAAGCAGATTATGCTCCCGAAAGAACATTCTCGAAAATGTGAAAATGGAGGATTTGCGCGGGGCAAAAATGAATATTGCATTCACCATTCGAGCAATAAATTACACGAAAGTATCGCATTTTCGAACCGTATGGGGAGATGTATAATGAAACCATTTCATGCTAATTTTTGGGGCGGCAAAAGATGTGTCAAAATCATCTTGCATCCTTTAGAACAAATCTCCGTATGGTGAACAAGCTTCTATGAAGAAAAGTTCACCTACCTTGATGCAAGTTCTGAGTTGTATGATTGGACATCCCCATGGGATTAAAACTGTTCCAATAGCTGTGCCAGCCGCTGATATTCATCCCGGAATGTATCTTTTCCGATATATTTACCTTTTATTGCTCGGTATTTCCATACCTCGCCTATCAAATCCGGCTTTATACCTTGTTACACCTGTGCGTTGAGCACCAAACCGCCAATAGACGGAATTAGAAATGACATTACCTCGCGTGGTCAAAAACTTGCCGATGTTCTTTTGGTTTTGAAAGGGTTCGTTCGTGTGATTGGATATCAAATCGAAGTGGTATAGACAGTCCCTATACGCTGACTTCAGCTATCAAATAACAGGGCTATACCATAACCTCTAGTGGGTTTATTGCTCGTAAGCTTTACTCCCTGTTCCAAGCCTCTTTCGCTTCCTACATCACACGCAGTTTCAAACAATCTGTCATTCTCCGCTGGAGAGGCGCAAATAAGAATCTAATGTGTTTTTATTCACTTTAAAAACCGTATATTGGGAGGGCATTTCCATGGGTGTTTTTATTTACCATAACACTAACCCTTATCCTACAGTCACACAGACACTTACGTTGAGTTGCGTCCGGTTGCGTCAAAATATTATTTTATTTTCTGCGGCTCCCCACGGATGCCTTCCCGTCATAGTCAGCAGTGCAGTGGAAATAGTGATAACTTCGTTCATCAAATAAAACAAAGAAATACATGAGAAATGATAGAATTGAAGATGAAATAAGATTGAAATAACAAAAACGTAACTATACGTATATGCCTGTGTGTCTGCAGTATAAGCTTTTTGGCTCACGAGTTCCATTTTTTTTTTTTTTTTTTTTTTTTTTTTTTTTTTTTTGGGGGGGGGGGGGGTCAAGGCAATGATGAAAAGAAGCCAGTGTGCTGGCTGATATGGACCTCATATAGGGAAGTGATGACAATGGTATTAGGCCTAATTATGTAAGACTGCATCCAAAGGATTCCTATAAAAAAATAATCGTTTATCAATAGTTTTGTACCGATCATTTGATAATTCATTTCTGTGCTGACTTGGAAATTGCGTCTCCGTTCTCGGGCAGGATTTATTCTGATATAGCCTCAAAAGTTCCGCTTCTGCATTTTCTTAAATATAACATATCAGCACCTTTTTTTTCGTGACGTAGTCCTACCCTTTTCTTCCATAAAAAAATGAGGGATCTGAATTTCCTATTGTCTCACTATGAACACACTAGAATTAAGTTGATTTGGACAACAACCAACAACAAAAAAATTGTGTATGTACGGTGTATTTGTTTTTATTTAGATAAATTATAAATCATACATTTATGCATTGCCTGTATAATTTTATTGTATAAAGCTATACAGAATCTTGTCCTTCCCCCCCCCTCCCCTCACGCCCCAATGATCAAACTTTCATTATAAATATCTGTCAACCAAGAGTCAAGCACGAGACAGTCTCTTTAAGGTTTACCATAATATCATGCGAGAGGAAATCAAATTATCGATATTTTGAAATCGAGGACCCTGAATAAAAAAGGGTGACCGCATTTCATTGACACGATGCTGGTAATATTTTGTATTCTGAAGTTATAAATACGATTTTCCACCAGTATTTTTATGTCTCCCTTTCTCCATCCAACTACTGTGACAGTCCATCTTGTCCATGTTTATAGGCGCCATGGACGTGTTGATGAAAAGAAAAATAACATTCAAGCACGCTGAATTCAAAATAAGAATGAGAACGGAATGAATACATCATCGTTGTTGTTTGTTTGTTTTTTAGCGAACGCATTTCTTTCTACTTCTTCTTTTCATTTCCGATGACCTTTTGGAATTACCGATTACATTTTAACCCCCGAGGTCGTATAAAAAGAAAACAGGAATAAGGTGGACCAGGGAAAGTGGAGAGAATAATTTGGAAAGAGAGGGATAGAAGTCCGAGATTTTATTATGATTTGAAGATCTCCTTGAATGACAATTATGTTTGTGTTATCCTTTCCCATGCTATGGATCAACGCACAGAGTAAGCCCCCGCGTGTACGTGCGTTCGGCATGATATGCACAACACGGACATCAATCCAGGCTTATCGAACGGTTTAATGATCGCTAGCTTAGGTAAAGGATCCAACGATATTTAAAAATTCCTTTGGCCATCCTGCCCCCCCCCCCCCAAAAAAAAATAATAATAATAATAATAATAATAATAAAATAAATAAATAAATAAATAAATAAATAAATAAATAAATAAATAAATATATAAATAAATAAATAAATAAAGAAATAAATAAATAAGTAAATAAATAAATAAATAAATAAATATATAAATAAATAAAAATAAATGTATTTCTTAGGGTGTTTCTTGACCAGCTGTGAATCCATGCTTTGAAAAACAGGGTGGGGCGCTTACGGCTAATAGGCCTACGTTCGATGTGTGACTCTCAACAAACAAACACAAAAAAAGAAAGAAAGAAAAACGTTAAAAGTGAGAGCGAACTGACCAACACTCACATTGTGAACAACTTTGAACAACAAAGTGAATAAATTAGCCTATAAGTTTATTTGCATCGGAGAACTGACATGTTTTGAGGAGAAAATATATGTTTTGCTAATTGGTAACAAAATTATCGCGGTGTGAATTTATTGAGTAGTGAAAAAGTGTTTATCATTCATATAAGCATGTACTATAAGACTACACTGCTCAGGATGTTGCATTATGAGTTAGGAATCAGGGCAGACTTGAGCAGTTGAGGACTTTGAGGTGGTGTCAGCAGGTTCGTATTTGCTTTTAAATACAAGCTTTTAATGTATATACAAACAATGGGTGAAGTGTGCGAATCCTAGCAGTAAAATGTAAATGTAATTTCCCTCCAGATTCAAGTTTTTTCAACAACATACATTTATATGCACATTTGTATCGACAAAAAAAAATAAAGCTGACGAATACAGGTTTAGTGGGCAACAACAACACCAAAGCACAAAGCGGTATAAGTGCGTAAGTTTAGATTGGATAATAATCGATAGTCATATTGCAAGCAAGCGTACACAAGAAATAGAAGTCGAAAGTTGAAGCAAACGAATTATTTTTCTTGGATTCAATTTCGAGAAAAGAGATTAGGGTTATTTTCACTTATATTTAAGCATATAATCTTATCATCATCTTTATATATGATTAATATGCATTAACCTCAAACTTCTAATTGGCGCATTACAGGAAAATTGTATTGAGCGTTTCCATGAAGATTTTGTCGTCATTGTTACGTTGTTTAGCTTTAATTAGGCCCTAACCTCTAAGCCCTTGTCATGTTTATGTCCCCCCAAAATTAATTGCTTTCATTTGAATACATTCGTCTTAGACTTTTTTAGACTTACTTACTTAGTAACGCATGAATTTCCGCATGTTATATGCTTTTTAATTCTTTGTTTCGATTATTTTAGTTCTCTCTCTTTCTCTTTCTTTCCCTCTTTCAATATGGCTCTTTTAAACATTTTTTTTCTTCATGTTTTTATGTTTTGAAATATGAAAACAGGTATTTTAAACATTTCTTGGTCATCTGATAATGAAGGACATAGAGAGAGGAATAAAGATGCTGTAAGAGAGAGGGGGATAATTGAGAATTTTTTTATCGTTTAGTGGTAAGTGACATCTTTTTACACAATATGTGTGATTTTGTAATAATTTTGTATGCATTTTCTCTGGTTTTATTAAAAAAAAAAAAAACAACAACAACAGAGAATATGTTCACATCTTCTTTAGATAACGTTCTTATTTTCGAAGAAAATAGAAACAGGGATGCAGATAGGGAGAGAGATAAAAAGAGATTGAGACAGAAAGAGAAAGATAGGAAGAAAGAGAGAAGGACGAGATGAGAGAGAGAGAGACAGAGACAGAGAGAGAGAGAGAGACGCGGAATGGCGTATAAAGAGACCGAGAGGGGGAGGGGGAGCGAGGGAAGCGGTATGGAAAGGAAAATTTTAAGTCGTTTAGTGGTCATTGACTCATTCTTATTGAAATTATTGTCTTATGATAATATGATATGCCTTTCTCTGTTTTTTTTTTTTTCTTTCTTCAGATAATGTATTCATATCTTCTTTAGATAACGTTCTAAGTTTGCAGGAAAATAAGGATGCAGATGGGAAAGAGAAAAGGGGGATAGAGACAGAAAGAGAGAACGAGGGAGGGAGAGAGAGATAAATTGGAGTATAAAAAGTAGTAGTTTCATCGTTTTAAGAGATGGGAGGGAATAAGGAAGGAGCAAGGGGAGAGAGAGAGAGAGGAAGGGGGAGGGATAGGAAGGAGTATTTTAATCGTTTCATGGTTATTGTCCAGTTTTGACATATTTTATTCCGTCTAATGATTGACTCTTGATTCGTGAGCCCCCTTTTTTGTCAATCCTTTTCTCTTGAGTTCTTTTCCCTTAAAACAATGCCCTTTTTACATTCTAGAGCATCTATAATATCGAAAAAGTTATTTACAGGTTTAGAGGGGCGTATGCTGTATAGTGCTATTTTTAAGGGCGTAATTCCTTTGTGTAGCATAGTGTGTTGTAGACCCTTTTGAAATTTGTATTTTCTTGGCAATCAAACGGGTGGGGGACGGGCCCTCCTTTATTCTGGCTACGCCTCTGCATATAATGTCCTTTGATCTATCCCGTCTTAAGACGCGCAGACACGGCCACACATGGGACTCAAAATGCACAATTCAAATCGATTTCGAGGGTGAATGTATGGAAGTACTCGTGTAGCTGTCCGGTGCTGAGGCACGACAACCCGTAACCCCTCGGGTCAACAAACATAGCCCACTGGGTGAGGGGTGGAGTGATGCGGGTTAAACGACACGTAAGGACGGTCTTAATATTTCAGTCACACCTGTGAAACGGAATCCGGGTCGAGAGAAAACCAAATTAAATATTATAGTAAAGAATGATGGTGATCTTTTCGGCCGTCTTGGAATCAGTCTTACCGGTCTGACTTGGTGTATTGTGGATCGTGTCAGCAAAGGACCAGTATTTCACGAAGCCCCTCTGCCATGTCTGCGATTTCTTTTTTGAATGTTAATGAGGTGGAGTCTAGAAAGTGATAACAACCATGTAAAGGGAAAAGTACGAAGTGGTCCATTTCAATGACTACTTTAGAAAGAAGAAAAAAAAAAAAAACGGAAAGGGTCATGTTTTATTTGATAATATTTGTCTTTGGCCCGGTCCTCTTTCCTCTCCTTATTTTCATGGCTGGATTGTTATTAGTCCGCACGACCATCTAACGGACCTCAGGCGAGGTAGGCGCATCATGGACACCAAGTACAACTCATCATCCAGCCCTCGAGGATATCTTCTCACGGCCGCTAATTTAATGAGCATTGTTGAGCGATGCACAAAGGCCAATTCAATGATAAGATTTACCGCGAAATTTAATGATAACATTGTACAGTCGGAACAAGAAATGATGTCACAAGATCGACAACGACTCTTCTTGGTGAGCTGTTTTGTCCACGTTTTTCACTCTATTCTTTGTTTAAAATAGAAAGATGGGACTAATTATTAAACTTTTTTTTTTTATCTGCCTTCTTCTTTCGTGTCCACCATTTACAACATTAAGTATATTAATAATATACTGTATGTACATGTTACATAACACCAAAAAATATATATACATATTTGGCAACGACTTTGCACATTGTACAGCCCTCTCATTTGCAGCCATCAGATCATACTGGTTGCAATGTTCCCTATTTGGACATTGAAGGAGGTGTCTCATAGTTTGCAGTGAACCGCAATCGCAATTTACATTATCATCTTGAGTGTAACCCCACTTTCGCCTTTATCTGCCTAGCTCTGGTGACATTTAACACTGATGTGTTGGCTCAGAGGATAGAGCGTCCGCCTCATAATTGGGAGGTCGTGGCTTCGATTCCCGGTCGCGTCATAGCAAAAAAACATTAAACGATGGAAATTGCTGCTATTCTGTTTGGCATTCAACAAGAATGAGAAAGAGCAAATTTGATCTGACACTGCTCAGAGGCTGTCGGGCCGACCCATGATCAATTAGACAAAAATGTAAAAAAAATCCGTTTCACCCTTTTTTCGGACAATAATATTTTTTGGGGGAAATTGGAGTATTTGCTGCGATGAAAGTGAGTTTGAGCTTTACCTCATCTTATTGAAAATCAATGTTGTGATAGGGGTTTATTATATGTGGTTCATGATACGGGTTAGAGTTAGGTATCGCGTATGGTCAAGGGATAAAGGAACAGTTCAAAAGTGTTAAGTATTTACCGCGGAGCAATATCGCCGAAGGATAATGGCGTTTTTAAAGATCCGATGGCGTTTCATTGTCAGTATACTAATATGATCAATTACATCCTCACATTGTTTAGTTTTTCTCGAGCTAATTTCAACGAAAGAATTTGTGGGGGTGGTACCATCTTATGGAAAATGAAGATAATAATTAATGCTCGAGGGTAGGTAACATAAGACATAGAAGATATCATAAGTCGTGCTTGGGAAAAGTACCTTGTTGACAATGAAGATATTTGATTAATGCTCTAGGGGAATGTACCTCTATAGAGAATGATAATTATTATGATTCGTGCTCCTTAAAGTACCTTTATCATGTTTATAGAGACAATAACAAAATTACTATCAATGCTCGGGGAAAGTACCTTTATAGACAATGGTTATATTGTACTCCGAAAAAATAACATTACAGACTATCGGTTTATTATTATTAATTGCTTGGGGACTTAGTCTTATTTCCTTTTTTAATCTAAATTAATCCGCATTGTTTGTCCTCTTTAACTCGCAACGTTTATTTTGATGATGAAAATAACAATGCTCTTTTTAATCAGTCTAAGACCATTTTCCATATTTTCATTTTACTTATAATAATGATAATATGAGGATTTGGTAGGGCTAAAAACAGTGAACATCATAGCTCGTACAAATACCAATCTAAAAAGATAGCAAAATGATTCAAGAATAAAAGATGCAGAGAAAACATTATTTAATGGGGTACTTTTAACGATGGCAGAAAAGGCATCATGATTATGATGGTGAATAAGGGAAACAACTTTTATTGATATTATCAATTCTTGAGCGTTATGTGTGTCGCTGGGAGGCGAATTTCATCACAGTAATGCCATCTTATCTCTTCTTCCTGTATAACTGATTGGAATAGGCATGTTCACCATTATACACCGGGGGATTTCCCTCTTTTAAGATGAGCGCACTGCATGAACTTATATTTTGATTTGGTACAATTCACACAGAATAAGATTCATCAGATCCTAAAGAACATGAACATTATGAATAATCTATTACAAATAAATATTTCATGAAATATTATTACTATTTTGTTGTTGCGTAATCAATGATTTTGTATAAAGTCATAATATGACAGAACGATCTATTTGTGATTAAAGGGAGCTGAGAGCGATGAAAGACATGCTGTCAGCGCAAGCAATATTGTGACGAAATGACCCTGACAAATTTATTTCCTAAACATCATGACATGCCACAAAAAAGTAAATAATACTAAAGTTAAGTACAAATGACCGTAGAATGCAGCAGCGTAAACTTGAGTGTACCCAGGTACGGTTTTGTAAATTGCAATATTCAGTCATAAATATTATCATGATAACCATAATCTTGGAAAGCCTTAACATTTTGGCTGTTTACTCATCCTTCTGACCAGTACCTCTAACTGTCTCCGTATTATCTCTCTCTCTCTCTCTCTCTCTCTCTCTCTCTCTCTCTCTCTCTCTCTTTCTCTCCCTCTCCCTCTCTCTCTCTATCTGTTTTTCTCAATTTCTCTATCTGTCTTCCCCCACCTGTCTCTTACTTCCTTTCCTTCTCTTTCATAATCAGAACGTTATCTTTGGAAGATATGAACACACCTTTCCGTTTTTTCTTGAAAATCATGACACGATTATAATGCTCTTCTCGTACTATTATCAGTTTCTTTCTCTCTTTCTTTCTATCTTTCTCCCTCCCTCTCTCTCTCTCTCTCTCTCTCTCTCTCTCTCTCTCTAATCCCAACCTTTTCTTTCATTATCAGAACGCTAACTTTGAAGATAGAAACACACATTCCAGGGTTTTTCTCGATAATCGTGACATGATAATGGTACTGCTTCTCATATTATCAGTTTCTCTCTCTCTTTCTCTACCTCTTTCTCTCCCTCTTTCTCTCTCGCTCCCACCCCCTCGCATTTGAATCTATATTCCTCCCTTTATATTCCTTCATGATTCCTTCAAAATACCAATGACAATTAAGGATTAAAAAGGGGAACCAATGATTTAATAAAGAAAGATTATCAAGGGAGTCCTGAATTCCCGATTTTTTTTTTCTCTCTCGCCGGACTTATTAAATGGTGTATTGGGACTTTATAAAGAGTTGCAACTACCCTGATTTTTCTTTTCTGGATGCAATTTAAAAACTCTGCGTTGGCTTTTTTAAATGTCAAAAAACGTTACATTTCTTTGAAAGTTCATAATAAGATTAATAGATGTATTACAGTCACGAACTAGCATTTATTGAAAGTGATGTATGAGATCAGACGAAAACCGACACTCTAGCTACCCACCACATTCTTCTACATTACATCTCGAGACATATCATTTTCAGTGCCAAAATGTTTGAGAAATATTCAGTCCTTAACTTGCCATGGTAAGCAAACCATGATGGGGACTTGTTCTTGGTTATACATACATAAAACTTGGTGTTATGGTGTGAAGAATGTTTGTGAGGTAGTCGGTCGTTTAAACTGCCATTTCAACTCATAAGCAAAACCAAATACGAATGCTTGTTTGTTTGCTTGTTCGTTTGTTTGTATGTTTGTTTGTTCTTTATATAGATGCGTAGAGCGGCTGCGATTATCATTTATCTCCGGTATTCAAAATATTATTCCGGTGATATCATCATAATGGATTCTAAGTAACCAACATCAATGTTAATATGTAGATTTGTGTTGAACAAATCTACATGATATCTGGGACGAGCCCATTCAAAAACGAATCTACATCTACATTTAAGGTTTTTGTCGCTTTTTTGTTTCATGATCATGATAACTGTTAATGGAATTGATTGCATGGAATGAATTTTTCGAAATTATAATCTTGTCATCCAGCCCAGTACTAATGTGTCTTTGTCTGGAGAGGTTTTCCACGGAAATTCAAAGAATTACAACGATATTGTTTGGCAGACTGTGATGTTTCTGCAAAGTCCTGATGATCGGGGTGGTAGTCATTTAGAAACCCATTAAATCTCTTCAAGTAGACTGTTAACGGTGAAATATAGAACATCGACATAGGAAGTATTAAGAAGTCTTAAAGAAATGACTTGAATTTCTTTCGAATTTCTCGACAAAGTATACTACGTGAATACTTAAAAAAAAAAAAAAAAAAAAAAAAAAAAAAAAAAAAAAAAAAAAAAAACAGAAATTGCCATTTACCCAACATGCCTTGCAAAGTAGAATATATACGTCATAAAAACATTCCTGATTCACTATTCGTTTACTCTATCACTCAGAAATTGTATGCGGTGTATCATAATCATTTTCTATTCAAAAGGATGGTTCTCTACAGTTCATATAGCGGGGAGAAATGGTGGAAAGTTTTCCCACAAGAGCCCTTTTTCCACTAAAGTTAACACAAAATATAGAAAAGTACCCCCCCCCCCACAAGTTTGAAGATTAATGTTCTATTCAACTAGACGAAGCAAAGTTAACTGGAACGTCACATTTAAACTAATTAAATTATTCGCACAATATTATTATTCGTACCATTGAACGAATAAGATTTATTTGTCATTTGTTTGGTTCTATGGAACAAAGATCTTAACACATAAAACATTTTGTAGTCTCAAATTGGGTTGAGGAGGATCTTTTGCAATACTAAGTGGACGAAACATGGGGGATATGAGCTCAGTTATTATGTGCGTATAAATATTTGAAACAAAGCCATTTTTGCGTATTACGAAAAAACAAAAAAGCATGCCGTTCCATGAAACTAAAAATGCCTCTTATTCATGTTTAGGAATAGGCCTGCATGGATGTGCGATATTTTTATGTTTATAGCATTGAAATTTTAACTAGCAAAACCGCCATTTTAAACCTTTACAATATAATTTACCTGTTTGTGCACATTCTAAATTATAATATGTGTGCTGACCTTTTTGCATATACAATAACATAATCTGGAAATGAATACGTGTGGCTTTCTCCTCCTTTTTCGTGCAATTAGCATTAATACTTAATGCCAGCTATTGATCACGAATTGAATTTGATAGAAAAAAAAAAAAAAAAAAACGTTATTCGTTGGGATTTAAAAACAAAATCATTTGCGTCACTGTTACTAATCATTCTTATTTTATAATACAAAATAAAAGAATAACACATTTTTTTTAAAGATAAGTGTTTGATCAGCTTTAGAAAGGTGATGGGATAGCATTTTTTGTTAAATATATACATTTCTTTGAGATAAATTAATAAATGATTGTAAAGAATCAGTTTGTGATGTCCAAAATCTTCCAATATGTGGACAATATTTCTGTCATCAGTTCCGAAATTTTTGTTGTGCACGATAATTTTTCCTCACCTCAATTCATACTTTGTGTTTGACTAATTGACATGGACTAGAAAAGGGCACTTTGTTTGTTGTCATCTCTGGTTTTGTCTTCATTAAGTGGAGCGTGCTCTAATAAGTCACTTCTGTTTTTCACCGCGCATGATGTATAGATGTCATACAAATGTAATGGTCATGTAATTCATTTCTTTGAAGTTGTATCTACTATTCGGGGGGGGGGTCTTAAAATATTGGCATGTCCCTTTTCTTTCTTCCAGGATTTCTTGTCAGAAAGGAGCTCGGGCATCGTTCATTTCATCCCAATGAAATATTTGACAACTTAAATGGCGCTACTTTAACGATATCCGCAAGGTTATTTACATTAGGCGACGTTCTCCCCGTGTTCCCGTCAAATATGATTAATTCCCGGCGTTTCGGAGCAGAAAAAAAAGTGTAAGGGTTCGAGAGGGGAAAGTTAGGATAGATTCTTATGATGAAGAGGCGACCGGACATTCTTCTCTCTCTCTCTTCTCTATTTCTCTCTCTCTCGTTCTCTCTCTCTCTCTCTCTCTCTCTCTCTCTCTCTTTTTTTTTTTTTTTTCTCATTTTTTCTTCTATTTTTATGTTCGAAAGTAGGTTAAGTTTTCGTCTGTAACATTTCATTTTGCACATTGCTCAAAATGAGAGCTTGAAGCCACGATATTGTGAGAAATCTTTAACGGAAATAAATTATTGATTTCTGACGGCTTCGGTGCCATTTCACATATGAAATATGATACTCCATTGTATTTTATTCGGGAAAATTTCTTTCAGAAGAGATAAGTGATAGGTCTTGTTTGAGGGTAGTAATACTGTAGGATAAGCAGGGTTTGTGAGAGTAAGGGATTAGTTGGTTTAGTCTCTCTCTCTCTCTCTCTCTTTTTCTTTCTCTCTTCTCATGCCCTTATAAACTACTTTCTTTCTATTCTCCGCTTCTCTCTCTTCTCCACTTCACCATCTCTCTCTCTCTCTCTCTCTCTACCCCCCTCTCTACCCCCTCTCTCTCTCTCTCTCTGTCGCTTCTGCTTCTCCCCTTCCCTGTACCGCTCCCTAGAACCCAACAAAACAAGCACAAAACGTTATAATTTGTCAATTATAATTATAAAGGTACCTATATACGGTGGTGGTATCCAAAACGTCATCATGATCATTATCACGACTATTTGATTCTGATCTTCGTTTGAGGCACTCATACCATCATTGCCTATAATAAGATCAGTCTTGAAATCTTGAATTTGCAACAACAACCAACACAAGCACTACTCCAAACACCAGTATAGGACAATCTCAGAAGTACGATATGATCAATACAAATGCTTTTCTAAATAGGAACGCAGTACAAAAAAGGAGAGTTAAATTGCATGATATCAAGTAGATAGATAAAGGGAATCCCCCTTAGATATTGAAAAAAACGAGATTGCTATCAAATTCAAGAAAAAGTTGAATGCCACCGTCAAGATTCAAACTTGGTCTGTGTCGATGTGTAACTTTACCTGTTATTAAGAATAGCGGGCTTTCGCTGGAAGACGTTGGACGTAGTCTAGAACGATAGCATAATTATGGAAGGATGACTGTTGCAAAATAGCTCAAAATCTAAAACCCCTGCATCCTGTATTATCATGATAATACTGCATTTTCCCCTAGCTCCTTGCTCCGAATAGGTGGACAAAATTTGTTCATTATTGTCCACTCGTTGGAGACGAGTGAGAAACATCCAATTTGCAATCCATTTTGAATAGAATTAGGCTTAGTCTGCCATTGAGTGAAAAGCTGAACTCAAAACGAACCAAATCTGAGCGCTTACATTCTGAAGTTAAAGTAGGAAATTCACTCCTATACACCATTAAAAAGAGAAATTTATGTCTTCCTTACATTTTTTCTTTTTTCTTTTCCCCTTTCCTTTCTTTTCCCTTTGCTTTTACATGTGTGAAAAAGGGTTCTCATTATATTGTTTTAGTGGAGTTAACTCAATTTTTTAGCGTTTTTCTTTTTTGTTTGTTTGTTTACTCTTATGCATTTTTAAATGAGAGTAAAAGAGAGTAGTAATGTGTCCAATGAAAGTAAGAAGACTTTTTTAGGGACATAATGTAATGGGAGAGATGGCGCTTTGAATATCAAATTACTTTGAGAGCTTAAAAAGAGTTTGAGTACAAATTACGTCTTAAATTACCAATTTTGAATCTATTAACCGTTTATTGATCAAACTTGATCAAAAATGGCAAAAAATAAAGAAGTAACCAACAAAACACACGCACAAAAAGAAATCACTCTCTGTGCGTTGGCACCCGAATTCCATTCCGATTTCACAGGCGCGGAGATATCTGAGCCTGTCGCTGCGTTTGACCGTTTTATTGTGTTCCTCTCGTACGTAATTATACACATGAATATTCACCAATTCATTGAAGGAATGCCACACAAATTCAAACACGTGTCTTTTAATGCATGCAAAGTAAGATGAGACTACTTGCAACAAGTTGATCTATCTCTTTAAAAACACATTATCCACGTATAAGGCTAGTAATCCTTTGGCTCTTATCATACAATTCATTTTTGTAAATCTTATATAATCTCAGGCTCCTTTTGACATCATCTTATATAATCACTATGTTTTGTTTTTTCTTTATTGTAAAATGATGAATATCTTAAATATTACTGCATCATATCTCCTCTCTATGTTTAGGATGTTATTTGGACTAACGGAAGTTATGAAAGAAAAGGGAGCATTGCACCGTCTGGCGAACGCGGGAAAGAAACTGATAATGTTTTGACACCATCAAACGATGAATTATTCATAATCAAGTTACCGACGATCAAAAATAAGTGTCTCCGGAAAATGATCCCCTTGTTTTTACTCATCTTAGTGCGTTTTAAAATGACAAGTAATGCCGCAGTCACATTTCAGATACGGTGCCCGTGCAGTGGGTCAAAAACAGTGATTTTTACCACTTTCGTACACTGCGGCTCGAACAGAAATATACAAAACGGCTTTTTTTTCATTCGCCGTACGGCCACCGAAGGGGAATGTGACTGCGGCGTAAAGTGGCAGTCACACTATAGCGCAACCGATTCTAAATCAGCATCCGGCAGTGCAAAAGATTGTACTCCAGCGAATGGAAGGATGATGGTCTCGCTTAGGGTTGGTGTAGGGTGGTTTTTTCCGTCGTGACCGGGCTCTCACCAAACGGAGAGCGAGATCCCCAAGTACGTCAATGCAAGGTATTATTTACATATAAATAGAAAATGGAAGTCCATCGGACAAAGTGGAAAATATCTAGTTTGTCAATTCATAAATCACGTAAATGACCAGCTCCGAGGCGATATTAAATGTGATAAGAGACAATGAAATTAGCGTCGAGAATCTAATTGACCAAGATGAAATGAATAGATGAATAGCATAATCATACGGCTACTTTATATCATTTCATTAATTTCATAAGAAGCCACAGGGAAGGAGATATCGGAATTAATTAGTTTCTCATTAGTATTGTAACTCGTCGTGTAATTGTTCATATTCCTTTTTGATTATGAAAATAACCCTTCCCCGAAGAAAAGAAATTTCAAATTATAAAGGAAAACCATATTCCTTCTGGGTTTCCGATGAAATGAAATAAATGATATGATTATAATTTAGTAGCCGGTTCGGAGGGTGGTATCATAATTCCTTTGCGTATTTTTTATTGAAATATTATGCTGGAAGATTTCATTTCTTTCAACAGAACATTTTACAAGAGGGTTCTCGGGACAGAAACCTAGATCCCCGGAACCAAAATGTTGTATGAGCATGATGAGTATCATTGAAAACGGAGTGAGTAAAACGGAAGGGGCGACAAGGGCTAGACCCCCTCCTCCAACCAACTTTTTTTTTATTTATACCTCAATTCGTCTGTGCGCTATTTTCTTTCGTATACATTTAAACGAGTCTCCCCCGCCCCCTGTGTAAACTCCAACCAACTCCGACAATGTTATCATGTTATTATGTTATCAATACAAACATGGAGTTTAAAATGATGTCCGGGCAATCAAAACAAATTACCGTTCTTTTCAGACAGAAAATGGAAAATATTGAGTTTAATGATAAACCAACGCCCTCACATATATCCTTTTATTTCCCATATTTAGAAGCACTACCCTCCCGTCATAATAATGCAGACCGAATATTGGCCGGGGTAAACCTAGTACGAGTGAGTTCAATGCATACACGAGTCTCATCCAGTCCCACGCGCTGTTAATTGAGTTGGTTAATAACGATGATCGTACATCTCACTGTCATGTCGGTATATTGACGAACCGTGATCAATAGAAAGACATGAGCCCCTCGCAGAGAATGATTTACTGAGGGGCACAATATGCTTTTGCTCTCTTTTGCTCTTTTGATTGAACTCCGCAATACAAGCTACGGTTGGTGTTTGAAAAGCTGAGGAATAGTCATGATTTGATCATGTGAAAAGATGTAAAAACTCATGCAGTGCGTCTATCAGCAAAATAAGCCATATTTATGATGTTGACATTTTATGCCACTGTTTTGTCACAAAAAGGTCGGATTTGACACGTTTGAATCATTATCAAATTTTTCCACTATACGCACAGAGAGAATAATTGTATTTTATTCTTTAGCTCCGTCATACTCTGATTCATTATATACTAAAGCAGATTACATATTCAACTTTCATTTTAAATCTTAAATATGATGAAAGTTTTACAATTTCATGCGGATGCAGGTTTCGGGAGAAAAAAAAAGGGCGTAAAGAGCACATTTGAAAATAGATGGGTCTCAGACAATAATTTTCTAAAATATATAAATTTAAAAACATTTTATGGAGGCTTTCTCTTTTGCCTAATCATTGCTAATGATTACGAATTTGATTGAAAGCAACATTATCATAGATCCCTAATCAATATGCCCTCCTCACTGCAGAATATAAATAAGCAAACAAATATTATTAAAGATATGAAAGATTATCGATGCGCATGTCATTATAGTCTGAAAATGTATCTACCTATTTGTACGGTCATTTTCGGGTTACTTCCGTCACGTGCTCATAATATTGTTTTAATTTTTTTTTTTCTCCCCCGGATCCTGTTCTGCTTTCCATTTGACCTCTCTCTTAATCTTATAGACGACTATCCACCCCACAATAATCTTGCGTTAAATCTCATTTTCATTTCGTCATCGTTAAGGGCCTGTCCCACAGAAGGCGATCGTTGTGGCGACAACCTACGAACTACTTTTTAGTACCCATCGCCACCATGCGCAGGTCCAATCGCTTATAAGATCGTGAATTATCGCGTCTGTCGCCAACAAATACGTAGCAAAATTCTGTTCGCCGCTGGTCTCTCAACAAGTTAAACAATAGTCGGCGTCAGTTGGGTTGACGTCAATGACCGTAGCCTGTCTTCTCTTGTCGCGACAAGGTGCAATCGTAGATTATCGCCAGATAGAACATGTTTAGCACAGCGGAACGGCGGTCAGTTGTAGGTTACCGCGCTCCAGCGTACATTGCACGCATCGCTGAACCGAACAGCCAGTGAAATTTAAGCCGCTACGGCCTGTGTCGCCACCTACATTCACCAAAATCAGGATCGGCCTCCCATTCAGATACTGTACAGTCGCCGCAAATTTTTGAAATTTTCAAAAATCACTCACGACCCAAATTATAATGCGCGACTGAGGGGACTTATCACGAACCTAAAGGCGACAGGCCGCCATCAGGTAAAAAACACTTGATCGCCTGTGTCAGTCGCAAGGATCGCCACAGTGCGCAAGTTCATATTTTGGTTGATTTTAAGCGGCGACAAGAGAAGTCGAGCCGCGAGATGCAGCGTAAGTCGAGGCTATTCTCCAATGACGAATGATATTCCTTCTCCGATGATGAATGATATTCCTTCTACTTTTTCTTGTTTTAGTGCACATCCCACAGGTCAGTTACGAAAGTGATGATGATTATAATATATTTTAAATATAGTTTCCCCATACCAGTACACTAACTGAATGCCATTTGCAGCTATGTAATTTATGCGGTTAATAATCATTAAGTTTTGCCTGGCGAATTAAAGTTTACTGCTTTATTGATTCATTAGAGAAAATGGTAAAATAAGAAAAAATACAACTAGCTATGTATTTTCACTTTTGTTCGATCTCACGAAATTCGTGGCAAATGTAGTTCCAATACAATTCATTCGGTGTGTTTATCGTTTTGAATTCCTGAATTTAATTTCAGCTTTTACCATATTTATCATTATCATTGTTCCAGCAAAATGGTTTTAAGATATAAGCAGTTCTTTAGTTCGAACGCCAATTTTTGAATTTTCGGAATTGTAAACGTGCTACTTTTTCACTCTGTTTTTTTTATACATTAAAAAGGAATTTTTTTATTTTCAGGTGATTTAAAACCACAATCCATCATAGCCTATAGGATTTATATTTCTTCACATGATAAGCCTATTAGCCTAAATGTAAATAAAAGAAATACAAACTGCTATGGTATTTTCACTTTTGTCATCTCCACGAAAATTCGGGGCCCAAAATGTTAGTTTCCAATAAATCATTCGGTAGTGTTTATTTTCTTTGACTTCTGAATTTTAATTTAAGTTACCATATTATCATTATTCCATTGTTTCAGCCAAAATGGTTTAAGATTATAAGCAGTCTTTAGTTCGACTGCCAATTTTGAAATTTCGAATTTGTAAACGTGCTACTTTTTCACTCTGTTGTTTTTTTATACATTAAAGGAATCTTTATTTCGTAGTGATTAAAACACCAATCCTATCATGCCTATAGGATTTATATTCCTCACTGTAAGCCTATAGCCTAAAATTAAAATAAAAAGAAAATACAACTGGGTATAGTTATTGTCACTTTTGTCATCTCACGAAATTCGTGGCCAAATGTTAGTTTTCCAACACAATTCATTTCGGTGTGTTTATCCTCTGAATTCTGAAAGTTGATTTCAGGTTTTACCCATATTTATCATTTATCATTATTCAAGGAAATGGTTTAAGATATCCCGCAGTTCTTATTCGACTGCCAATTCTTGAATATCGGAATTGAAACGTGCTACTTTTTTCACTCTGGTTTTGTACATAAAAAGGATCTTTATTTTCATTGAAATTAAAGACAATATATATGTATGTATGTTAGATCCCACTAACACACACATACACACACACACACACCCCCCCCAACATCACACACACCACTCACCACACACACAACACACCGTTTTTCATCTCTCTTTTTTTGATATTGTACCACTCTGTGTAATATCTAAAACGGCCATTTACCGTGTACGATCCACTGTTACTCTTACTAGACTGACGTCTGTTGCACAGACGCTGTCTTTATATTTTTAAGGAAATCTTTATTTCACGATACCCTGTTTTTGTATGTTTTATATTTCTACAATATACTTCAGTTCATAATGCCTTATAGATTTAATGCTTCCCACAATGATTCATAACAATATTGCCATGCATTCTTCAATCACATTGATACTATCCATGAATCTTGAATATAATGCAAATTATCAAAATTTCACCAAAACAAATACATTACATATTGAACATATATTTCATATGTCAAATGATATTAATGTTGATAATACCCATTGTTTAACAACATTAATCATTATATTGAATATGCAAACACATCTTGAATTGCAATCATAATTAACAATACCATTAATTTGTACAAACACATCAATATTTCATAATCATATGAACATAACATTGCAAAATACCATAATAAAAAACCCATAGACAATAACACTAACCCCATAATCAATACCATAACATCAAATCCATATAAAATACAATTGATTATTATACACAAAATTAACAAAATTAAATCAAACCCAACACAACACAAAATCATGCCATTATCATGCAATCAAACCCAATAATGTTGAACAAAAAAACATACCAATTGCAAAATCATTCATCAACATAAATCCATACCCAACATCATATCATTATCATATTTATATCCATATTGAAAAATATTATATATTAATTCATGATACACAATATCAATACATGTGTATATCACATATACAAATCATTCAATATACAGAAAGATTTAACACAACATCAAATTCAACATTTTAACATATGCACCAATGTCATCATGCCCAAATGAATAAAAAATAAATGACATATTAATTCACAAAATGCATAATAAAAATTATATTATTATATCTAATTGAATATCAAACAATAATGACAAACCAATCATGCATATGGATTATTAATCCCATACATTATGTTGCCAATCCATCATAATCAATAACAATTCCACATGTATAAAAACATTCATGGCATTCATGTGCAATCATATTAATGTATTACAAAAATGAAACAAATAATCATATTATTTATTAATCATTATACACAACATCATTCAATAACATATGATAATGCACCATCACATTTCTTATTAACAAAATGATAATCATATTGATTAAAAAATGGTAATAATGAATGAACCCAAATGAGAAACATATTCATCACATGCAATTTATATATTATGATATATGATTGATAAACATCATGGTCATTTTGAATATGTGATAATTACAAACAATGACCACATTCATAATTCCTATTAGTTATATCGACATTACATAATGATAACTATATAATATATATGCATGTATGTAAGAATCCCACACACACACACATACACACACACCCCCCCCCCCACACCACACACACACACACACACACACACACACAACACACACACACACACACACGGATACACACACACCGTTTTTTACACTCTCTTCTTTTTTTTAAATTGTACCACTCTGTAATATCTTAAACGGCCTTTACGCTGTACTGATCACTGTAATCTTTACTATTGAACTGACGTCGATGGTATATAAGTCTTTATATTTTAAAGGAAATTCCTATTTCACGATACACTGTTTTTGTATGTTTATATTCTACAATATTTCAGTTCAAAATGCCACAACATAAATCCACGGTATAATGCTGAGTTGTTTTTATTTACCTTTAAATATTCTGACAACAACATCAGCATTGTATCTTTTTCTTACATGCTTGGTTATACATTTTGTTGTTATATAATAGTTCTATCATCCAAACTTGACCATTCAAATGTTAATTGATCTCAGGTGTTTTACGATCAGGGCTTTTTTCGTGTCTAACCGGACTAGTGCGGATTCTATGTGGGTGTCTCATAGCAACTTTGTCGCTTGTTTGTTTCGGGATCGTGATGTCGGTCATCAGTTGCGCGCTTTCTTTTTTGCTAGGCTTTTTGTTATCCAGCCTGACAGGTTTTAATGCAAGCGGTTCGCGTTCTGTCTTCTTGAAAATTGGGTCTTTTGTTACCCGGCACTTCCCAACAATCTGCACTGGTTTTGGCTCTGATACCGAGATGCCCTGTATTTTCTTTTTATGTCATACCCTATATTGATGTATATATATATATGTATGTGTGTATGTATAGTGAAATGATGGACGTACATTATATATTTGCATTTCGCACTTATATGATACCGTAAAGTTTATTTTTACTATGGTTCTGGAGAGTCGGACCCTACCGACTTTGTCTCATTTTTTTTTAAATTTTCATATTGCAAAAGTGTTGTTTCTTTCTAAACAACATCCCATCTCTTTCTTCGTTCTAAATATTCCAATCAATCCGTGTATTATGATCATTTTATATCTATCAATGACATGTTTATCCGAGCCACGGGCTCCGTGTATTACCACATGCTTACTTATTTCACATATCAATTACTCTTGCTCTTGACCTTAGTTTACCTTGCATACTTATTACCATGTATAACATGTACTATCTGTTCGCAATGGCATAAATATCCTTGATACAAATCCTCTGTTTCTTTATTGTACCTGCAAATGTATTTACAGGGTCCCATATTTTTGTGTTTGACCACAATCTTGTGGAATGTGGATTTAACTCCTTTGATGCAAAGGACATATCAACTTATAATGTTCAATGATGAGTGCAATTAATTCTGATCAATCTATGCACAGGAATGTGCCCGATATTCGGTCCCTTGACAACAGCTTGGCTGCAAAACCTTTGTTCAACAGGGAAGCTGCAGATAATTCTTTTCAAGGGAAGAGGTTAACTTTACAACACCCGAACTTCAGTTGATTTTGATTTGGAAGACGTTCCAACAGGACTACATAACATCAGGTTATATAACAGAAAAGAAATTCACCACAGACATAAATTCTAGTCAGAATAATGACCTTCTTTTATTACACTACAATATCAGAAGCCTAAATAAGAACTTTGATCAATTAAATGCTTTTATAAATAATTTAAGACCCAATAAATCAGTCATTGGACTTTCCGAAACTTGGCTAAAAGACACCCCCTCTTCAATTTTCTCCATGAACGAATTCACCTTTGTAAGTCAAAATAGAACTGAAAAAACGGGGCGGTGGAGTAGGGCTGTATGTTTTCTAATGATCTAAGTTACGATGTGAAATCAGATATAAGCAAAGTATCGAATGCATTAGAAAGTATCTTTATTGAAATAAAACTGCCAAGAAGAAAATATCATTGTTTGGCGAAATTTATAAACCACCAGTACTTCAAATTATAAAGACTTTATCGAATCATTACAAGCTATTTTATCTTCACCTTCCCTGCAAAATAAGACGTGTATTATAATGGGCGACTTTAATCTAAATTTACTTCAATGTCAAGCAAATTCACACTGTTCAAGATTTTTTGGACCTTATGTTATCAAAGTCTTTTGCCCCAACCATAACCAAACCAACTAGAATTACTGAATCATCGGCTACGCTAATAGATAATATTTTCATAAGCGTGTGCTTCAAATATTAAATCTGGTATTATTGTCTCAGATATTTCAGACCACTTTCCGGTTTATGTTCTGGTTTCTAATGCTATTTGTACTTCATCCTCAAAAAACAAACATTTCGGCAGGTTCAAGAGATTTTTCTGAACCCAACCTGCGTAGACTTAATGAATCACTTGAATCGGCCGATTGGTATGCAGTGTACAATAATAATGATGTAAATGTTTCCTTTAATAATTTCGTGGATACTTTAATGCAAAATCTAAATTCTTCTATTCCAATTCGCCAGCGCAAAACAAATTATAAAAAATGTCCTAAGCTACCTTGGATAACTAAATCTCTTTTAAACTCCATCAACAAGAAAAATAATTTGTATATAAATACAAAAAGAACCCTACTATTCAGTCCAAGTCTAAATACACCCGGTACCGGAATATTTTAACAACTTCGCTCAGGCTTGCCAAAAAAGAATTACTTCATAATCTATTCGACATCCATAAAGGAGATATAAAAATACATGGAAAATAATAAATAATGTTCTTAAACGCAAAAAACGTCAAATCCTATTACAAACATAAGTAGTTGATGGAGCCAAAATCCAAGACCCCCTTGAAAATGCCGAGGAGTTTAATAATTATTTTGTAAACATGGCCCAAACCTTGCCCAAAACATTCCGATGCTGATTTAGATTTCAAACAATTTTTAAAAAAGCGAAACCCCCGTCCATGTTCCTGAATCCAATTCTAGAGGCATGAAGTTTTAGATATAGTAAACAATTTGAAAATAAATAAAAGCCCTGGATACGACTGCATCACGAACTTTCTACTAAAAGAAATTATAACAGAAATAATATCCCCCTCACACATATATTTAACTTATCAATTACAAATGGTATCGTTCCACTAAGATGAAAATTGCCAAAGTAATACCTGTTTTTAAAAAGGGAAATGCTGAAGAAGTTGAAATTATCGTCCCATATCGCTTTTAACGTCCTTTTCTAAAATTTCTTGAAAAACTTATTTACAAACGAACTATGACTTTTCTTACTGAATTTAATATTCTTGTCAGGAACTCAATTTGGTTTTAGGCAAAAACATTCCACAACTCACGCATTTCTCAAATTTTTAGATTAAAGTAGCTCATTCAATTGACAATAAACTCCACACTATAGGAATATTTCTCGACTTCTCCAAGGCCTTGATACTATTAACCATAAAATACTACTGCAAAAACTATCTCATTATGGGATTCGAGGAAAGAGCCTTGGAGTGTTCGACAATTATCTTACAGATAGAAAGCAATATGTTAGTATAAACAGCCAAGACTCTTATGAAAAAGCAATATCATTGCGGTGTACCCAGGGTTCACTATTAGGTCCGCTGTTATTCATCATATAATAAATGACTTCCAATATTCTTCTGAAATCATGTCTTTTATTCTTTTCGCTGACGATTCTAATATTTTCTATTCTCATCAAAATCCGCAATCTCTTCTCACATTGTAAATAATGAAATGAAACGGGTTCAAAACTGGATCAATGCTAACAAATTAATCTTTGAATGTTGGTAAAACCCATTATATGTTATTTAGTAATAAATTAAAATCGCTACCTGGAAATGTTCTGATAAATAATACTACACTAAGTCAGGTTGAATCCACCAAATTCCTTGGTATTTATATGACTCCGACCTGTCATGGAAGATGCATTTTGACTATTTGTGTAAACTACTCTCTAGAAAATACTGGCATTATATAAATTAAAGCATGATTTTCCAACTCGAATCCTTATTTCATTATACACGACTTTAATTTTGCCATATCTCAATTACGGCATTCTTGCCTGGGGTAATGGGACTAAAACTCAACAGGAGAAAATTCTTATGATTCAAAAACGAGCACTTAGAAACATTAACCATGCTGGATTCCTTTCTCATACAAGACCATTGTTTCTTAAAAATAAATTGCTTCGTATCGACGATATTTATATTTACAACTTAGGAATATTCATGCACCAACTGTCTGTTAATGAAATACCTGCGGAAATAGCCAAACCTTTTTGAAAAGAACAGCTCCATTCACTCATACCCCACACGTCAACGTAATTTATATCATCTACCACGTACACGAACTCTTTTTGCCCAAAAACTGTTATATATACTGGTCCTAAGTTATGGTCTGACCTCCCCAAAACAATAATTGAATCAACCTCTTTGCATACTTTTAAATGTAAGCTAAAATGTCATTTATTAAAGGGTTACAAAACACAGGCGGAAAAATGACACATGAGCAATATTTTTATAGTTCCATAAACATGTATGGTTATCTCAATATTGATGTATGTTTATAATACAGTGCCGAGATGCTGTCGTCATTGTACAACAAATTACGACATCATCTCGGTACCGCTCACTTTTTCCATTTGCGTATATCAATGTTAATGTATGATTATAATGTAGTGCCGAGATGATGTCGTCATTACACATCAAAATAATGATTACGTCATCCCGGTACGCCTCACTACCATTGCGTACAGATAGGTAGTTCAATATATTATTTTAAAAAATGATATATGTTAATGCACATTTTTCAGTTACTCCTATTTATATATCTTTGTATTTATTTATTTCTTTATGTATTCTTATACATCATCTTCACAAAGGAGCCTATAATGTAACAAGCTTAGCTTTTAACTTAGGCTCCTTCATATTTCTTTTCTTTTTATGCTGCTGATGTCATTCGTTTTATGATTTATCAATAATGTATAGTTTTGAAATGACATATAATTGTTGTTCTTATTATTGTTTGATTGGAATATGTAAAAAACTGAACTGAACTGAACTGAACTGAACTATTGTATTATCGAATACCAGCTATTGTTAGCCTATTGTTTGCGTGGAAGGTAAGTCGGTTGTCGTAGCCTATCTATAACAGAGTCGTAGATACGTATATGATCTTCGGTCACCTACGATTCTGACACGATTCTGGCAGGTTCTAACATGCATAGGTTGTCGCTACAACGATCGCCTCCTGTGGGACAGGCCCTTTACGCTTGTCATCTTTTTCTTCTCTACTTGTCTTTTCTTCCTTCTCAAGAAGGTTATGTTGAATGTAACAAAACTTGTCAAGGTTGGCGTTCATTGCTTTACCGAAAGCATTCCGGTACGAGTATACACCATCGACAGAGCAGATAACATATTATACAAATGGGCAATTCCACTCAAAATGATCATGGTTAAGAAAAAAAAATAAACAAATGTCTCACCTGATTATTCTTTGATTTATCGTAACTATGTTCATAAATAAAAAATAAAAAAATCTTACAAAATGTGTGATTTTTTTCCCCGCTGGTTTCCATATGTTTTCTAAAAGGAAGAAAATGAAAAAAAAAAAAATCCATATTCTAAAGGCCATGATTTAGCTAGTTACAGACATGACAGAGGGATGAAATGACCTCCTCAGAAAACTGTCATGTTCATTACGCTGCATTTTGAGGTTGGAACAGAAAATAGAATACCAAATCATTAAACAAAATTGTAATCGTGCTTACCGTATCATCTCAGTTTACCAAACTCGTTTGTTGCGGAATTCACAGGAATTTCAATATGCACAGAGGAGGTAGAATTTACAGGAATATCAGATGATTACAGTTTATTTAAATAATGAGAATTTATTTATAAATTTTGGACACAACTATTTCTATAGTATCAAATGCATTACATGAAGTCATTGGCTTTGGCAATGCAATGGGAACCGACCTCCTAGTGGGGACATGCCTTATAAAAGAAGCAACAAGTACATTAGATCATATTGAGGTTAAGCGATGAATGGGCGCTTTAGGGGGTCTATGAAGTAAGTGGGATGAACCGACTTAAGGGAACCAAATCGTTTCCCTCATGTTGTCGGCGCCGGAATTCCTTCCCAAAAAAGCTAAAGTTGGATACATTGGTAGCATATCTTGGATATTACGAAGAAAAAAGGAAATTCTTTGGAAACGGGATTTTCACCGGTGCGTGCTCAGAAAGTCCCATATTGCGATTGTCTATTGAGGATATGACCATCATTTCAATTAATTAAACAAAAATGGTTTTGAAAAAGTTGAAAAGATACGGTGCCCGTCATTTTAAAATTTAAAAGTACAGAAAGTAACATCTTAAATCTATTCACAAATCAATTGAGAATCAGTGAATTTAATGATCGTGTCCATTTCGAGACCTTGGACAAATCTCTATAGAGAAAAGCAAAGGAGAGAATAATAGGTACTCGTATTTCATATTTACAAAATAAATCCTTTTTTCTTTTATATAATGTGTTGATCATTGATTTTATCGGATTCCATATCACATTTCTTTATGATCGCTATTTCTGTTTTCAAGGTAAAGAAATAATGTTCCGCGCATGATATCGATTATCTTATAAAATATGTTTCTTTTGCATTGATTTCTTTATATCCCATAGGCCACTAAGAGTAGCTTCTCTCTATTAGAATTCATTTTTTGTTTGTTATTATGGTTTCACATTTTTCCTTGATAAAACCTTGAAAATTATATGCATGATAGATTTATGACAATAATTTCATTGTACACTTTTTAGTGTATAGATAAGGACACAATGTCATAAGACAGAAGTTATATTGAGTGAACAAAAGAATTCAAATTTTACGAAGTTTAAACATCAACAAACAAGCCATCTAACTCTTCTTGAAAAAATATAGAAATAACATATTGCATCAATGTGTTGTACACCATTAATGTGTGACCAAACGCATTGGCGACCTTATCTTCACATCTGTAACATTGCATATAGGATACACATACATGTATAGCCATAACTTCACATTTCTTTTTTGACCCTTGCATGCACCTTCACATATATATATATATATATATATATATATATATATATATATATATATATATATATATATATATATATATAAACCCCTCCCAAAAAGTTTCGCAAGTGGACTTTGGGCCATGATAACTTTTCAGGTACGCTTTAGTTATTCCTGATATTCATACCATTGGAAAGATAATTTATTCCTCTTTTTATTGATATCCTATTTGTAATGATTTTGTCATGCTTCAATGCACATAATATCAAAATATGGAGAAAAGTAAAAAGTCAAATGTTGTAAAATGCACTTTTATTGATCCCATTGAAGTTCCGCAACTTGACTTTAGGTCCTGATACATTTGGGGATATTTTCTGATTTTTATTGAATTCTATACCATTGTCAAGTTAATTTATTCCTCTTTTTATTGATACCTTATTTGTCACGGTGATGTCAGGCTTGGGTCCACAGGAACCCTGAACACCACCTGAATACATGGCAAAGCGAAAGATAATTTTCAGTTTAAATTTCTGTAACACTACTTTGAAGCTTGATACATTTTAATGTGGGTTTTCAAGCATTATCAATTTTCATAGCATTAAAAAGTTCGTTTATTCTTCTTTTTATTGATGCCCTATTTGCAATAGTACATCATGTTTCAATGCACATAACTCATGAATATAATGCAAAGTAAAAAGTGAAAAATAGCGAAATGCTTTGTTATTGCTGGCAACAGACAGTAATACTGACAATAGGCATTCAATTTGGAACATTTAACTTCTGACTTATCCTAACATTCAGGTGTTCTGTGCATGCAAGAACAACACTCTCGTTACAATTAGGGTGTCATTAAAAAGAGGAATAAATTTACTTGACAATGGTATAAAATTCAATACAAATTAGAAAATACCCCAAAAAGCTATCAGGGCCTAAATTCGAGTGGCGGAACTTCACTTTGATGAATGCATTTTGCAACATTTGACTTTTTACATTTCTCCATATACTGATATTCTGTGCATTCAAGCATGACAAAATCATTACAAATAGGATATCAATAAAAAGGGGAATAAATTATCTTTCCAATGGTATGAATATCAGGAATAACTAAAGCGTACCTGAAAAGTTATCATGGCCCAAAGTCCACTTGCGAAACTTTTTGGGAGGGGTTTATATATATATATATACCTATTTTCGTCCTTAAGGCGAATTTCTCTGTTTCCTCCTTTTATATCGCCCCAACTAACCCTATACCTAACCCTATAGAATTGGCGTTAAGGGGAATTTTTCGCCTATAGAAAGTCGCTAAGGGAATGCTGACTGAATAAAGCTATTCTTCTCAGTTCCCCTTTAGGCCCGTTTAGTAATATATATATATATATATATATATATATATATATATATATATATTATTATATTTATATATATAAGATATATATATATTATTATATATATTATATTATTATTATTTTTTTTTTTTTACCTGACCTGAAATAAAAATACTAACACCCTTCTATTATGATATAGCTGGATTTAAGAAAAATATGTTTTTTCAATTCTTGGAATATCATGAATATCAAGCGTGTACTCGAAAGCCGACATACTTTACCAAAATATGATGTAGATTAAAATGCGCAATTTCTTTCCCGTTGACGAAACTCGATATATTCAATTTCGGCCCTTGATACTTCGTTACTATGACAACGCCTTTGATATAAAGCAAAGAAGTGTATCTATTACCATATAATCTGGTTATTGTAGAAAGTTTCTCAATTCCCTAATTGACCCCAAACTGGACGAAAGGTAGATTTTATTTCAAGTTTACATTTGCAAACAAAACTTTTGTTTAAGTTGTTGTTGCATGTCCAAAATGACGTTATGCATCCGGCCTTTCGTTATCATGCGGGAAAGACGAAACAGAAATATGACACCGAATCCGTTGTCAAAAAAGGAAGGGGGGGGGGAGTTCGAATACCAAATACTACCATCAATTCATCATGTATGTACATGTATATAGCAACATTAATATGTTTAAGAAATTTCCACCTTTCAAGAAATGCAGTTTGAAGTTTACGTCTTGCTTTAAAGGGATGCAGTAACATTGAATGATATTCAAATCACAATTTCTTGATTTAGCTCATTTTGTCAACATAATTATAAACTTATAGGTCAGTCTGGTATCTCTTCAAAATTACAAGTTAATTGCTTGCTTTACTTTCGAGATATCAATGATTTCATACTCAAATTTAGTAAACCATCTCGTGGTGGAAAACGAATGCCATGTGCTTTTCAAGACACCCCACTTCCTGTCGTGTTCCCCCCCCCCCGACCCTAGCGGGCTGGAGGGTTTGCTGCAAAGGGGTTGAAAATTCACTCGCGTTTGGCTGTTACACTGTTTTGTGGTAGTAAATGACTTCCATTTGATCTGAAATTTTCAGTAGTTTGTTTTTACTATTAGAGCAATATAATTTTACTCACCTTGATCTAATTGCTCTTGTTTTTGAAAGTTACTTAATCCCTTTAAATCATAGTGCATGAAATAGTATTTATAGATAACAATATGATATATATTAATAGCATGATTATTTGAAAAACAATCATGTTTTATACCATAACCAAGTTCATATTTGAAGGTTTGACAAGGTAAAGGGAACATTCATATAATGTTTTCAGTGGAACAGTTTGTTTTTCTGCATCTATTCTTCAATATTCACGCATCCACTTGGATAAAAAAATAAGCAAAACTTCCTGGAAAATGCTCACCAAAACAAATATACTAATTAAAGCTTGATTCAACTGGGATTTAAACAGAACTTATTCCATCGAATTTAAATTTGTGATTGCAAGATTGCAGGGAAAAAATTGAGACTGTCAATTCTAAAGGTAATTCTTGAAAGCGGTTTAGGTTACAAAAATTACCGTGTCGATATTTTTACGGTCT
Organism: Paracentrotus lividus; assembly: GCA_940671915.1. Classification (NCBI taxonomy): domain Eukaryota; kingdom Metazoa; phylum Echinodermata; class Echinoidea; order Camarodonta; family Echinidae; genus Paracentrotus; species Paracentrotus lividus. The sequence goes on along the minus strand of CALNVZ010003425.1, from coordinate 20,564,856 downwards.
TTGAATTAAACAAAGATTTTGTGAACCACACATTTTGTAACCTTACAACTGTGATCGATTTAAAGGTACGTTGTTTTCTTTACGATCGATATTTCAGGATCGGAAATTGAGATTGTTTTCTTTTAATATGAATTTATGGGTGTCACGTGATCTCTGAGATGTCGTTACGCATAATATGATGGCCCATAATCATTTATAAACTGCTTTTCCGAGTCGGTCTTCATAAATATATTAATAGCTGGAATTGTTGACAGATACAAGATGTAAAAAAGTAACCCTAAAAACAAACGGGCCTCGTAGAGTAGGGTTGAATCTAAAAGATCAATGTTTGGATTTTAAAAACTAATACAACAATAAGTCTTGTTCTTTCTCCTCATTCATATCTGTTTCTCTCCTTTTATTTCTCTCGTTCTCGTTCCCCATAAAATCTGCTTTCCCGCATCCATGGCGTTGAAATCGACAATCGTCAATGAATTATCGTCGTCACATGGCAAGTGCGCGTGCGTGCACCAACTTCGTCAAGTAGTGGGTATTCGTAATTCCATGGTTTTTGTCCCCCCATCTCTGTCTTTTCCCATGCACACACCACAAACCCAGCCCTTTTGGTGGCGTCGTTAACAGGAGTCGGATCTCGGGGGTTAGCTCTTCACATCATTCATACTGGCCGCTTTCACCTCTCTCTTCTCTCTCTCTCCCACTCTCTCTGCTCACAAGTGTTGTCTTCCTTTCGTGGTTGAGCGCGAAAATTTATAAGCAGCCGTATAAGAGCAGTCGAGCAAGGTGTCGATCGCTTTAAAATAATGTATAACTGAACTCGTCAGGTGCTATCGGATTTGGAGCTCGGGTAGTCTCTCCTCGAATTTCAAACATCTCTTCACCTAACGCGTGTCCTTGTCGCAGATGGATTATTTGAGCACGTGTGTAGTTTGAGCTGGAATTTCCACTTAAAAAAAAAAGGATTGACTTTTTGGCATACTCAATCGAGAGTTTCCACGTGATTATTTATTTTGTTTTTTGTTTTGGAGTTTGGAATATTTCATGCGATTATCTCATCTCCGTCAATTGATAGGTAAATGTAATGTGAGTTCAGATCTGTGTGAGTTGTTAAAACTCTTTTAAATTGGAGTAAAACTACTGTTAAAGTTGTGTTTAGTTATCACCTATTTTAGTCACGAGGGATTTTTGGAATGAGCACGGTTGGTTTTCGCAAAATCACCCAAAACTGTCGACCAATAGTAGGCCTATATCTTCCCAACTCCCACTGCATGATATTGGGTGGTTCTTAATGCTATGTTCATTTATAGGGAACAGTGTCGATGATAAAAAAATTGTTTCAAGCAATCTCGCGGCATTATATATGTTGCTTTTGGTTTGTATTGTATGTCATTGTGCTTTAATTTTTAGCAAGTATTATTGTGATATTTTTAATGTCCTGGTAATAAAATCGTAAACCAGGATATCATTTTTTTTTAAATACATTTTTAATTTTGATTTTCTTCTATCTTTGCAGTGGAATTTTTAACTCGGAAGACTAAATCCGTGGACCCTACAAACACAATCACGTGTGACTACCGCAAGCGCGGAGGCGGATAACATCATGGAAGACTCGCTAGCGACCACGGAACAGCAGCTCGACCACCAAACCCAGGACTTTGCCTCGGATTCGTGGATGATGTCGGGTAATGGTTCGTCCCTCCTCTACCCTGCGGTCGATGGCGTGATCCTGGGGAAGGTGGTTGCACTCTGTATCATGATCATCGTCTCCACCGTCGGAAACGTCGCTACGGTCATGATCACGAGTCGTTTACGACGTCGACGGAAATCGACGGTCACGCTTCTCGTTCTCCACCTGGCCATCGCCGATCTCCTTGTTACCTATACCCACATGCTCCCCCATGCTATATGGTACGCTGTCATACAGTGGTACGGCGGTGATTTTTTGTGCCGAATCGTCAAGTTTTTCTCCAGCTTTGGACTTTTCCTTTCTTCGTTCCTCACCGTCGACATCAGCCTCGATCACTGTATGGCCGTCTTCTATCCCCTGGCCAAGACCCAACGACCTCGGAAGGCCAAGTTCATGATCATCATGTCTTACGTCTTCTCAGCTTTCTTCAGCATTCCTCAGGTGAGTCTGAACAGATTTTATGTTTTGAAAAAATGAACAAAACTTTTTAATTAAATCGGCATTCGAACCTTTTGATCAGTCGAGCTTTGAAAGCTAATGGGTTATTTCGGACATACATCACCATTAGGGTTTTCCATACCTCAGGCGGCAGAGCACCAGTCTATTAATTAGGAGGTCTTGATTTCGAGTCCTGATGGAATCCTATTTTCTTTGATAATTATTTTTCATATAATATATTTCTGGTCAGTTTCACCTTTTGTCCAAACTCTCTTTATTTTGTTCGATTCCTGTGATACTAGAATGGTACAGCGCTCTACGATATACATGTAGGTACACTGTCAAAAATATTTGTATTTTTACAGCAAATCTACTGTCAGCAGAGTCGCCCTAAAAATAAAAAAAAATTTAAACAATTTTGTTGTAAATTTCTCCTGCAAATAATTACGTGAGAAATCCAGCTATAACCTAAATCATGTTACCCTTTGGTCCATGAATCCTATCAAAGGAAAAATAATTCCTTCATTCATTATTTTATCACAAAAAATAAGATTTTAGTAATTGACCCCCAACTCTTCACGCCCGTCCTACGGGCACACGGCACCTGATACAGCTCTTTCCTTGAGTAATTTGTTGTACAATACTCTAATTTAGAACTCCTTCTAAGTTTCCTTTTCTGTAGTTTTAGTTGTTGTTAAAGCCCTTTGGCTAATGAGGACGCTTTAAAGAATAATGTGCAACACCCCTTCTTTAGCATGTTTAGAACTCCTTTTTAACGTTTTTTTTTTTTTTTCTTTCTTTCTTATGAGATGCAAAATGTATATCTCGGCAACTTAGATAAGGACAATCATTATAGATATCCTGAAACAAAATCGAAATGATTATCGAGGAGTTTCTGTAATGAGATGTGTACGGATAAAAATCATCTTGTGTATAACTTGGACTTAATTTGTCTGCATAAATCCACTTTGGTTAATTATAAAACATTCCGGTTTATATATTGAGTAAACAAATACTGATAAGTCTAATTCATCCAATTTAAGGCAGTGTACGAATTGAAAGAGAGAGGAGAGAGAATAAATCACAAGTTTAATTTAATTTATTATAACCGTCATGCATACGACCAATACGTCTTCGGGCGTTAGTGAAGATACTTCTGAAATTAAGGATTTGTCAATTAATCGCTATTAAGTCAGTGTACTTTAATATAGTTTGATAGAATATTGTGTGCTAGAAGAGAGGGGAGAGTGATGAGAAGGGGTTGCGCAAAAGAAAGGTGAGCGGGAGAGCAGAGAAATAGGGGAAGAAAATAAATTGAGGTTCTTAACTAATTTGTCTACATTGTAGAGCAGTCATAAAATATATTTGTACAGTTATAGGTTAACGTACAAAATATACATTAGGCTTTCTTTTGATCTAGATTCGATACGGATTTTAAGAGAGAAAATTCTTGTAGAGAAATTCTTACTTTTTATTCAAACGTCTTACTCGTATGAAATTATTGATACGTCGTGTTAAATAATTTGAAGATATTATTAATATAAAAACTGTGTAGATTTGGATAACGTTAACTTTCCATGTCGTTTTTTTTTTTTTTTTTTTTTTTTTGGGGGGGGCAAGGCATGAACTTATCAGTTTCATAACATAAATTGTACTGTTTCCTAAATTCTTATTGATTTGAAGTTTCTTTTAATTTTGTTTTATGCAATGCAGGATCTATGTTGGTCTCTACGGGAAAGGCGCATTAAATTTAGTTTCATTTCACGTTGGTTGAAAATGTAATGAATTTGGGGCTCTTATATGATTCAACTGATCCTATGTCATTGAAGGTCATATAGCAATATAGATATTTGTCATGAATTGCCTTTTAAAAATGAAACCATTAAAATCATGACGTGCATGGGCAAGGATATATGACGCGTTAAAAGCATGAAACGCACTTAAAAAGGAAACAACGCTTATTCTTGTCTAAAGCTCAAAAGGTTACGTAAAATACCATTATTGTACGTTGCACAAAAATTAGATAACGCAACCAAACAACAATAACTAAAACATTGACAACGGAAAAAACAAGTTATGAAATAAATTTCGTTTGTATTCAATACGTATCAATCAGTTTACCATCCGCGCTTTGAAAATATCCATTACCTGGTTTTTATGGCTTAGCTGTAAATACACGGCGCTGTAAAATGTACAGAATTGAAGGTTACACGCTTCCCTTTTCAAAAGGCGATATCGCTCTAAATAAAATGAAACATTTATATTTGGTATACAGACATACCACGTGATATAACACTTGTATACATTCGACTTAAAAGCATGCTTTTATATGATAACATGCATGATCCATATGGATCATAACGTCGGATTGTCAACTCGTCGAACGATAACATATTTGATAAAGTGGTGGATGTAGGGTGGGCATGGGGGGGGGGAGGGGCAGGTATACACCTCTTATTTCTCGGAAACCACTCATTGAGCGTACATGTCGATATCGGACTATTTTCGTCTGCCCCCTTTCTGTTTTTTTTTTTTTTTTTTTTATTTGCCGCTTAACCCCACCCACCCCTTCCCCTCCCAAGCCTATCTCCAAACCGTTGATCTACTCTTGATATTGTGTTCTGAGAGTCAGAAGGGCCTTATATACACTTAAATCATTCACTGAGGAAGATGATTAACGACTTTCTAGCTGTACACTATTATGTATAACAATATACGAACAATGTCATTGGGAAAATATTGGAAATGAAAAGAGACTTAAATTACAAATAATCGAGTTTGATGTATACAATATTCTGCAATCGATACTGTTAATATTTGCAGTTTGTATTGCTTTTGTAAAGTATAAGGAGAATTCATCAGATTATGTGAGGCAATCTTGACCATGTTAACAGAAACTTGATAGGGAGCTTTCGAATCATGTCAAGGTGAATTTAAACGAGGTTCTATGAAGTTTTGATAAATAAACATTATAATAAGTTATAGTAAATAGTGGTAGAAAAATACGCGTCGTCATTGGATAGATCAGTACACGTGACCTACTTCAATTTGTTATTGTACATATGTACAATATAACTTTCTGTTTTTGTAGGGTAAAGCCCGTATTAAATGAATGGGAGAGTATCGATTCTATCGATTGCCTTGTTGCGCTGGCGCGTAATAACAGTAAAATGGTGTGCGCAAAAGTTAATAACAATGGATACGCGGAGCAACAAAATACGTCACAATAGCTAAATTTGCACCAAAAATTTGGCAAAGATAAAACCTGTGGGGAATACCACAAAGACTTACGATTGATTAAAAGTTACGATTGATTTTTTTCTCGGCAGCCTCATTTGGAAACCAGGTACAGCATAGATTAGGATTTGGATATGATTAAGAGTAGGGTTAGGGGTAGAGTTAGGATTAAGATCATCAACTTTGGAACATCCTGTCCATGATGAGGCTACCAAGAAAAAAATCAATCGTAACTTTTAATCAATCGTAAGTCTTTGTGGTACATCCCACAGATTAGGAAAGTCAAAGATCTAGGGGTCTATTTACTATAATAAATAGTGAACGCTCAACTTGCAACATTACTGGACTATATGAACTCCAAATACTAAATTATCCCTCGTGTAGATCTATTTCACCTCGGCCTGCGGCCTCGGAGAAACAAATCTGCGCTCGGGATAATTTTGTATTTGTCGTACTTATAATTCAGTATATTGCGCGATAGATTGTACATTATTTATATAATATATCGTGACGATCATTCCAGTCGCCTGACTATATTTTAAAGTTCTTAAGTCAATCTGTCGACTGGATCCTTGGAGAGCAGGAGCGTCACGCGTGAAGAAGCAACCGTTATCATTATTAAGATTATTAATTTTATCAAATGCTCCCCTTCTTTACACTCACTTAGCACTTGTATTGCAACATAGTTAAATGCGTGCATTTTTTTTCATATTTTCAAGTCTTTTATATATTGTCAAATTTCATTCATGGCCAGAGATTTTCCGAAAATGTTTGTATATTCTGAAAGAGGAGACTTGTCTCTTCTAATTCCTGAGATTAGTAAATACTCAGACAGGGGCACTTTTTTAAACAAAGGGGCGACAAATGAACAAAGACCCCCAAAAATGAAAATTTAAGAGGTGGAGATTATTAGTGAATAGAATTATTAAGGAGGAGTCATATTTCTCCGAAAACTGTTTACATGTTTTCATTATGCTTGTGCAAATTAAAATGACCAAAGAGGTAGCACTACAATGAAAGAAAAAGAAGGAACACCCGGAGAATATAAAATTATTTCTATCATTGCAAAGGTAAATTTTAGTCCCTTATTACAGAAACGATTTAATGCAAATTTATTCCACCGAATTTCCAAATTACTGTTGAATTCTTGAAGTAAATATAATGTCGTTTACAATAAGAATACAAATGTTCACACTTCTATTATATTTTGCTGCATATTCATGACGTCTGATTTTGCCACGCATCCTCCTTAGCAACGGTGTAACAGAATTTTGTTTTGATCTTCTGAGCGTGTTGTTTCTTTCATTAGCCTTTGTGATGGTTCCTTATGACTATTTTTAATTTGCCACAAGCATAAAGAAAACATGTAAACAATTTTCGGAGAAATATGACTCCTCCTTAATAATTTTATTCACTGATAATCCCCACCTCTTAAAATTTCATTTTTAGGGGCCTTTGTTCATCTGTCGCCCCTTTGTTTAAAAAAGTGCCCCTGTCTGAGTATTTTACTGATCTCAGGAATGAAAAGGGACAAGTCTCCTCATTCAGAAAAAATATAAATTTTCTGGAAATCTCTGGCCATGAATGAAATATGACAATATATAAAAGACTTGTAAATATGAAAAATTGCACACATTTAGCTATGTTGCAATACCAGTGCTAAGTGAGTGTACCTCTAGAACCTCGTTCACGATCACGTCAACATGTTTCAAAAACTCCTCAATGTTGTCTCCTATACAGTGCGTCCCAAAAAGAACTATACACCTTTTAAATAGCTACCAGATAGAAAAATATACGATTATTGGGGAAAAGGTTTATAAATATATAAAGCTCATACCCTCAACTATCATAATGATACAAAAAATTCCGAAAATAACGCATGCTTCAGTGAGTAATGCCCACTTTTGTAAAGGACACAAAAATTACCCTGCGCAGGAATTCACTATTCATTTTGCACCTGGTTATGGAACGCCACGAATGAGTCAAAATTAATGATGGAATCAATCGGCCAACAAAGACAAAAATAAACTGAAGTCCAAGCAAAAATCAATGATAAGAAAACAAAACAGTGAAACAATACATTTTTGCATAGTATTGATTATTTTTCTAAATTTTTGTTTATTTTTTACTCTGTTTGCTGATTTATTCCATCATTAATTTTGACTCCTTCATGGCGTTCCATAACCAGGTGCAAAATGAATAGTGAATTCCTGCGCAGGGTAATTTTTATGTCCTTTACAAAAGTGGGCGTTACTCACTGAAGCATGCGTTATTTTCGGAATTTTTGGTGTCATAATGATAGTTGAGGATATGAGCTTTATATACATATAAACATTTTATCCAAGAATCGTATTGTCTTTATTTGGTAGCCATTTCAAAAGTGTATAGTTTTTTTTGGGACGCACTGTACAGCGCCTTCCAAAAAAAGTAAACTCAACTTTGAGAGCCTCGTGTTAAAATTATATAGCTTATGTAAACTTGATATTTATTTCATGGTAAAGGGTAACTCGCTTTGTATTTAGTGATACCAAACTCATACCTGTGCTGTGATGGATGGCTGATCACTTGGGCTTTAAAAAACAAGCGTCAAAATTTAAATTTTCCAAGTTTAAGGAGAAGCAGCCCTTACATTATCAGTAGACCAAGAAATCCATTGTCCTTTATGAATAGACATAGGAAGGCTGACCTTACACACAAAATGAATGATCAGAAAGCGAGGATTGCTTCTGATAAAACTTGGAACAATTCGTTTTTGACCAAATTTTTTTAAAACTGGAGTGGTCAGTCATCCTAAACAGTACAGGTATGGTTGTGGTGTCACTGGATAGAATATGAGTTACTCTTTAATATGATATAAAATATAGTGACACCTAAGTAATACAATTTTAATACGAGACTCTCAAAGTTGGGTTTACTTTTATCTGGGACGCACTGTATAATATGTGCGTGCCCCCGTGGTTTGCGTTGCCCATAGCCGCCATACGCCGATTCCTATGATTTGGATATGGATGAAGAACGGTATACAAAAAAAAAAAAAAAGAACCTCTTGCGTTCGCCCTGGCCTGCTCCGGGTACGTATTTGAAGAAAACAAAATAAAATTATGTAGACTTTTTCTTTTTTACGGAAAACACCGTCGGGAGTTACGCAATGAACGTACAATTATTTATGACAACGGCATAAGCTGATAAGTGGTATTTTTCAAAGTGAGAGTATTTTGAAGATGTGTTTATAGCTGTCACTGACTATAGGAAGTATCAAGCACATTGAAATAAAAAGAATATTACCTATGTATAAAATTATGTTTCAATGTTTCAAGTGATGGGCATGAAGTGGAATAATGATCAATGGCCTTAACATAAGTATGCTCAATAAAAGAATAGAATATATGCTAATTATAATAGTTCAATGATAATATCATTTGATTGATAAAGCACTATCGACTATCATAACGATAAGCGCTGATGCAGTTTTTGTTACCGCTGTTATAAGCGGTCTAGCATTTCAGGGAATTCCTCTTGGTTATGTCATTTCCAGAACAATTTATTAACGACGCATTGAGTATAATTTAATGATAATAATAGTAATATCTGGTTATCTATACATGTAGAGCGCTTTTCCAATAAAACTTCTCAAAGCGCTTTGCACAGCAATGTCAACAACAAAATCAAAGTCAATAGTAATGAGCTTTTGTAACGGAAATTCAAATCGAAAAAAAAAAAATTGTTCAAAAGTTATTGTGAAATATTTAGCATGCGGTCGATTGGTTTGTCAAAACGAAATATTAAGAAGCATAAAGAAAATAACTATTGATTTATTTTTTTTTAAATCATGATGCGTACATGTTGATAGGACATATCTCATTTCCTTATTCTCGTCTTTTCATTATTTAGCTATAATTGTTTCTCGGTTATAGTTTATTATTAGTTTTAAGTATTCGTTGTAATTTTTATTTCATTCTGGGCTGTGAAAATTTCATGAAGCTAGTTTACCAGATCTATAGCCTAGATTTTTTGGCGGCTAAATTTCATGATTGTTTTGTACAAGGGGAAAACACCTTCATCAATATGCTATACATGACCACAGACACAGATTTGTTCCCAGACTAGATATACATAATTGATAAGATGAGACGTTTTAGACGTTCATGAACTTCGTTTACAATATTCATGCAGATAAGGTCTTTGTTATACTCATAAAGTATCAAGGGAGAGCAAACAGTTTGGTGTAAGTCTTCTAAGAAAGTTGATGAATTATAGATAAAGACGTAAATTAATACACATGAAGCGAGAAACAGAGGGCGGGAAAAGAAGGAGGTTTTTCTCAAGATTGTAAACAGAAAATAAAAATGGAGAGGAAAATGGGGCATAGAGTGGTTGGTTGGATTATTAGGTTTTGGCAGACGGCAGGCCCCCCCCCCCCCCGCAGGCGAGCAGGGTCCACTTGACCAACAACAACAAAAAAATAAATAAAAATTAAACCCCCACTTTTTGGCAGAAATGCAGCAGATACTTGAATAGAAATACAAAAATGAAGATTAAAACACTTTGCTTTCAGTCCCCCTACATGTAAAATCTGTTGCTCGCGCTTCGCGCTCGCAACTTTTATTTTGGGATGATAAATCATGTTTTTCAGAACAAATTACGCAGGAATACACTAAACATTTCGCAGGAATGTTTTCGTTTGCATTTGTGTTCTATTTTGCATTTTTAAATGATGTTATCTTCAATTTTAGGAAATGACATAACGAAATAAGGCTAGTGGCAGAGGCAGTGAACCGGGGGGGGGGGCAGGGGGCACTGACTCCCACTTTTTCATTTACCCTAAAAGTGCCCCTTATTCATGATCAAAATGTGTCTCTTTTCTAAGCCAAAATAGTGTCATCTTTATACTAGAAAGAAGCCTTTCAAAGTTTTGAAAAGTCCCTGGACAATTTCTGTTGAAAAAGGGACATTTTTAATGCTAAAAAGGGCCATTTGTTATACTCCATATGTCTATTAGAACCCCAAATTTTCGGCTCGCGATTCGCGCTCGCGGATCCTAATAGGGTCCATAATGCACAATAAACTACAATTTTTAGCTCGATTGGGCTAGATTGGGGGTGGCTAGGGGCCTGCAGCCCACAAAATATTCATAGCAAAGATTATTAATGAGCCAGATTATTATGTATCTTCAATATGGATCCTAAAAATATTTATAGGGCGTAATTTTTAGCTCAAAACTTTCAGCTCGCGGATACTAAATAGGCTCTATATTGCACAATTAACTCCAATTTTGATCTCAAAATTTTGGGCTCGCGCTTCGCGCTCGCATTCCTTTCTATTTATTACTAAATGAACAATAAAAACAAAAGCCATTAAGATTCCTAAAATTTTCACCTCGCGCTTCGCGCTCGCTTATACTATAAGTAGGTCTATAATGCACAATCAACCCCAGTTTTGAGTTCGTGCTCAGCGGATACTAAATGGAGTCTATAATCATGATAATTCTTAGTTTACTCCAAGTTTAACTCAAATTTTTCGGCTCGCGCTTCGCGCTCGAAAAAAAGAATCCTTGAAAAAGGTCCACTTTTCCAATTTCGAACCCCCCCCCCCGTAAAAATCCTAGTTAGGGCCTGCAGACGGTATCAATCCGAATATGAATATTTACATCTAGGACCGACCTTTAACATCACCATCCGGAAGACATGAATGGAATTCGAACCTAGGTTGATTAGAGTCATACAGTTCTTATGCTGATGCAGGGAGATAGTAAGCGTTGCCGCTCGACCACATCCTGATTATTTTGTTTTAAAGTCCCCAACCGACCGAGAAATGAAAACCAAATTACATATAAAGCGAAAGCTAATAATTTTGCATAATACAACAATCCCCAATTTAAGCGTTTTTATTGTCCATCTAGAAAGTATTTCATTAAAAAGGTGATCGAACCTCAACCAGGCCATCCCTCCCAATTATACTCGAAAAATTACCACTATTTTAATGGCGCGGCTGATGACGTCAAAACGGAATGCTACATGCTCAATGCTGAATGAATTTGCCCTTTCATTTCATAACAATAGAATTCTAGCACACATGGGGTATATTGTTCTGAACATAGCAATACAAACGTGTTTTCTAAAGGCGAAACCCAATCATGCCTGGCCGTAGCATTCCCTTAACATTCTTTGACGTCATCACGCGCGCCATTAAAATAGGGGTAACTTTTCGAGTATTTGGGAGGGATGGCCTGGTTGAGGTTCGATAATCTTTTTATGAATACTGTTATGAAAATTGAATTTATTTTTTTGTGTATTTATGTTATACTCCTACTTAGCTTTCAATCAATGTACGGTTGTATTTACTCCGCCCACGGTCTTTAAGCAATGGGGAGGTAGACTTTACAGACAGATGGACAGGCAGACAGACAGACAGAGATGGGTTGTGAAGAGATGATTAAAGAGAAAGAGAGAACAGAATAGAGCTATAAAATAAGGTGCATAGAAACATGAAAATAATTATATAAAGAGAGAGGGGAGAAACGGTGAGATGGAGAGAGAAAGGGTTGGGCACACAAAGGAAAACAAAGATACAGAGAAACGGACGGGGCTGTTTGAGAAACACGGACGGACAGACAACCAGACAGAAAAATTGATTGAGAGAGTTTCGGGGAAATTTGTTCAGACATCTCAACAACAGTTACTATAAAATGAGGAGAGGACATAAATTTAACTAAATGTGATGTGAAATCGAATTTCTGCACCATTAACAACCGTGTCGCGAACGTGATGAAAATTGGTGATAAAAGTGTTTACAAATGCAGAATGTCAGTGGGTAACATTAAACATGTTAAACACAAATGTTTAATGATAAAACTTAGTTCTGGTCGTGAGACTGAAATGTGGAAGAACTGTCTTAATCATTGAGAAAGGTTGATACATTAACCATGGGGTATGCAGTAAGGTTTTGGAGTAAAGAAATTGGTAAGAAATTGACTTTATTCTGCCCATATGATATGCACTACACACAAATATGGATGTATCGGACTACACGATGTTTAGCCCAAATATTCGAGCTTTTTTTTGTGTTTGTGAAGAGAAACATTTTTCAGAGGACGTTTTTTTTTCCTAATTTTTCCTATAAAGAAAATAACAATAACTGTTTTTCACCGTTTCCCACAACATTTTTTAGATAATCTTTTTCCAGTTTGATGTTCGTTTACAAATTAAAGATACACAGAATATTGTCATTGAATTTGCTTTTAAAAGTATTAGAATTTCATAGATTTACCGGAAATTAAGTGAAATGGCGTTGTCAAATGGCTCTAAATGAAACTATACATTTTCACGCAAACTAGATATGAATGTCATCTTTTTAACTAATCCGCATTTATAAGTACATAACCCTAATCAAGTTTGAAGGTAGTTAAACATTCAAAAATGTAGATACAAAAACAGAAAAGCATCGTAGGCCTTTGGGTTATGTATTCTGTCATCGCAGTGGCGCAAAGTTGTTCGCCGCGTTTGAATTTTCCTATTTTGTATTTCCTATTTGGCCCCAATGAAAACCTGTGTATGCTAATTTGGTTTTCCTTTTGAAAAACATGTGAAATTAATAAGTAAATGAACAAATACATAAAAAAGTGTCCTTGGCAAAAGAATATCTTGAATTTTAGTAAAAACCTATTACTCAATTTACAAGTTATTGTAACAACCGGTTTTCCATGACTTCTACGTCCCTGAGAGCTGTGTTTCGATGAGCGAAAACTCGCTTTGCATATAGGAGAAACATATATCATAAATACTTTCGTTGCTAGAACATTCTCCAAACACGCGTTGATAATTACCCATGAACAAATTCCTTTGTAAACCCATTTGTCTACAATAAAATAAAGGAGACATAAAAGAAACGTTCATATTCTAATGTCATACATGTAGCTCAGTGAAGGATACACGATGTTGGTATTGTATCAATATTAGCAACACGACCAACACGAAAATAATATCACATTGTTTGCATTGTCTTAAAAGCAATAAATCATGAGGGGGAAATGATTTTATAACAAAAAACAATTGTCGTTTTTGTATAAATGATATTTTTCTATAAACATATTACGATATTGTGCGGATTTAACAAAAATAAAAGTTTATTGTTCGGTTTCGCAGAATATAAATCTCAAATGATTTATGTAAAACAGATGTTCGCCATACCACGGCAAAATGTCTAAAAAGTATAATAATAAAGGACATCCATTAATCTTGAATGTAATGTAATGATTTTGGGAGAGAATCGATAGAAGACTAAAGGAAATAAACTGCACGATCATAATGTTTTCGTAGGACTATATTTGTATTATACTTATACACTTTTATCTTTTTTTAATCTTGAAGCAATGATTCGAGTTCTTTATTATCAATATTAAACCCATAATCGCAAATGTAGAATAATAAAATAGCATGTCTCAAGAGAAACAATGTTGAGAGAGACGATAGAATAAAGAGATAGAGAGAAACGACTCTAAAGTAGAAAGATGACTAAACTTTTGGGACTTAATAGCACGTCTTAAAAATCTGGGTTAAGAGTATTTAGGTGCCCTCAATTTGACCGCGTCACGTAATGAGACACAGTACACCAACGGCACCATGCAAGTTCATTGCAAATAGGATATGCTAATTATCGATCTCAATAATTCTTAATCATGGTACTACGAGAAATCTACTTGAAGTAAATCAATTCCAGAAATATGTAAGCTATTAAAAGCACCACGTTTTACACTCGATAAATATGGCCTCGCAAAGATTTGGCGCACGAGAGAAGATTTTAAGGAAGATTTCTTAAAGCAAATACATTCCTTATGTGGCCATATCCTTTATTACTTGTGACCTTTTCGGACTCAAAGTGAACGATGTTTACTTCAAAATCGTTTCGGATCATATAATCCACTTAAGAATTACTATTAAAATACTATAAGAAATATCGACTATCTCTCTCTCTCTTCTCTTCCCTCTCCCTCTCCCTCTTCCCTCTCCCTCTCTCTCTCTTCCTCTATCCCTCTGTTTCTATCTACACTGTGCGTCAAAAAGAATGTATACCAAACTTTTGAGGTTCAAAAGCAAATGCACCCCTTATGTAACCTTATTTTGCCTTTCATGTTAAAGATTCTGTTCGACGATAGCGAGTTTGTTCCTTTGCTGTCATGGATAGCTATTAAAGCACATGGGTTTCAATTCAATTCAAATTTATTTTACATCCTCAATAAAAAACATACATAGATAATTATACAAGAAATTTTGAACAAAACATATAAACTAATAAGAAACTTGGGTCAAAATCGCCTGTATCAAGTTTTCACAGAAGTAACAATGCGTTTAAATAATAAGTATGGTCCAGAAAAAACTTTCTACCTTTTGAATGGATTCAGGAAGGCTAAGTTTGGTATCTAACTAGAGGAGCCGTCTCCGAGACACCCGAGACGGATAACTCGAATCAGTCTCGGCGGTTTTGGAGATGTCCTAGAGACGTCTCCACGACTTGAAAAATCTCATAAATAAGCGTGTTCTATTTTCCCGCGACTCATAAAATGAAAATGATCACATAAGTTATAATGCTCTCAAGGTTGGGTAAATTTTTTCTGATGACGCACTGTATAACTTTATTCAGTATAATACCCTCTTCGTAATGCATTCACTATTCCATGTATTCGTATCTTCGTTGGACGTTTATCGATTTTGTTTATGATCACACGATTTCGACATTATACCGTAATAGCTTTTAATATGACGTTTACACTGTTTTTAACATTTTGTTCTTTTATTTGGTGACGTAATGACATGAGGACTGAAAAGGGGGAACATGTGTAAAATAATAAAAACAAGAACCAAAACAAAAAAAAGAAGAAAAAAAAAAAAAGATATGTAAATAAGAATTTAAAAAGGAATGGAAAATGGCACCACTCCCCCTCACACACGATTACAACATTATTCTCTTTCGGATATGTTCGCTTCATTTTATTTTCACATCGACATTCAGTCCCTTTTCCCTTGTTGCATATGTCATGGGTCAAGTGCACCACTGCAATATTTTCAACATAAGCACTTAGGACCGCGGATGAAGTCCCCTCAAATTGCAGTGAATTAGGACGTGTTTGGCGTGAATTGATCGCTGCAGTGGGTGAACACCTTTTAACGGCACTCTGCTTGAAAGATGACACTCTTACGTGTAAAGAAGCGACGCGATGAAAATGGCTATTTGTGCAACGATTTTTGGCGTTTCATTCGCAAGATCGTGTTACAAATATATTGAATGGGAATACGGTCTGTTCCCATTCCCCATTTTGCGTCAAGTTGGATTTAATGCTTGTCTTGCCGTGTTTGCACCTGCAATTTGCCAATGTGCTTAATAGTCCATAGACATTGCGCACTTTGATTAATGTGTTACGATGCAGCATATAGGCGCCAGTATAAATAGACCCGTGCACGACCAAACAGTTTTAACCAAGTTTTAAACTGGTGTGAGGCAACATGAAAGGTATATGAAGATAGGTCTGGAGGTGAACAAGGTGAACAAGAAATGACCGCGTTGAGAAGAAGAAATGGGACACTGAATTTTCTCATGGATATCAATCACGTTCAAACGTTCTGATATATATATCTATATACATAATTTGCTATTCAAGGAAAGAGAGAGGCGAAAAGAGAAAGAGAGAGAGAGAGAGAGGGGGGGGAGGGAGAGAGAGAAGGGACACTTTTTGCCCATACAGATTTGCCCATCTTGTATTCTGACCTAAATGTATAAGCTGCCAAATATGTGGCATGGGTGTTGTAAATAATAATAATCCTAACTTAAATATGTATTTAAGTTTTTTCCATCTCGGCTTTCGCAAAATCTAGTTGACCGAGAGCAATCTTGTGCTATGCATTTTGATATTCCTGTTTAAATCTCAGTCCAGCTTAGAGTGCCCCTCAGCCCGTCAAGTTATGATGGAATAAGTGTTTAACTCTTTTGCACTCAGAGGATTTGTGTAACGGGGCAGCTTACGTCAGAGGGCTACCTGCCAAAATGATGTATTTACCCATGCCTAAATAATGACAACAAGAAATAATTTACAACTTGATTTATATGTTGTCGCTAAATAAAACTAAAATATTAATGATACAAGAAGTGCCTTTTTCAGGAGTACGCTGAATCGCAGTCGAGTGTGCTTTAAGGGGCTAGCATTTAAGGAGAAACAGGAGGAAACTTGCCCCTAGATGAATTCTTAATGAAGAAAATGATTAAAATACTTTTAGTAATCCAACAATTTCTTAAATAGATAAAATATGCTGGTTTTGACCAAGCTGATATCAAAACCCCATACTGGTGTCGGAGTTCTTCCAGAGTACCTTGCCTTGATTTACTGGCCCTGTCCGTGGCGTTTTCTTGGGAAATTACAGAAGTAGTTCATCATAGCGTTTAGCCTGCTCCTTTGGAAAGTGTTCCTCTAACTAGGACTGATGACCTCCACCGTTGTCTCATTAAGATGAGGTCATTCGCTTTTCTTCGTATCCCTCATGGCTACAAGCATTGGTGTGTTTTTTTTTTTTGTTTTTTTTTCCTTCGGCCTCTGGTGGGTCACACATTGGCACGTACGGCGCTTCCTTTTTTTATTAACTGGGCAAGAAAATATCATTTTAGCGGTTTTAAAAATATGTGGAGGGGGTAGCTGACAAGACACACATTATTTTATAGTGAGTTTCGATGTGTGATTTCTTATTTTTCTTAGAGAGGGGTATACTTCTTTTTAAAGGAATATGCTCCAAATTTCAATTGGATAGTATAGTATTAGCAGTGAAGTAGTAGTAATAGCCTACAGTGTGTCCTAGAAAAGAACTATACACTTTTGAAATGGCTACCAAATAAGAAATATATATGGTTGTTGAGGGGAAAAAATATATGTAGATAAAGCTCATATCCTAAACTATTATTTGACACCATAAAGTCCGAAAATAATGCATGCATCAATGAGCAACGCCCTCCTTCGTGAAGGACACAAAAACGAGGCTGCGCAGAAATTCGCTGTTCGTTTATCACCTTCATATGGGCGGCCAAAAGGGCAAGCATGAATAATGGCGTGAATCGGCTAACAGATACAAAATAAACCAAGATATTATTCAAAAAATGTAATGGTTAACCTTATTCTTTTCATAATTATTGGTGTTTGTTGTTTTGTATCTTGGTTTATTTTGTCTTTGTTAGCCGATTCACGATATTATTCATGCTTGCCCTTTTGGCCGCCCATATGTGATACGTCTTGTCGAAATGAGAGAGAAGTCGCAGATCAAAGATCCGAGTAAATCGACAAAGTAATAAAAAACTCAAAATTTTGAGGAATTTTTTTTTGTTGATTTTCTGGTTCTACCATGCTTCATCTTTGCTCTTTTAAAAAAATGAGTGAAAATGATAACGGGAAAGTGGTAAAAAAGCAGTTTTTCGGCGAGTGTTTTTTTCGGTCATAATTTTTTTTTTCCGGACATACAAGCTAACGTCCACGCTCATTTCACCTCTCCGTTTAGCTCCGCCCTTAGCAACGCATAGCTTTGTTTATTGGACGTTCACGGTCATGTTATGTGTGATTTCAACTGGCTTTTTGTTTCGTTTTGTGAGCGAATAGCGAACTAAACTCTCTTTAGCTGCACTGAGATATTTTGCGTGCGATGCCACAAACTGCTGTTAATAAAGCTGTTTCATCCGGGATAGCGGAGCACGCAAACGAATGTCAAATCTACACAATCGGGTGGGGGAGAGGGGGGGGGGTTATGTGGGGAAATGCTACTCATTGCTTGACTTAGCTATCTGGATCCAAATGAATGTTAATTTCAGCATTTATTTTAGGGCCGCGATATTGTTGTCCTGATGGGAAATTAAAACCTCCTATAAACAAATTTGTTCCATCAGGGAAACATAGAGCATACAAAAGAGCTGACGTAATAATACTCTGATACAAGTATTTAGGTTAAAGACTTCTGCAGTTTATTTACAAAGTAACGTGTTTAAGAAAGTAGCGTTTTACTAAACGCGACGAAACAAAATACGATTTACTCTTAAAATAATTCATTTCTAATAATTATTAATATCTTCTTATTACTGGTAACAAGTTTGATCAATAAAAGACGAGATCGAGCAATATCATTTACGTTTTTATTTTCATTGTCTTTAGCTAACGCTAGCCACTCATAAACGTGATCAGAGAATTCTCTAAATACATTCGTGAGGCGCAAATATTTATTAAACATTTTGGAGCGCTTATCTCTACATATTACTTATTCAAGAATATAAACAAAATGCATAGCCCTCTGTACAAGAATTTAGTCTATAGACATTATTATGTTCAAAATTTCCAACAGGAGTTCAGATCAAAATGACTCGCTTTATTATGAGTAAGAGTATACGCGATTGACATTCAAAGAAACGCACGCAAACATCGGAATAAAAACCCCAAAAAAGGTTTTAAACAGTTTTGTTTTCTAACTAATTTAGCGCCAGGATTTGGTAAACACTTTTCTTCAAAAGAGCGGACTTTTTTTAAACAATAGAAAGCATGACGTTTATTTATTTGACGTAAGATATAAAACAACTAACCAAATTCAGCTTTTTTTTTTTTTTTTTTTTAGAAGATTGAATGTTATTTTGCTGCGCTTGCCTCGATCATGCGTGACGGACGAGTATTGTTCTCTGTATAACCTGAATCAGCTTCCTCATTGGTCAATCGTTTCACCTTTGTAACAGGCGTTGCTAGGGCATTTCGGTGAGTACAACGGTGACAAATATGGTCTTATTTTTCTGGCGTGGAGTCAAACGGAAGTCAACTTCGCAGACGTTTTTCTTCTTGATTTTGATTTCCAAGAGCACAATTCTCCTCGCGTTCAGAGGCTAATATCTCCACTTCTATTTACTCTTTACAGTCGGTTAATATAGTCAAATTCAAGCAATGAATCAAGGATCAATAATATCAAATAAAATGGATTTCAAAAATCGCGATTAGTCTCTCATTTCGACGTGACGCATCACATATGGTAAATGCAGAGCGAATTCCTGCACAGCCTCGTTTTTGTGTCCTTCACAAAAGTGGATATTTTGGTGTCAAAGAATAGTTGAGGATATTAGCTTTATCTACATATAACTCTTTCCCTCTAAGATCCATATATTTCTTATTTTTTAGTCATTTCAAAAGTGTATAGTTCTTTCTGGGACGCACTGTATAGGAGGAGTGAAACGACCTAGCTTTTAATAATATTTGATATTTTTTAAATTCCTATTCGAATAATTGTAAACGTAAAATAGATTAGCTGAATGGTGATTTGATTGTTTCTTATTTCACATTAATTTGGATTGAAAATATTTCGTACCAGCTGTAAAGGCTAATTTTAATTCAGTGAGCACCCTCTTTAATATTATCTTACATATACAATGATATATACAATTACTAGTATATATATACAATCTTTTCAGTGGCCCGGCAGTGACACGACATTTGGTTCCGTGACAATAGCTCCGGGGCTGTAGGTTGATGTTAAAATATTGTATCACGCTAGGTTTAGGTTTAGGTGTAAGGCATGGTATAGCGTTTGCTTGAGTAAACATCATGGAATCATCTTTCCACATTTTTATTCATATTTCACTGTGAAATATATAGCAAAAAAATATTTAAAAATCCATTAGGGTCAACACCATTCTTGTTCAATTATCGCCATACATCCGCTACTGCCCCGTTGATCCGAATTGCGTTTGGTACCAATGGACCCCAAATATGGTTATTTTGACCATTCGCCGTCCATGTTTAAGTAAAACAGCAGTTGATAATTTTTAACCATTATTGTTTCTGGTTTATTGAACCCTAAGATTTCAGACAACCGTGACAATAAATTCTTGCTGAAGCATATTTTTCAGGCACGGGGACAACGGCGCTTAATTGGAAAATGTCGCATTTTGACGGCCCATTATTCAACTTTTTCCTTCTCTACGTCCCATGTTAGGTCTTTGGCTCCCGACTGACGCCAAAACATTACCACTTCACATTTCTTCTCTCTCTCTCTCTCGCACCGAGTAAATAGCAACATTCTAAATATGCTAAAAGACTCTAAACCGTTGAAATTGCCTCGATGATTACATAGTTGGTATAGAGCAGATTATACTTCAACTAACCCCAGATATACAAGAACAAATTATTCATTCGAATTTGTTTGTGATTTTGGATATGAAGGTTGAATTTAGGTGCCTATTTAATATGTCAGAGCTGCGACCGGATTTACGAAATACAGCCGTTGCAAATCAGGTCGGGTGATTTATAAAATCGTACTACTTTTTCTAATTTTTCTAATTTTTTTTTAAACGTCTCCTCAGCCTCCACGAAGTCTCAAAAGTCTCCAAGACAAGATGTCTCATGATTCGCGAGAAAATCGAACATGTTCATATTTCTTATGCTACAGTAACACAGACACTTACGTTGAGTTACATCTGGGTTGCGTCCAAAAAATTCTTTTCTGCGAATCCCCATGGATGCCTTAATATCATAGTCAGCAGTGGAAATAGTGATAATTTCGTTCATCCAATAAAACAAAGAAATACATAAGAAATGATAGAATAGAAGATGAAAGAAGGATAAAACAAGAAATACGTAACTAAACGAAAGTGTCTGTGTGACTGTAACATTAGATTTTTCCCGTCTTCGAGACGTCTCCGGGGCCTGTGTCTCGGAGACGTCTCTTCAAGCAAGTTACCACCTTCAATAGCATCGACCAAATCTGCGTTTTATTATTTTTTTTCCTTTTATTTTTTTTTCTTCATGTATGATATGAGAAACAAAGATATTGTGAATTCAGATATTGTCTGGTAGTAAATCAAAATAAATGCCCACAGATGCCCTCTAGGATACGTGCTAACATTATGCACTAATTATGGAATGGTCATTCTCTAGTGTGCAATTATTCCCGATTCCAAAGGAAATACATTAATGTTACTCGCAAAATACAAAAAAAAAACAACAAACAAACATTCACATGTACTGCTTTCAAGACATAACGTGAAGTTTTGTTTATTTCTGGATATTAAATATTTTTTAATCATAACAACGATAATCCAAAGTTTCTAGGCATATAGGTGCCATTTTCGTAAGTCTTTGGTAAATAGATTGAGATTCGAACCCATTACTTCCCGTTCATGAGGCAAGGATACTTGCACTTTGATGGGTTATTAAAATCTACCTTGTTTTTTAATACTTTCTCTTAAAATGATATCTATCTCAAAATAATATTATACATGAAAATAAAGAATCATATAATGTATTTCGTTAAAAAATACACAGTTCAATGTACTATGGCGATAATAGTCCAAATTTGACTGGTTGCCATTAAAAACCAACAAACAACTAAAACAACTTTCACTGCCTACATGTGTCGATGAATTTTTACCATAGATAAACTAAACAAGCACCCATGTTCTCATCATTGTAGAAATACAAATTAGGCTTGCCGCCCACCTGCTAGCAAGAAATGTACACTACTGGGCTATTAACATGATCAAAATGAAGGGTGAAATCAAACGAGATCGCTTTGAACATGTTGAATAGCGGTATCAATAAGGTGGGTAAATAGTGTGTCACATGCATTATGCACTTAATATGATGTCCTGTCAATAGCCGTGACTTAAATGATGACATCAATTTAAAAGATGGGTTCGGAATACCAACCACGATCGATCGAGAGAGAGAAGAAAGCATCGGTGGATCCAGAATTTTTAAAATGGAGGGGATGCATCCGCCAATTCTTGCGCTGTGGTCACAATAGGTCGTATACGTGATGCATTCAACTCTATACGACATATTTCCTAGAAAATATGTCCTTTGCATGTACTTTTTTTTTTCAAAAGCGCACTGAGTAGGTACGACACGCAGGTGGTTGTGCCAACCTTTCCTACAGAACAGTAGGATATCGCGGATATTGACCCACGATGGCTACATGCAACGCAAGTTACGTTGTACGTATAGCCTACGATCAGTTGCGATCATCGCATTAGATAGCGTTCTTGCACCAAGTATGTTTAATTGGTGATTTTCATCCCCCTCTGCCTTCCCCTCAAAAAGGGGGCACGTGCCACAGCCCAGTTCTACCCCTGTGAAGGAGGGGATGGCGAAAGGCGGTTGTCACAACATTTACGAACCCGTCACATCCCCTTGCACGGAGATCAGTCATGAAAAGGCCAAGTGTGTTGGCGGATTGTGACAGAGCGGCGGAAGAAATGTTAGGATAGGAATGATCATGTGTTGACAAAGAGACTAAATCATGTTTGGAGAGTGGCAATGATGTTATGGGAGGCGTATCCAGGCTCATTTTTCGTTGCATTGGAAGGGGTCTCTCTCTTCTTCTTTTTTTTAACACAAACTAGCTCAGTTCAGTCTGCTCTCCTGAATTTATTCAAAATGATTTTTCGAATCATGTAGACCAGGGGGGGGGGGGGCATTTCATCAAAGGACTTGTCGGATGTTTTATCCGACAAATTTCCTCTCAGCCAATCAAATGCAAGCCTTCCAGTAGCTTATAACAGTTTGTCGAATAAAACATCCGACAAGTCCTTTGATGAAATGCCCCCCTGAACCAACCGGAACGAGGTTCCAGAGGTATATGAAGAATGGAAGATGTGATGGATCAGCCCAGTACATATTAGAATCCCATCTTATAAAATTTGGACCAGCTATCAGGTAACAAGGGCACTAATTAGAACTATCAATTTTGTAACCTATGGAAACTCAAATGTGTTTTGAAATAGGGGGCCCAATTTAAAATAAAAATGAAAAATCGGGAACTCTGTCGAACTTTTTTCAGAGTGCAATAAACCATTTCAAATTGTTTCGTAAGAATTTCCTGAGAACTTGAGAAGAACTTCTTAAGAAGGCCGTACGAAAACACCGTTCACGGAATGTTCGTAAGTTAGAAGATGGGTCGATCTTCTTGTCCAAGATTTTATTCAACTTTGTACGAAACCCCCGTTTCGTAAGATAATCATACGAACGTCTTAAGAAAGCCGTAAGAAATTAGGCTCAATCTACGAATCTTTACAATTTCCAGAACTCCAAAAATTTGTACGAACAAACATTTGTGACCATAGCTTGAATATGTCGAATTGAGTACTATTTTTGTTTTCCTCTATATAAAATATATATATGTTAAGCTAGAAATATGTGAAAAATGCTTATCTCCATATATCATCATGAGATTAACTAGAATCATATCTCATCATCGAATTAAGTAGAACTGTATATCATCATCGGATTAAGTAGAACTATTTATCAACATCAGATTATGTTGAATCATATCTTGCTTGAAATAAAAGAGTGTTGTAGTTTGATTATACCTAATCTGTTTACATATGTAGATTAAATGAAATCCACTAATTTTCAATAAAGATTAGGTAGTATTTTATTCGCCTAGCAACTATCCTCTAGAATTAATCATACGTTTTATATCGTGACGTAAATTAAGACACATGCATAATATATGTGGCTTGGCCTTTCGATAAGCTCAGGGATGCTATCCCCTGTTGAATGATTAAAAAAAGAAGACATTTACAAATTTCATTGAATACTGCTTTTAAAAATGTTAGTCAGCAAAATACAAGCAATATGTTTCTAATCAGACCCTATGACCACGGTTATCTATGCCTGATTATATCTATCTTTATGAATTCTTGAAATTCCATATACTGGTTTACAAAGTGATAACCCATTTTATTTCATAATCCATGCCATCTGTTATATGTAATCTATAATATATATTTCTTTATATTTAGCATGTGTTCCTTCTAATTTAATCTGCCTCTCTCTCTCATCTCTCTCTCTCTATTAATTTCTTTACGATCCTTGTTGAGCCCTCAAATGTAAAATCTCCACGTAATAGTAAGAAATGCCACTCAAATGCGCCTCAAATGTCTCAACCCGTCAATCCGACACGAATGTAAAAATTCGCCCTCAATGTCACAAAACGTCGAACGCCAGAATGTAAAAATGCCTCAGAGAAGTGCCGTAAACTGACACATCAGCACAACATTGGAAGAAATTCGGTGCTACTTGGTTTCACTTATTGTGCTATCCATATGACATGTCAAAATCTCGCTATAAAATGTGAGAAATGACCTTCTTACTCTGGGGAATGTGCAGTAAGATGTTGAACAATGTAAAGGAGGTTACTGCTCTATTCTTTAAAACCCACGTAGTATGTCTTAACATTGTTTTCGTCCTCGGGGCTGGGGTTGAGTCCCGTGCATTGGTGCCAACTCGGATTTTTCATTCCACCGTATTTATGCTCACACAGCAACTGACCCACAATGCTAATATAACCTCCTCTTACTATCCACTGTATTATTACACAAATGAGCATTGATCATCCGATTAAGCTAAACCTCGGACAAAACTGCTCTTCAATTACGATTATAATTTATGTCATAATTGATCATTAGAGTATAACGAAAGAATTTTAAAATACTTTCTAATTTTCTAAGTGTGTTTATTTAAGCTGGTTTCATCGGTCATCTGGTCGTATACTCAGTTATATCTATTTTTTCATGTCATTCATTATCATACTTATGTATTTAATAAACCAAGAGCCTTAGATAAAAAGACTGGGGTATGGATATTATTCTAAAATTATTGCTACCTCATGTATTCCGTGGCATTCTTATTATGTCCTTTTTTTTGGGAATGCGATCGCAATTTGTAACTTTCGTTATGTTTTCTCATAAAGCGTAGATAACTAATCGGGTACCTTAAGTTGTGGAGGATTAGTTAGGGAGATGTCTTTTGTTTGATGCCGGTATGCCTTACCAGCCTGTTGGCATAATGCGTCCAATTTTCATGCGAAACGACCCTCCCCCATAGGCCTCTTGAAGAAAGGTTGTAGAATCGAGTCGGTGGAGATGCCATATGCACCTCTGCCCCCCCCCCCTCATAGTTGGATTCGATGCACGAAATTTTTCCAGACTCCTAATCACATCAGTCATGACAGTTATGTGCATAGATGGCGCATGTTTCAAGAAAATTGTTTTGTTTAACGCCATAATTTTGCTCACGCTTGATTTTGTGGAAATATATTGGGAAAAGGCATTTTCCAAAAATTTTCCGTAAAAAATTGCATGATTGATGTAAGAGGCTGCTCATATATTAACATAACACAACAAAAGATCGCTTATAAAACATGCCTCACAATAAGAATTTACCCATTTTTTGTCAGTCTTATATCCTAAACACGAAGGAATGGATACTCATTGTGACTTTCAAAATTGTTGGCCTTTTGGTTTGATGTGTGTTCAATGCTCTACCACGCATACCATTATTTCGATCTATGATGGGCGCGATTTGGTGTACAATCAACTCGAGTAGCTGGGCCAGATAGTGATAACCACTATGTACCAGTAATCTTTTTTCTGCGACATACTCCCCCGTTAACCGAAATTAATGACGAGTGCTGCGGCTGATGTATGTGTGTGTAGTTGTGATGCTGTATCGTATGTGCCTGTGGTTGGCGAGCGTGTGCATGTGGGGTGTGTGCATAATCCCATGTAAGTATGCGTGTGTGTCGGTAATATTAATCTGAAAATGTGTTGTATTGTTCCCTATAATAACATCGCATTCGCTATTATGATACATGGAATAATTTGTTTGGCATTTAGCCGGAGTTACGATGTGTGCAGACAGTTGTGACGTTAAATGAAAATAATTTTACCATTTGTGGGTCGACATGTTATGACATTAGGTGGTAGATCTTTTTCAATTTGTGGTGACGTGTGCTTTGTGAAACCCATATTTGGATGGGACGCATTTTCTACATTTGTGGTTGACTCTAACGTGTTGTGACATTTTGAGGCGCATTTTTACATTTCTGGTTGACGTGTTGTGAATTTGAGGGCAATTTTAAACATTTGTGGTTGACCGTGGTTGTGACATTGAAAGGGTTGCAATTTTTTTTTACGACTTTGGAACGATGTCTATTACATATATTCGAGCATGCTCACCACGCCGGCTGCCTCCCCCCCCCCCTCTTTCTCTCTCTCTCTCTCTTCCTTTTCCTCTTCTTCCTCACTCTCCTCATATTTTTCTCTACCCCTTTTATGTTTTGAACTTTATCGAAACAATCAACAAAAGCGATGAGCACCCGTCCCCGCTCCGCCCCCTCAAATCATTTCTCATAATTCTTGCTCTCTATGAGTGAGATTGGGAGGGAAAATCCCCCCCCCCCTCTTTCTCTCTCTCTCTCTCTTCCTTTTCCTCTTCTTCCTCACTCTCCTCATATTTTTCTCTACCCCTTTTATGTTTTTGAACTTTTATTCGAAACATCA